>VDFB02000009.1:31733012-32225625 GCA_007258455.2 Sequoia sempervirens | reverse complement strand
AATCGTTCCTACCCTCAAGTAAACTACCCAATCCAAAACTCATCGCAAAATGCTTTTCAGTCATTTCTAATATATATACTTTTTAATTATATAATTTTTATTTATATACTTTTTATATTATATACTTTTTATTATATACTTTTAATATTATAATAATAACAATTATATATTATAATATATTATAATAATAATATATAATTAATAATAATTATGCATTATTATTATTATAATATATCATAATAATAAGTATATTATATATTATAATATAAAAAGAATATAATTTAGATTTATATTAATATTATAAAATGGGAGAAAAAAACAAATGGGAGAAAAAAAAACAAAAGGTAAAATTGATTCATGTCAGGGGGTTCAACCGAACCCATTTTGCATGTTCAACCGAACCCCCATGAAATACAATTTTTAATTATATTTTGAAGTGGTTCATTCAAACCATAGTTCAGTCGAACCCATGTTCAACCGAACATATTTTTTTGGTTCAACCGAACAGTAGTTCAATCAAACCATCCTTTTTTCACCTTCACCCTCCAAGGCACCAAAATTGTAAAGAATTTTGCACTTCAAAGCTTGATTTGAAAATAAAAATTGAGGAGAATTCACAAACCCAACTAGTATCAGGTAGCCCTAAGAACAAGCTATCCAATGAATATAATTTTAATATGTTTTGGTTTTATTATCTATTTGTTTTTTAAGATTTATTAAATATAGGTTTTTCACCAACAATGAAGCTCTTTGTTCTGCACATGTGGAAAAATAGAAGATTATCAAAATAAAAATTGAAAAATATGAGTGCACCGATATTGGAGTCCTTGATCCAAGAAAAGAAAAGAATTTTGATACATACTATAGATTATCCAAATTTGATCGCTCACATAAAATCAAATTTACCTCTTTATTCATCCATTTCGTCAAATTAATTTATTTAATTAATATTACACTTCTCGCCTAAGGTTCTTAAAGTATTGAATTTAACAATTAAACACTTTATCTTGTACCTTTTTCCTCTCTAAATTAAATAAATACATCAATTTATTTCATTTAGTCATTTTAACCTTTTTGAATTAAAATCAATTTAAAATGCTTCTTTTCTCTCTCCTTGTCACATCCTCCATAATCCCCTCTAATCTAGATTATTAATTTAATTAATTCATGATTAAGATGTGCATCCTCTTTAATCAAGGATTAATGTCACATCCTCCTACATTTGCCACTTGCTTCTAATCTCTCATTAATTATCTTAATCAAGCATTTGGACAACCTTAATTAAAGCCAATAATAGCCACTTTTAACACCCCTTTTTAGTCAACCTTTTCATTTGTCTTTCTTATCATTGACCCTCTTTCCCACGTGAATTTTTAATTTACATTTATTCATCCTAGGTCTCTCTTCTCCCCATGTGAATTTTTAATTCACATTTTATCTTTCCAAGACTTCTAGAATAGTGGACTTGTCACCTCATCCACATGTGACCAATTCCCACCTATTTGGAGACCTTCTTTTCTCCATTAGATTGTCCTAAAAATATGAATTTTTAATTCAGATTTATTTCTCCAACCACTTTCTCTTTTTCTATGGAGATTTTTGAGGAATTCCAAAATTCCTCAAATGTCACATTCATTCTGACTTGGGGACAAGAAGTTCCTTTTTGAGGAAGTCTTCTCACTCCCCAAGGTACTTGGAAGGTACTTGTCCTTCCTCCACATCATGTACTCTCCTTCCACATCATCTACGCATCATCTCACCCTTAGCCACTTCACATTCCACATGTCAAAATGTGAGGGCTTGTGAGTCCTCAACTCACCTTAGCCCTTCATTTGGGCCTTTGTTGGATAAATCTCAACCATTGAATTCTCTAGAAAATTCAAATTCCTCTATAAATACCCCCTCCTCTAAGGTATTTTTAACACTTAGTCATTTGAGCAACCTAATGCTGTCATTTTGTGCACTCATATTCTCTCATCTAGCCCTTCATTTTAGCCATTTTGTATTTGTATCCCACCACATAGTTTATCTTGAATTTAGCCACATCAAGAGTCATCCAAGGAGCACACAAAGCAATCAAAATCAAGGGCCAACCAAAGAGTTTCAGCAGCAAAGAATGTATAAGCAAATTACAATCTTCATTTTATCTTGTTTCTTTGCTTTATCATTCCTTAGGCTAATCTTGAAGTGTCCCTTTGTGTTTTTCCTCATTGCATTTTAGTTATTTTGCATAGTTAGAACTGGACTAACATTTAGGATCATATTTTTAGCATGCCTGGTGGGACCCACAAGCAGGTTCCTCTATTTAACATTTGCTATTATTGAGGTTGTTTGCAGGAACACATCGCAGAGGGGTGACTACGCCCTCCTGGTCACTGTAGAGGGGCGACTACGCCCTCCTGTACACTGCAAAGCGGTGACTACGCCCTCCTATCACTACAAAGGGGTGACTATGCCCTTCCTTAGCATTGCAGAGGGGCGAATATGCCCCAAAAAAGCACATTTTGAGAGGTAAAATGACCATTTTAGCTTCATTTTTGCTCCCATTTTTTGTTGTTTTCATATCCTAACCCTCTAACAATGTTTTTTGCAAGGATATTTGTGTTTTTGCTAACATTTTGCAACATATTCTTGTGTAATTGATGAAGAATACATGATAAAACAAATAACATTTTCTTGCAGGGCTATCCGTTTGCTCATATTTGAAAAGCTATCCTTGTTGTTTTTCTTAATCTAAGAACATATTTTAATTAGGGGAAGTAATATTCATTGCTTGTTGTGTCTATCTTTTTGGTGTTACCCCAAAGGGGGCATTAGTTTATTTTCACTTTCCCCTTGCACTTCGTGTGAGCCTGGGGAGTAGTTGGAAATGATTAGTGTCTTCTTTCTAGTGGGGCCTGCTTGGGGATTTCATCACCCCAAGAGATGATCCCAACCATGCATACCGACGGGGTATACAAAGGGGGAAGAGCGAAATTTGTACCTCAATCTAGTTGTGTTGTAATTGGCGAAGCGTCGAAGCTAGGGTGATACCTAGATAGACGTGAAGAGTTGGTCTGAGCCCTTCAGTATCTCGCTGGGGTTCCTGACTCATGCTTGTGACAAGTTGGTGTTCACGGTTGTGCCTCATGTACTGAGAGTATATTGAGGACTCCCTAGACACCTTGTGCATCCTAGATTAAGACCTTTATTGGCCATACCCTAAACACTAATCATAAGATTGTGCTTGTTTGAAAGTGTTTTCTTGAGAGAAACCAGTAAACCTTTTGACAAATTGGCCTTATGATTGTCATTTTAAGTCCTTTCCATAGTCATTTTCATCGAAACTAAGTCCCTCTTCACTGCAGAGGGGCAAATTTTCCCTTTTGTTTACTGCAGAGGGGTGACTACGCCCTCCTGTTTACTGCAGTGGGGTGAATTTTCCCTCTTGAACAACCAAAATCACCCCATTTAGCTCTATTTAGCCTCTAAACCATCATTTAATCATTCCAAACCTTTATCTAATCATCCCAAGCCTCTGTTTTGTCATTCTAAACCTCCGAAGACCTCTGTTTGATCATTTTAAACATTCATTTTATCATTATGAACCTCCATTTAGCCTCCAAAACTCTTGTTTAACCATCCTAAATCTCCATTTGTTATCCCAAGCATCCATACATTTTTTCTCTCAATCCGTCCACTCTTTTGAATTTTTTGGTAACCCATTTGGAAAGCCCATATTATCACCTAGTGAACTTGATTCACCAGAATTTTACCCTTTGCATCACCTAACCCATATTTCATAAATACCACTCATCATCAAATTGCCCTAACCATGTGTTAAAAAGTGGTTACCCAAATTGACCTTAGCACTTGAATTTGATTGTTATCCTTCATATTAATCACTAACTTCAACCCAAATCAATTTACTTCCATCTTGAGGTGAATTTGGTGTCGTAAGTTATCATCCTCGACCCAAATCAATCCATTTCTATCTTGAGGTGGATTCGATGCCATGATCATCCGCTTAACCAATCAATACAATAGGTCACTAAGGGTAATTTCCTTTGACTATATTTAGGGTCCCCCGCATCTTTCATCATCTAATCACACCCATCTAATCCTTCAAATCTATCATTCAATCAAATCAGTCACACTTATCCAATTATCTAATCAATCCAATCACATCCATTCAATCAACCCAATTTATCACAGAAATCCAATCCAATCTATCCAATCAAAATTTGATCCAATCAAAACCTAATCAAAATCCAATCTAACCAAAATCTAATCCAATCAAATCCAATCTCAGCCAATCAAAATCTAACCTTGTTTAATCAAAATCAAATCTCATCCAATCAAAATCAAATCATTCATCAAAGACATCTTTATAATCTGCCCATAGCACATTTGCATGCTCATTCAAACTAGGTCACAAGCTAAGAAGCAAATGGCACAACAACAAGGTCAAAATTCTCAAGTGAACATGTCTTAAGATCTTAATAACAATGCAAACCCTACAAATGGTGCAAATGTTTCTCAAAATCCTAACAATGGAGTAAACATCTCCCAAGATCCTCATAATGGCACTTCATTACACTCCAACACTGAAAATCAGAACAACTCACCATATGGTGAGGAGAGTATGGCTAATCAACCTGAACTCACACTTGAGGAACATTTCAGTAATTCTGCCAATGTACAAATGGCTGACTGCCTGTTCAAAAAACATGGGGAAGAAATCTTGGCTCACCTAATTGAAAAGGGTGTCAAACCTCCATCAAGTGTTAACTTATCCAAATATAGGAGCTCCACATCTAATATACCCCAAGGTTCACAAAATGCACCAGATGGTTCATACATCCCCAATGTTCCTCCAGTAGAGGGTTGGCATCAACCTGAATTTGGCAACATCATTCTTTATCATGTTAACCACCCCCCACTCGCTACAATCTTAGTTATGGGGGCTCTCAAGTGTCTAATCCCAATAATCATTTCACCTACGATATGCCACAAAATGTTCCACAACTTGCATCATTAATGCTAACAGCACCATGCCTTTTGAGTCAACCTCCTGTCAACCTCCTGTCAATGCTGAGGGCAACCCTTTTATAGCATTGCTTCCACCTCCTAGGGCCACAAATCTACCACCGCTTCTGCATACATCTCAATAGCCTCATCCATCTAACCGACCACCTCAATTACCTCCACAAGGTACATCCCAACCAAATGTTCGAATTGGTGACCAACAACCTCCTTTATTGAATGCCTCTACATTATCTCAGCCACCTCATCAACAACAACCCCCACAGAATGCTTTAGTTTCTTCACAACAACCACAATACCAATCGCAAGGCAATTCATCCTGGCCACTCACCCAGACCATATCCCCATTCCTCACATCCATTTTACGTCTGCAAGCTCAACCACAACACAACATCCCATCTCGTCCTACACAGTAGTCAACATCACAACAACCTCCTCAACATTATTACTATCATAACCACTAGCAATTCTAGCAACAACCACCCTATGTGGCCTCCCAACAATCACAACAGTACCTTCAATACCAACAAACCAATCCACAATATCACATTCAAGCTCCTCAGCATTCGATCACACATTCTTATCAAACAAATTTGTACTATACCACACAACAACAACCTCCATACCAGCAAACACCCCTGACACATCAACATGGAACACCATCCTCTCATTATCAAAATCCTTACATCCATCTTCAAACATTATCTCAACAAAATCCACAGTCATCATATCATCCCTATCCATCCAACCCACCAACCTTGATTGCACAGCCAGTCAACGCGGATCTATTGCAAATAAAAGCTGCTTTGAAAGATCTCCAAGTGGGGACTGGTAAAAAATTTCTTAAATTCAAAGATATATGTCTCTATCCATTTGATCCATCCATCTCAATAATTCCCTTCCCAAAGCACTTTGAGATACCAAAGTTTGACAAATACAAGGGAAACAAAGATCCAAAGGCTCACTTGTAATAATTTTACTCCCAGTGTCAAGAATTTATGGACAATGACAACTACCTCTTGTGGTTGTTTCCACGAAGCTTGACATGTAATTCCCTAAAGTGGTTCATGGGTCTAGAATGAGGGTCCATAAAATCCTTTGCAGATCTTTCAGAAAAATTTGTTTCCTACTTCTCCTTCAATTTGGAAAAATATACTAATACTTTGGACCTTCTTAAGGAGAAGCAACATGAAGGTGAAACTTTTCCTAGCTACCTTCAAAGGTGGCGAGCACTAGCAAGCCAAATGAAAACCCCTCTCAAAGAGAAATACATGGGCACTCTCTTTGTGGAAAACTTACATCCCGACATGGCTCACAAATTTAGATTGCACTTTGTTACCACTTTCGCTGAAATAGTGGAAAAAAGACCTATCCTTGAACGCACCCTTATTGCCAAAGGGCACATCAAGATACATAACCATAATAAAGAAAGGCCATCTAGTGATAAGTCACGCTTTTGGAACAAGAAAAAAAACATAGTGAATGATGGTGTCACTAACACTAAACATGTTCAGGTGGCTAGCACATCCCAGAGGAAACCACCATCTGTACCTAATGCCATATTTGTACCACAGGGGGCATCTCATCCTCCTCAACAGTCAAACCAAAATAGTCAAGGAAATGGAAAATGCCAATATACTCAATTAGAAGAACCCTTGAGCATCATCTTTAATAAGTTGTTACAAGTAAACTATCTGATCACGTACCCTGTCACCAAACCATTTGATGAATCCAAACCTAAACCAGCCTAGTTTAGGGAGAATGAGTATTGTGAGTTCCATAAGATAAGAGGACACACTCTGAATAAATTTCAAGGTCTCAAAAACTATGTCCAAGATCTTATTGATTGAGGAGATATCAAAGTTGACACTAGTCAAGCTTCATCATCTAATGCTCAATTGTAGATATATCAAAATGCCTTCCCCAACCATAACCAAGGCGTGAGTACCTCCAACAATAATCCCCAAGACAACAACACAAATGAAAAGCTATAAGAATGTACCTCTCAATTATGATGGTATTTTCCATTACATTGAGCAGGTAGAACCTTGTGTTTCTATGATACATGTTAAAGCTAAAGATCCCCAATGTGTTGTTTCCACCTGATGATCCTGCATTACGGTCCCTGCAGCCTCCACGTCCATCCAATCAAATCATGTAAACTATCAGTATAACATTCTTGACCACTTAGGAAAGACCCCTGCCTAGATCTCAATCTTGGATCTACTTAAGTCTTCTCCCATACATCAGGAAATACTCAACAGAGCTTTACAAGAAACTCATGTACCTAATGACATTGATCCCACACATTTCTAGGCCTTAGTAGGACACTTGGCTTTATCTTATCAGCTACACTTCAACCAGAATGACATGCCAAATATTGATTCCAATCACAACCGTCCCTTGCACATCGAAGTTCTGGTTTCTCATCATAAAATAAAAAGGGTCCTGATAGATAATGGCTCTACCCTTAATCTATGCACTCTGAAATTCATAAAATAGGTGGGGTATACTCAAGCAGATTTGAGTAATCAAATCATCACAATCAAGGGTTATGATAATGCAAAAAGAAAATATAAAGGAATTATCAATCTTCCTATTTAGGTTGGACCTGTAGTTCAGTATACTACATATCATGTCCTTGATCTGGACTTACCATATAATCTCCTCCTTGGCCGCCCATGGCTCCATGCTATGCACGTCATCCCCTCCATGTACCATCAATGCCTAAAATTCTTAGTTAATGGACAAGAGATCACCATTTATACTGACCCACAACAATTTGAATATTGTTGCGCTTTAGAAGCATCATTTCCCCATTTACATTATTGTCCTAGGGTCAAAATGGGGGCATCTTGGTCATCATCCATCAATCCATCATCCACCACGACAACCACTCCATCTTTCAACACCAATCCTACAGTCACCAAAGTCCAGATCATTGACAAGGGGTGTGTTGAGTATGAAATGCATTCTACTCTAAATGTGGAAACCATGCCACCGTCACCACATATGTATGGCCAACCTTCACAGGCTACTCCAAAGGAAGACAAGACTATCACCTTTAGTGCAAAAAACATTCCCACTACTACTTTCTAGTCTCCTAGCATAAAGATAGATGCACCAGAAGAATACATCAGTCAATGGGTATACCATGAAGAGCCCCAACCAGATCCTCCTCTAAGGGAATACTTTCAGGAAGTATACCCTTGGTCGGCTAAGTTTTCAAAAAAGCATAACTATCAAGGTAGGGGCCTAGGTAAAGAAGAACAGGGGCGGTTGCAACCTATTGATGTATCAAAGCTACTGTGAAATATAGGCCTTGGGTATGATATAAAGCAGAAAGGTCCTACAACATCATCTAATACCTCCAATAGTGTTACTATGGACAATGGTCCATTGGAAGACATACCTAAGAAAGAATCCATCATACGTGCACATAGTGGCATTGATCACACAGACCTATCATCCATGTTCAACTGCCTATCCATCTGTACCATTAGCCTATCCCTTTTCCATCCTGAACTCATTGATTGGGACCTACATGATATCACACTTGCCAATACCTCCCTGGATACATATGTCAATCTCATGTGATTGGGGGAAGATGAGCACTCTAGTCGCAAAAATAAAAACAAGAAAAATAAAAAGCGGTCATCTAGTGAAAACCTCCCCAAGGAACTTCCTGACCTAGAAAAAGTAAAAATAAATGACACATCCGAATTGAAAACCTCGAAGAGGAACTGGAGGATGGAGATGTACATCTTCCCCTTGTGGGAACTCAATTATCCACACGATCACCCATCCTAATTAAAGAGACTCAAGAAGTTAATCTGGGTATTGTTGAACATCCTAAGATCACTTATGTGGCCAAATCTCTATCAGAGCAAGAATATACAGTCATCATGCAGCTACTTCAAGAAAGTATCATTAACTTTACTTGGTCATACTCAAATATGTCAGGCTTAGACCCTGCTTTAGTATTTCATCATCTGGATGTTCATCTAGATGCCAAGCCTGTCAAACATAAGCTTCAAAAAATGCATCCACAAGTAGCATTATTAGTCAAGAAGGAATTGGAGAAATTATTGGATGTCGGTTTTATCAGACCAATTGACTACTCTAATTGGATGTCCAACATAGTACCTGTTGCCAAACCAAACGGAGACATTCAGATTTGCACAGACTTCTGAGATCTTAACAAATCCTGTCCAAAAGATGACTTCCCACTGCCCAACATTGACATGTTGGTCGATCTTACTACAAGACATGACATGTTATCCCTTATGGATGGTTTCTCTGGTTATAATCAAATCCAAATTGCACCTGAAGACCAACACAAAACTGCTTTTACGAACCTTGGGGTACTTTCTATTACAATGTTACACCCTTTGGTATCAAAAATGCAAGGGAAGCATATCAAAGGGAAATGACTGTCATCTTCCAGGACCTCATCCATATCATCATGGAGGATTATTTCGATGACTTACTAGAAAAATTCAGAACCTAAGCAGAGCATCCTACCATCTTAAAAAAGATCTTCGAATGGTTGGAACATTACAAGTTGCGATTAAATCCAAAAAAGTGTGTCTTTGGTGTTACATCAAGGAAATTGTTGGGTTTCATAGTCTCATGAAGGGGAATTGAAGTAGATCCTACCAAGGTGAAAGCTATTCTGGATATTCCACCCCCACGTAATCTGAAACAATTAAGAAGCCTTCAAGGGAAACTGCAATCCATCTATTGGTTCACAGCCCAGCTTGCATATAAGTGTTAGTCATTCACCCATCTCTTGAAAAAAGACTTCGCCTTCAATGGAACCAACAGTGTCAGATAGGTTTTGATAAGATCAAGGAATACTTGTTTCATCCACCCATCTTAACGGCACCGATTCTAGGGAAACCCCTCCTGGTTTACATCTCTGCCACTTTAGTCACACTGGGGGCATTGTTGGCACAACATGATGAATCATCAAAAGAAAGAGAAATCTACTACATCAGTCAAACACTGGTTTTCTATGAACTAAACTATTCACCCATGGAGAAAGCCTACCTTGTAGTGGTCTTTAGTACACAAAAACTCTGACATTACATGCTCAGCCATCTGGTCAAATTAATAGAAAAATTGATCCACTAAATTATCTGTTATCCATAACCACTTTGACTGGTCACATGGCTAAGTGGGTCATGCTCCTAAGTGAATTTGACATAGAGTATGTGGATTGAAAAGCCATAAAGGGATAAGTCATAGCTGATAAGTTGGCCGAGGCACCAATAGTGGATGCTTATCCTCTAGTCACTGAATTTCCAGATGAAGAATTTTTCACAATTATAGAAACACTTACTTGGATATTGTATTTTGACAGCTCATATACTCATAATGGATTAGGCACAAGAATTATGTTGGTTACCCCTCAAGGTGACTACATTCCAAAATCATTCAGGATAGCATTTTCATGTACCAACAACATAGCAGAATACGAAGCCCTCCTCACAGGCCTCTGAATTGCAAAGCAGTGGCACATAACTCACTTGAGAGTCTTTGGTGAATCATTGTTGGTCATTAAACAAGTTAATGATGAATTCCTAACAAAAGATGATAAGTTCTTGCCCTATAAACGCATGCTAGATGATTTCAAGAAGTATTTTACCTTCATACAATTTGACCAAATTCCTAGGGTACAGAACAAGACAGTTGATGCAATGGCTACCATTGGCTCCTTGATTGACATGCCTAAAGATCGGACAGAATGCGAGTTCCTTGTGGAACAACTTTTAATCCCAATGTATGATATTCCTGAGACTGACATGGTGTGCGATATTGTGGGTCTCGCTTCCCCATGGTACCAAGACATATATACCTATCTACATGATAATACTTTACCCCCAGACCTCATGCGAAACCAATGAAAGTCCTTTATTCAACGTTCAGCCCAATACATTATTGTTGATGATACGCTTTATCGTCATGGGTATGATGGAACCCTCCTTAGATGTCTGAATGAGACTGAAGCCCATACTACACTAATGGAGGTACATAGTGGTGTCTATGGGGCCCATTCAAATAGTATGGCTTTGGCTAAAAGGATTATCTGAGCTGGATATTATTGGCCTACATTAGAGCATGACGCTTGTGAATTCATGAAGAAATGTCTTCCCTGCCAGCAACATGCAGATTTGATTCATGCTCTAGCACAGGACCTTCAACCCCTCCTAGTGCCATGGCCCTTCTCTCAATGGGGTTTCAACTTGATTGGCAAGATTTACCCACCCTCTTTCGATGGCCATACATTCATAATTACTACCACTCAATACTTTACCAAGTGGGTGGAAGCAATGCCACTCTCACAAATCACTAGTACTCAAATTTCAAAATTCATCCTTTACTATATTCTTTGCAGATATGGTATTCCATCCACCATCCTATCCGATAATGGAAAACCTTTTAAAAACCAAGCCATGAAAGATATCTATGACACCTTTCACATCCAGCATTGTTGGTCAACACCTTATTACCCCCAAGGTAATGGTCAGGCAGAAGCAACCAGCAAGACCCTAATCTGCATCCTTAAAAAGGTTGTCAATAACACTAGTCAAGATTGGCACCTCCATATTCATCCCACCCTCTGGGCATATTGCACCTCCATCCGTACCCCTACAAGTGCCACCCCCTATTCTTTAGTGTATGGTGCCGAATCCATCTTGCCAATCAAAGTCAAGATCCCATCACTAAGGATTTCTCTAAAGAACCTTATCAGTGAGGAGGATGCTCATGTTGCACGACTTGCATAGCTGGAGCTACTTGATGAAAGACGAATCAAAGCCTATGATCATCTACAAGCTTATCAAAACCACCTCAAGCATAACTACAACAAGAAGGTTCATCCTCGACAATTCCAGATTGTTGAATTAGTCCTTAAAGAGAACCAACGTATTCAGCAAGACCATGATAAGAAAGGAAAATTTGAAGCAAATTGGTTGGGTCCTTATATTATAACCACTAAATATAGATCTGGGGCATGCAGACTTGCTACCCTTGAAGGAGAACCCCTAGAAGATCCTATTAATATCATGCATCTAAAGAGGTTCTACACCTAAATCTGCTTAGTAACCCTACCTGCAAAAATACAAAAAAATTAAAAAATCAAGAAAATAAAAGAAAATAGTAAAGAGAAATAAATTCATCCTATGGTGAAAACCATCTTTGGTGGTGCCTTGGATAAGTACAGGTGGTGAAAACCTATTCGTAGGCACCATTTGTAGAGGGTTTAATCATTATCTACCTTGCGTCCTAGTTACTTTATGACTTCATCTATCGTATCTTAACATCCTCTCCCATCCTATCCTTGGCCGCTTGGTATATTTTGATTGAGCATTGGACGATCCACATTGGATATCCCTCATCCTGAGCTTTTCATTATCCCACTCTAAACTTGTGTCATTCATTTGATCGTTGGCTAGTTTGTGTCATCATATAGGATCATCCATCATGTTGGTCTCCACTTAGAACTCAGCTTGTCACATTGGTCATCTCATCCTTAGTCAAACTATGTTGCCCCTGTGCTTTCACATAGGAAAGTATGATCATTTGATCTACCCCTAGGGAATTTTTTACCATCCTGTGATGGTCATCCATCATCTATCTTCATCACCCCCTTTTTGCTTTTGTCCATGGTCAGTTGTCATTTTTCTTTTCCGAACTACGTTGCCCCTATGTTTCCACGTAGGCAAGGTTGATCATTTGATCCTCCCCCAGGGCATTTGTGTGTCATGTCTTATTTCATTCATCATCAGTCACCATTGTTTTCTTTATGCTTTATCCAGTATTTTCAAGACTACGATGGCTCTACGCTTTCATGTAGGCAAGGCTAATCTTTGATCAGCCCCCAAGCCCCTAGGTCTGTAGGATGTGTCAGTCATTTGTCTTGTGTTGTGTCATTAAGCTATGCCTTTATCTAGCTAGTTGTTAACAAACAAGATCTTCTAGCATCTACAAATCCAATTAGTTCTAAATATCCCATGTCATATTGATCTTTTAGTTTAGTATCCATCATCGGTCTCAATAGGATGCATCCTTCCTAACAGACCTTATCAACCTCATCTATCTTGTTGATCCTATGGCAAAGGATGTTTAAAATTTGATTGCGATCTCTTGATGCTTTTGGTTTTTGTTTATCATTTGAGCTTCCTATTACAATTAGTTAAGATCGCCATAATCTATCATATTATGGTGTGTTTTGGTTGGTTCACATAGGGGCATATCTTGATTTTTTATTGTTGTTGTCTATTGGGTTGTCCCACATAGTACCCACCAAGATCCCTATAATCTTGTGTTATGCTAGGGAATCCCTTTGTGCTTGTGGTTATCCCAATGCCTAGCCCGATCAAATTTTTCACTACTTTGGGGTGTTGGGATATCCTTCTTGTTTGTGTGTTTGTTTCATGCATTAGGTACTAACTCGCCTTGGTTGCCTATACCTTGGTACTTAGTGTCTTATGCTATAGAAAAATTTAGTGCTCCAAAGATGGTAAATCATATTAGGATTGCATTTCATCATCTATTGCATTGCGTTCACCCTATGATTTAGGTTGTGCAAATACTTTACCCTTCTCTCTCCCATTCTTCTCAGGATACTAAATTTTTTTGACAAGTGCCAAATTACACCCATTTTCCACAATCACTACACACCCATCTTCCATTATCATGTCATTTCTTATTGACGATTATGACCATGTGTTATTACCTTTCATTTACTATTTGCATTATTAATTCGCTACAAATTACAAGTGCATTATCACATATTAGGTTTATTCTACTAATCATACATAAATCGCCACCTGCATCACAATGTGTTAGATCCATACATAAATCACCACCTGTATCACAACGTGTTAGATCCATACATAAATCACCACTTGCATCATGTGTTAGATCCATGCATACATCGCCACCTACATCACAACGTGTTAGATCCATGCATACATCGCCACCTACATCACAACGTGTTAGATCCATGCATACATCGCCACCTACATCACAACATGTTAGATCCATGCATACATTGCCACCTGCATCACAAAACTTGTGTTAGACTCATAATACATCACATCCTGCATATATAAAACATTCATAAAAACATCTACATAAGCCATCATAAAAATATGCATACATGTCAATAAATCAAATAAGCATCCATACACATAAGTCATCATAGATATAACATATGCATACATCATATAACCATATGAGCATCTACATTAATAAAATCATCCATATTCTACAAATGCATAAACACGATCATCCATCCAATGCCTGAACATGGTGTCAATAAGGGCTATCATGTATCATATATAAATATACCAAAAGTTCAAATTACATCTCATAATCATGACTATCACATGAATAATATCATAATAATGTCATCAATGTCATCATGTCTATAACCATCATATACAAAAATCATCAAGATCAAAATACCAGTACAAGGTTCTATAAATAACCACTATCACTATGGCCTATCCATCCACCCTGCACCTATCAAAAAATCAGTAGCCTGTCATCTCCCGAATGAGCTACCCACATCTGATCTTTGTGGTGAATCAGGTACTGATCTCCTGCCTGGTGAAACACCTGGTGAATCACTAAAACCTCAAGTCCACATCCCCAATGACTAGGATGGCGTTGGCATCTGTGGTGTCTGTCGAACATACTGGAATGTCTGTTGTGCCAAGTATGGCACTGTATGGTAATACATGGCCATCCAAAATCCTACCTCCCTCACATTCTCCTCTCACTCAACAACCTAGACCCGAGCCGAATCTTGTTCCTAACGATACCTATCCCGATCTCTAGTGATCAATCTCCTCTCCCGCTCCCAGGCCTCTTGGGATAGTCATAACTGTGCTATCTCTACCCAAACCCGATCTCTCATCTCCTCGGTAGCCATTTCCCTAGCCACTACTACATCCCTCTCCCTTTGTAACCCCTATGTATCTATCCCTATCACATCATTGACTTGCAATGACTGCAACTGAGCCACTGTTGTGTCTCACTCTCCCTACAACATCTACATCCGCATCTCTGCAACATCTCTCTCCCTCTATGCGGCCTATGACTGAGCCATTGCTGCATCCCTATCCCTCTATAGCTCCTATACTCTCAAAACTATTACATCTCACTCTCTCTGTAGTGATGATACCTCTAAAATTGCCTCCTCTCTCCTCCTCTAAAGAGATTGTATTTGTGCCTCTACCAACTCTCTCTCACTCTGCAACACCTAAGCCCACACTTGCGCCACACCCCTCTCTGTCTCCACCACCTACACCTATTCCTACACTACATCTCTCTCTACCTGCATAATATGGGCCTACTCCCTCACCTCACCGTCTCTCGCCTGCATCAACCCCATATCTCTAATTTTCTTCTCTAAACAATGCACTCTATCTCGTAGCTCATCTCGCTCCCGTCAAAGATCATCTATCTATTGTCTAATGCTCGCTGACACCTGATTTGTCATCTCCTCTGACTCCCCCTGGCCTACAATATAACAACCTCTTCCTGTAGTCTATCATGGTCCCAACTAATAGCAACCAACTCATCTCATACCCCCTGTATGGTGGCCTGCAGTCTCTCTCTCTCCCTCCCCATCATATCTACCTGTGTGGATAGGAGGTCAACCATAAGTCCATAATCTCTCTGACTTGCTGCTGGTACTCTCGATAGCTCGACTCTGAGTCTAATCACCTTTGCCTCCGCTATCCTCAACCTTTGATCTATAATTTGAAGTCTCTTTGTAGTATCTCTCGGTTGAGCAATAGGATCCTCTAAGGTCATGATAGGAACCACTACCAATGGCTCTACATCCAAAATATCCATATCTAGAACATCTCCATCTATCTCCATAGCATCCTCACCCCCCTTGCACTCCTACTCCTGCTGAGTCTCCTGGTCCTCCACAGTGGGGCAGACCCAAACTCTCTATGACTAACCATGCCTACCCACTCTCATCAGTCTCCTTGCCTCCCCCGCAACCCTCGCCTCCCTCTCTGGCTCCTCATCCTCGCTCTCCCCTACTCTACAATGGGAGGCCTCTGCTCTACCATGATCTGCACCCTCCTCTGTTGACTCCTACTCGTCATCCTCTTTGATTGACTCCTAGCCTCAATCTCCTCCTGAGCTCCATCATGTTGTCCACCCCCTCCCATCTCCTCTTGCTCTGCCATGATCTGCACTCTCCTCTGTCGTCCCCTACTTTCCATCCTCTTTGACTGACTCCTAGCCTCAATCTCCTCCTCGGCTCCATCCTATTGTCCAACCCCTCCCATCTCCTCCTGCTCATCCCACACAAGCACTCTCATCCACCGTACCCTACCTACTATACCGGTCTACTAAATAGCTCCACCCTCCACTATGTATCATCTCCACCTTCGACACATCTTGTCCTCCTACATCTGGCTTCGGGCTTACCCCACCCTCCTATTGTACTACATCTCTCCCACCCATGAGTCCTACTACGTCCACCTCCATCCTAACCCTCCTCTTCCTCCTCCTCTCTGGTTGTCCCACTGCCTCCATCCCCTCCCCTCCTCTGTCGTGCTGACCCACACCCTCTGCATCCTCCTGTTGTCCTGCTCCTCTCCCCTCTCCTCCCCTATGTGTCTATCTCCTCCTATCTCTGTACTCCCTCACCCCCTGGAGCTCATCCTCTGATTTGAATCCTATGACTCCTACAATAGGCACCAGTGGTGTAACCCTCTCCCATCGATGGTTGTGCCACCACTGGTCATATCATACCGTCACTCCTACATCCTCCACCCCAACAGCTCTCCCTAGGTAGGGTACCTGCATTGTCGTCACCCATGCCACTCTAGCCTCCCTCGGTCTAAAAATAGGCCCCCATGGTCACTCTTTGGTGAGTCAATGAAACCTGATAGACATATCTGGAATATCCTCTATCATCCCAAATTGCCTCAGTACCCTGTTTGGTTGATGCATCTCCATTATGCACAGTTGACTCCCAATCAGGACACACCGGCTCATAAAGAAACCTCTCTATCTCTCCTCCTCCCCCCTCCATCCCCTAAAATATCGATACATATACACAGCCATAATGTGTCTCTCTCCTGCAGATCATCTATCGCTCTCCTCCACCCATCCATATCTCCCTGCATCTCATACTGCAACACCCGGCCCCTCACCTCCCCATATCCCCAGGCCACTAGCTCCCTATCATCCTCATCTCCCTCCCTAACCACTACGAGTCTAGTCACCAAAATATGCTCCCATTCCCACACCTGTAGAAGGGTTGTGTGTGTCAAACTCACTGAGTTTTGGTAGCAGATCACATGCATATCCCTGTACAACTGCGCTAATACACAGGTACCCCACAAGATCTATCCCTCATGCCACTCAACAATATGTCGAATAGCCTCCATGTACTGAAGACTGCAGAACTACCTGCTATGATCCGGTAACAATATCCCACTAATGAGTCCACATAGAAATAACGACAAGGGTGGTACCCCCACTGTCAAACATCTATCTAGGTTCAACTGCTCACCTTGTAGGGGCATATCCAAATAACACGGACATAGTGTGATCTAACTCGGCCCCTCTCGATACCACATCACTAACCAATAGCCCTGCTATCGGCAGCTTTAGGATGCACAATACATCCCCCAGCGTCATCGTCATCTCCCCTATCTACAGATGAAACGTCGATGTCTTTGAACTCCATCTCTCTATCAAGGTTGTCAGCATCGCTCAATGTGCCCTTATCACCAAAACCTTTAAAAAGTGCAGTAACCTTGCATGATCTAATGCTATGTCATCCACACTAGTCATGGCCACTATGGTCACTATCAATACCTCTGACCATCGCTCATGTGTCTATAACTGTATAAAACCCTGCATCCATATTACCCGATTGTCAGTACACCATATTCTCGACCCTAGGACATCCCTTTTTTTCCTCTTTCCTTTTATTTTATTTTTCTCTCTTTTTTTATCCTCATTTTTCCCTCATCAAGACAACCTTGTTTTTCTGGCTAAAATGGATGCGCCCCCACATCGGGGTGAACCCACCCTAAGTTGGGGTGGATCCACCCTAGGCCGGGGTGGACCTGCCTCGAGTTGGGGCAGCTCTGCCCCGCGTCGAGGCAGACCCACCCCAGGCCGAGGAAAATCCACCCCACGTTGAGGCAGATCTGCCCTGGGCCAGGGAAAACCTACCCTAAGCTGAGGTGGATGTGCCCCGAGGCCAAGGCAGGGCCAACCCGTACCGGGGTGAACCTGCCCCAAGCTGGGGTGACTCTACCCCCAGCCGAGGCGGATGTGCCTCGAGGCCGAGGCGACTCCACCCCTAGCGACTCCACCCCTAGCCAAGGTGCATGCGCCCTGCGAACAGTTGGGGCGACATCACCCCCAGTCGGGGCAGATGTGCCCCGAGGCTGGGGTGACTCTACCTCCCCAGCCGAAGCAGAGGCACCCCGAGTCAGGGCGACTCTGCCTCGCGCCAGGGCGACGTCGCCCCAGTGCTAGGGGTGTCCACCCCAAGCCAAGGTGATTGCGCCCCAAGCCAAGGCGGATACGCCCCACTGTGCGGCATACTTGCCCCGGTCTAGGGCGAATTCGCCTCCTAGCCGCCCTACTCACCCCACTCTAAATGTCCTCTTTCTTCTACCTATTTGCCAAATGTTACCCTACCCATTTTTTTATTCTATCCCGCCAATAAAACCCACATTTTACATTTTTATTTAACCATTATAAAACATGTTAAATGTTTAAAATACACAAGTGTTTTTATTACTAACCTGGCAGGGCATCGCGAAGTGGGTATGGCGCCTTCGTACCTCGTCCGCCCGGTGAATGATATCAGAATCATAATCCTGCGACATCGTTACTCTTTCCTCTTCTCCTCTCCTCTCCTCTCCTCTCCTTTTCTCTCAACTGCTATAGTAACAATTAGTTAAGGTAATTCTTCAAATTACCTTTTAACCCTTATTTTCCCCCCTTTTTCAAATAAAAGGTATTTTTACCTTTTATTTAACTTTTTTCTCCTCCAACTAATCCCCTTATTTTCCCAAGGCTGCCATTTGCAAACTGTGTGTCCAATCGACTCAGTTCAAAAGTCAAAGTTTCTTAGTTTTTTCAGCTCTATCCAATGGTTTCTTCTATTTCTTCCTATCAAGAAGTCATTCGGGGCCCCTTTTTCTTCCCCAACCGCCCTCTCAATGGGGCATACCTTATCATGTTCCCTCCATCCCTTTGTGGCAGTCACTAGGGCATACCTCTCCTTTTTCCTCCACTTAGGTAGCTCATTCAACCTCTTTCATGCTTGTCCATCAAGCCTTATCACTTTCTTCATCACTAGCATTTTATTTTTCTTTGAAACACTATTATTCTAACAATATTTCGAAGAGGGGCAAAATGTAGACATCCAAATTTGATCGCTCTCATACAATCAAATTTACCTCTTTATTCATCCATTCCGTCAATATTAATTTATTTAATTAATATTACACTTCCCGCCTAAGGTTCTTAAAGTATTTAATTTAACAATTAAACACTTTATCTTACACCTTTTTCCTCTTTAAATTAAATAAATACCTCAATTTATTTAATTTAGTTATTTTAACCTTTTTGAATTAAAATCAATTTAAAATTCTTCTTCTCTCTCTCCTTATCACATCCTCCATAATCCCCCTCTAATCTGGTTTAATTTAATTAATTCATGATTAAGATGTGCATCCTCTTAATTAAGGATTAATGTCACATCCTCCTACATTTGCTACTTGCTTCTAATCCCTCATTAATTATCTTAATAAAATATTTGCACAACCTTAATCAAATTCATTAGCAACTTTTAGCACCCCTTTTTAGTCAACCTTTTCATTTTCCTTTTTTGGCATTGACCCTCTTTCCCATGTGAATTTTTAATTCACATTTATTCATTCTAGGTCTCTCTTCTCCCCATGTGAATTTTTAATTCACATGTTATCTTTCCAAGACTTCTAGAACATTGGACTTGTCACCTCATCCACATGTGACCAATTCCACCTTTTTGGAGACCCTCTTTTATCCATTAGATTCTCCTAAAAATGTGAATTTTTAATTCACATTTATTTCTCCAACCACTTTTTCTTTTCCCATGGAGATTTTTGAGGAATTCTAAAATTCCTCAAATATCACTTTCATTCTCACTTGGGGACAAGAACTTCCTTTTTGAGGAAATCTTCTCACTCCCCAAGGTACTTGGAAGGTACTTGTCCTTCCTCCACATCATGTACTCTCCTTCCACATCATCTACGCATCATCTCACCCTTAGCCACTTCACATTCCACATGTCAAAATGTGAGGGCTTGTGAGTCCTCAACTCACCTTAGCCCTTCATCTGAGCCTTGTTGGATAAATCTCAACCATTGAATTCTCTAGAGAATTCAAATTCCTCTATAAATACCCCCTCCTCTAAGGCATTTTCAATACTTAGTCATTTGAGAAACCTTATGTTGTCATTTTGTGGACTCATATTCTCTCATCTAGCCATTCATTTTAGCCATTTTTTATTTGTATCCCACCACATATTTAATCTTGCATTTAGCCACATCAAGAGCCATCCAAGGAACACACAAAGCAATCAAAATCAAGGGCCAACCAAGGAGTTTCAACAACAAAGAAGGTATAAGCATATTATAATCTTCACTTTATCTTGTTTCTTTGCTTTATCATTCTTTAGGGTAATCTTGAAGTGTCCCTTTGTGTTTTTCCTCATTGCATTTTAGTTATTTTGCATAGTTAGAACTGGACTAACATTTAGGATCACACATACAATAAAAGTTACGCATTATACGGCTGTACTATGTCTGAATTGTAATTGGTTTGAATTTGAAACTTGATTAAAGAAAAAATATTCAATAAAAAACTATCTAACCAAGTGGAAGCACTAGATATCGGAGTTACAAATCTAAATTTGACAGAATTAGAATTTTATCCTTCAAGGAAAAAAAGTTATGTGTTATACGGTGTGCGTCACTTTTTAAAAATGTTGTTTTCTGAAAAAAACTAGTTTTCATGGGAGATGGAAAAAGAAGTGCAATCTAATTCCAAAAAAATTGAAAAAAATATTTTTAGAATCTACAGAAAAAATGTGGCGAGACTCTAGTTTACATCATCTTCAAATTCCTCACAGTTTAGCCTCTATAGGTGCTTGAATGTGAAGATTTAGTTAAAAATAATAATTTCAGTGTCCAGTTTGGCCAAAAATTGTAAACCACTATTGTGGGATCACCCATGGAGTTTTTGTTGATTCTTTTATCTTTTGAATGTTCCCACTAGTCCTCCTCTCTTCACTCATTTGGAGATGCAACTAGTAGAATAAGAAGTATATATGTTAATATATAGAAATTTAAAATTGTGGAATGGCATATAACAAAATAATCAAAAAAAATTAATCATCATGCTCTTCCACAATAGTAGCATGTTGACAATCTGGAGTGATAAGCACTTGTAGCAACGATTAAGATAGCAATTAAACTACATACAAGTATCATGAAAATTTTCAATAATAGACCATATAAGAGAAAATATAATGTCAAATTTACTAATTTGTCACATACTTCTACCAAAGGATCAAAACTGGCTATTGTTGTAGCAACTCCATGGTCCATCATGCCACAAACATCGCAATATACTTAGAATAACAAATCTATATGATGATTAGTTTTTTATCACTTTCATTAGTTTATTTGTTTAACTAAATATACTTAGAATAACAAATCTATATTATTCTAAACAATCTAAATGATGATGAAATGGTAATGCAAACTAGAATAACAAATCTATATTGTTTTAAACAACCTAAATAATGAACCTTAGTAAATCAATCAATTTAATTATTATGAACATTAACCAAAATAAGATGACAATATCATACCGATCGCATACAACAAACAATCTTCTACTCAAGTGTTCCTAAAGGTTCATCTCTTACCTTCAGTGTATCAAGTAATGCTTCATGATTAGAAATACTAATTGTCCATAGTTCCTTTAGAGTATTGAGTAATGCTTCATGATTAGAATGATGTCTCAATAACTTAACAATTTTTGCTATAACAAGGTGTGAATACATGAGAATGGTTTTGTGTTGAACTCATAGTCTTCAAATGTAAGTATACCATTCTTTCTAATCATATATGTTCACAACCAAGTTCTAGAAACAATGATTGAACTTGTATGATCATTAGTGTTTTATCACTTTCATTAGTTTCTTTGTTTAACTAAATATACTTAAAATAACAAATCCATATTATTCTAAACAGCCTAAATGATAATGAAATGGTAATGCAAACTAGAAAAGATGCTTATAGTAACAAATCTATATTATTCTAAACAACCTCAATGATGATGAAATGGTAATGCAACCAAGTTTTGGAAACAACAACTAAACCTATAGGATACATGAACCCATCATCATTTTTCATCAGTTGTGTTAGCTTCTTCTTTCCCTATATTAAAATTTTATCCTTCATAGAAAAAAGGTTATGTGTTAGAAAGTGCACATCACTCTTTAAAAATAATGTTTACTATTAAAAACTATTTTTTGAAGGAGATGGAAAAAGAAATGCAATTTGATTCCAAAAAAATTAAAAACTACATATTTACAATCTACAGAAAAAATATCACAAATCACTAGTTTGCATCATCTTCAAATTTTAAGTATGGTTTAGCAGCTACAGGTGCCCGAAAGTGAATATTTAGTTCAAAAAAATAGTTCAATGTCCATTTTGGTCAAAAATTGTAAACTAGTATTGTGGGATCACCATGTTCCACATTCCTTAAGTTGCAACTTTAGTGATATAAATCTGGTGAATAATTCTTCTAAGGTGATAAATTAACCAGGGTTCAAACTAATGAGCTCATTCTCCAACTCATGGATTCTCATCTCATCTTTCTTCCCAAAGAGTTTTTCTAGAGCTATCCAAACTTCATTAGGAGTAGTTGGTATGAGTTTTTCATAGTCCATGTAACTAATTAGAGTGAGCTTCTGGATTAAACCGTTTATGAGTTTCAATCGATGTTTCAAATCACACCCAGTGATCCATCATTAGGAAGAGGAGAGAGTGAGATTGAATTCAGATAAGACATTTAAAAGGTGGGTGGTGAGGGAGCCAATCTTTAATAAAACTCACCACCCACTTTTTAAAGGTCTTATCTGTAATCCAATCTCAATCTCTCATCTTCCTAATGATGGATTGCTAGGTGTGATCTGAAATGTCCATTGAAACTCATACACTGAATAATCTAGAAGCTCGCTCTAATTCATTAGGAGTGTTTAAAACTTTTAGAACTATATGAAAGAGAAGTTATAGAAAAACAATTAGACACAAGAAATCAAAAAAATTGATTACAATTGTTTAACCACTTAACTTTATCACTCTCATAAAAAGGTTCCTTTTTTGGTTGTAACCATTGTTACTCTATATAACCCCTTTTTCTTTAATACAAGTTGCACCTTAGTTTTCCATTGATGGTAATTAAATAGAGCTAAGGGATTAATTAGTATATTTGCATCCATGCTTAAGTTGATTTTTTGTAACCAAATAGAAGTGTAGAAATGAAGAAGTGTACACAACACAAGAACACACTCCCCTTGATTCAATAGTAGAGACCCTTCCAAAATTTTATCACTTTCTAATTTAAGTGCATAGACAAGTCGAATTGGAAATGTAGACACCTAAATTTGGACACTTGCCATTTTTCCAAATTTTTCCATTTTCGTCTAAATATCCCTTCATTTGCATTAGTTAACTAATATCACTATTATTTAATTAAAACCCCTAAAGTCCTCTAAATCACTAAGGTATCTAGATAAATAATTAAATACATTTCCCTTTATCCCCTTTTTTCTCAAAGAATTAAATAAATAAGATATTTATTTAATTCCTCACATGTCACATCCTCCATCACTTTTCTTTAATCCTAATACACCTCCTCATCCCATCATTAGGGATGTGCACATGTCTAATCCTTGATTAGGATGTGTCACATCCTCCAACTTTTGCAAGTTGGCTTCTAACCTTCATTATCCACTAATTGTCTTCTAATCACTCATTAGCTAATCCAATCAACATCTTGGTCAACTCCCCCCATCCCCAAAGAATTTCTAATTCCTTTTTTGTCTTCCTCATGTGAATTTAAAATTCACTTTTATTCCTTCAAGGATTCTCCTCTTCCCCATGTGATCATTGAAATGTCACATCACTCACATGGGTCAAAGTCCTAATTTTTAGGAACCTTGTCTTATCTAAGGTACTTCTCAGCTTCCTTTCTAAGAACCTTATTTTATCCTTAAGATCTTCCACTCATGTGAATTTAAAATTCACATTTATTATTCCATCAACTTCACTCATTCCCATGGTCCTCTCACTTGTCATCATCATCATTAGCCCAAGGTACTTGCAAGTACCTCCACATCATTTGTACTCTCTCCACCTCATTTGTCCTTGTGACATTTCATCCTCCACATGGCAAGATGTGAGGGATTGTGAGTCCTCAACTCACCATAGCCCTTCATCTTTCCCATGTTGGAAAAATCTCAACCACTGAATTCTCTAGAGAATTCTCCCCCAAATATAGAGGATTTCTCTTTCATTCTCTGAACAACACATTATGCATTATCACAATCTCAACTCTCAAGTTTTCAACAACATTCAAACATCTTGCTTTCAAGCATATCCACCATTGTTGCATATCTTCAAGCTTGCATTCCATCCATTTTTCTAACTTATCCAACTACCCATGTTCATCATTTTAATATACACCAAATCCTCATCATTTTGAATCTATTTCCATCACATCTTACCATCAAAGGAGTACACAAAATCAACAATCCAAGGGCCAACCAAGGATCAACTTAGCACAAGGTAAAATTTGGTTTCTTTTATCTTTATTTCTTTTTAGTTCAACTAGGATTATCTCGAGGTGTTAGGTGTTGTTTCCTTCATTTTGCACTTTGTTTTGCATCATCTAGACTAGGATATTTCACCTGGTGGGACCCACAAACACATCCCTTGCTTTCACATGTTATGTTGTTTCACGTTTTGTAGGTTCAGACTGCAGAGAGGTGACTCTAACTAAGACAAAGGTGACCCCGCCCACTGTTGGGCAAACCTAACCTTTAGAGGGGTGAACCTGCCCTAGTTTGGGTGAACTTTCCCTAACTTGGGAAAACTTGCCCTCAACAAAGGTGAACCTACCCTGCAAGGTCGCCCATCTGAGCACCAGACAGTTTCTGTCAGTTTCTTCCTTCAGTTTGTTGAATGGGAGAACCTACCCTAGGCTGGGTAAACCTTTCCTACTAAGGGGTGAACCTACCCTATAAAGGGGTGAACCTGCCCTAGACAGGGGAGAACCTGTCCAGGTAAAACAGTTGTTTAAGCTTTGTTTTAGCTTCTATTTTTCATCATTTTGAGGTACTAACCCCCTAATGTCATCTATTGGTTAATGTGTCTACTTTTTCCCTAACATTTGTGTAGGTTTTCTCATGCTTGTTAGAGAATAAGGATCAAATTACTAACACTTTCCTTGTAGATCAATCATTTTTAGCTTGTTTGTTTAGTTGTTTATTGTCTTTGCTTATTAATCTAGGCACATAGATCTAATTAGGGGGTGTCAACAAATTGTTTGTTGTGTTTAAAAGTCCTCTATGTCACCCAAGGGGGCACTACTTCATTCACGCTTTTCCCTTGCACTTTGTGTGAGCTTGGGGAGTAGCCAAAAATGATTAGTGTTCTCCTTTAGTGGGACCTACTTGGGGATTTCATCACCCCAAGCGATGATCCCAACCACGCATGCCAATGGGGTATACAAAGGGGGGAGAGTGAACGTTGTGTCTAGAAGAGCGTCGAAGCTAAGGTGATACCTAGATAGACGTTAAGAGTTGATATGAGCCTCCAGTATCTCGTTGGGGTTCCTGACTCACGCTTGTGATGTACTGGTGTTCACGATTGTGCCTCATGTATTTAGTGTATATCGAGGATTCCCTAGTTTCCTTATTTAGCCTAGATTAGAGAACCATGTTGGCCATACCCCTTCACTAATCTTAGGACTGTGTTGTTTGTACTATCTTCTTTGTGCAAAACCAGTGCGTTTCTGGACATTGGCTTATTATTTGCAGTGTTTTTGGTCCTTTTTCATAGCCATTTTCATCTGAATTGAGTCTAAGTTAGTTGATAGGGGAGAACTTTCCCTTAATAGGGATGAACCTACCCTCTATCTCAGTCATTTTACAATTTGTTTCTATTAGAATTATCAATCTTTCCATTAAACAAGTGAACCCGACCACAACTGGGGTGAACCTACCCTTAACTTGGGTGAACTCTCCCTTATCTTGGGTGAACCTACCCCAACTTGGGTGAACGTTCCCTAACTTGGGCGAACCTGCCCTCCAAACAGCCATTTTCATCTTTTTTTCAGTCATATTAAGCACTTGTTCCCCCATTCTAAGTACTCATTTGCCTGTTCTAAGCATTCATATTCCCATTCTGAACACATGTTCCCCATCACCAACATTCATCTCCTTGATTTGAGCATTCATCCCCTCATTCTAATCACCTGTTTACTTGATTTGATCATTTGTTCCTTACCTATCTTTCACCAATAGGTGAACCTTCCCCTACCTTGGGAAAACCTATCCTTAGGTTGGGTGAACCTACCCTAACTTGGGAAAACCTACCCCTAACTTGGGTGAACTTTCCCTCCAAAAAGCTAATTTCATCCTCCGATCAGTCGTTCCGAGCATTTGTTTCCTCATTTTGAGCACTCATTCACCCATTTCGAGCATCTGTCTCCTCATTACAAGCATCCTTTCATTCATTTTGAGCTTTAGTCTCCTCATCCCGGGATTTAGTATCCCATTCTAGGCATTCGTTTACTTGTTTTGAGCTTTCATTCATCCATTTCCAACATTTTTTCTCTCATTTCGAGCAATCATTCATTTATTCTAATCATCTGTTCACTCATTCTAAGTAATCATTCATCCATTTTGAGCATCTATCTCCTCATTCCAAGAGTCAATCTCACATTTCAAGTGTTCATTTACTCATTTTGATCAATTGGTCATCCCTTCCGAGCAATTTTTTCCTCTTTCTGACTAATTGTTCATCCATTCTGAACCTCCATCTCCTCGTTTCGAGAGTCATTCATCCATTCTGAATAATCATTTACTCATTTTGAGTGCTCATTCATCCATTTCAAGCTTTCATCTCATCATTCTGAGAGTCAATCTCCCATTCTAAGTAATCGCTTACTTGTTCTAAGTAGTCATTCACCCATTCTGATCATCTGTTCTGAGTAATCATTCATCCATTTCAAGTATTCATCTCCTCATTCCAAGATTCTATCTCCCCTTTCGAGCTATTGTTTACTCATTCTAACGAATCATTCTGAAACTCCATTCCCTCATTTCGATCATCTATTTCCCTTATCTGATCACTCGTCTCCCCATTCTGAGTGTCTCTCTCCTTGTTCCGTGAGCCCGTCTACCCATTCCAAGAGTCTACTTCCTTGTTCTAAGGGTCTGATAATAGATGGGAAAACATGACCTTCCATGGGTGAACTTGACCTTCAATGGACAAACCTAACCTTGCATGGGTGAACCTGACCTTGAATGGGTGAACCTAACCTTGCATGGGTGAACCTAACCTTCCATGGGTAAACCTAACCTTGAATGGGTGAACCTAACCTTGCATGGGTGAACCTAACCTTGCATGGGTGAACCTGACCTTGAATGGGTGAACTTGACCTTGTATGGGCGAACTTCACCTTGAATGGGTGAACCTAGCCCTAAATAGGTTGACCTAACCTTCATCCAGTTATTTACATCTTTCTTTCATCCATCATCTGCATTTCAATTCATCTGTTTCATCCATTCATCAGCTAAATCATCTAAGTACACCTTAGAATCTCCCTAATTCACATTTCCATCATTGTTTTCTTGATCCAAATCCTTTGAAATTTGTTTCAAGTTATTATCCAAAATGACCTAGGTGTCTGAATCTAATCATCATCATTCAAATTTGCTTAGGATTGTCATCCATCCTAATTTAATCACCATCATCAGCCTAATCAATCCATTTTCAATCTCAAGGTGGATTCGGTGCCACAATCATCTATTTATCCTTTAATCTGATCAATCAACACTCTAAGTCACCTAAGGTAAACTTTGAACATGATTTAGAATCCCTTTCATCATCCTATCTGATCCATCAGTTGATTGTAATGATTGTTTCATCAATTGACCTTATCCAATTTGATCCAACCACATCCCTATCCAATCACCCAATCAATCTACTTCCATCTTGAGGTAGATTCAGTGTCGTAATCATCCTGTGGTAACCCAATCCCATCGAACCTCTGAACTTGGTTTGGAGTCAATCCCATTGCATCACCTAATCATCCTAATCTAAGCTTTGATCCAATCCCAATTTGAGCTTTAGTCCATCTCCATCCAAGATCTTCTGATATTGAAACAAATCTTAAGATTCTTTCTCCCATCTTCTTCCAATCCATTTGATTTACCTTTTCATCATCTTTTCCTTCCTTTTGATTGTCAATTCCCATCCTTTCAATCTGTATCCATCTCATCCGATATCATGAATCTTTATCCTCCATCAATAGTAGTCAAGGGAAACCCTAATTATGTTGACGACGATAATGAGAGTCTTGTTGATCAAGAGATATATGGCATAGAACCCCTTGACGCTATCATTTCTAGTAAGATTTCTCTAACCATCTTCCAAAATCCAATCACCCCTCTGAGCTATCTTGTACATCTCCAACCACACCTAATAATGCTCCTTATGCTACCTTTGACAAGGGATATCCATTTTCTTCCTCACCCACATCTCCATCATATCCTTCCTCTGCAACACCCATGTCTACTTATCCCAAGCCAGTATCCCAACATCCCTATCATAATCCCCCATCCACATCCTCCTATTTCAATCCTCCATCCCCATATGCCCACTATCCTAATCTTCCATACCAATCTACCTATCCTAATCCTTTGTACCAATCTACTTATCTGAATCCAACATCCACATCTTCCTATCCTAATCCATCATCCACATCCTCCTATCTCAATTTACCATCTCAATCTTCCCATTATAATCCACCATCCCAATACCTTTATTAAAATCCACCACCTATATCTTATTGTCCTAATACACCACCCACAACCTCTTGTCCTAATTCACCATTCCAATATCCCTACCTTAACCCTCCATCCAATCCTAATCCTCCATCAACTCCTAGTCTTCCATCCAATCTCGTTCCTCCATCTAATCCTAGTCCACCAATCCATAATCCTAGTCCTCCACCAATCACTAATCATTCATCCACTCCTGCCACCCTAGCTAAACATAGAATATGCACAATTCTTACTCCAAAAGTTCTCCAAGGACTTATGACAAAGAAGACATCCCCAACTCCACACCATAAAGTCATGGAACCAATCCATCCCAATCCATCATCCACAACCACTAGTGATGAGACCCTTCTCCATCTCACACCTATCATTACAATTACCACTCCTAACACCACCCAAAGCGCTGAAACCATCAAACCCACTAAATCTATTGAATCCCCATCTCCTACCCTAAGAATCGTCGAACCCATCAAAGACACCCAAATCCAATTCACTCCTAATCCTAGATCCACCCAATCCATCATAGACACCCAAATCCAATCCACTCCTCCCACTCCTAGCAACACCGAAATCCATTCCTATAAAACTCATGAATCTTCCATCCTTCCATCTCCCCCACTTGAAGAGTCTCTCCAACACTCCATTAACATACCACCCACACATGATGTGACATGCCAAGAGCTCAATCCAAAGCATACCAACATATATACCACCCATCATGCTCTGCCTAATAATGGACTCGCATCATTCTTCTAGAATAACAAAAATCATGTAATGGATCAAATGCTCAAGAACATGAACTATAAGGAAAAGGTTTAGGACTTCATGTGCAAGGTATTTTAGAGCCCATCAAGATAAAATAAAAAAATTGTACACAAGTTCTAGGGCATATCTCTCAAGACTCACAATCTAAAGATGTTGGTACAACCCCAATACGTTCTCAATGAGCCTCTTCCAAAAGAAATATAGGCTCTTCCCATCACTCCATGAGATCATTTTTCACCATCCCCCCTCCATCGTATCACCTCAAAACAACCATCCATATTCCTCCATCTGCTCCATCTATTTTGGGTCCTTACACCCCTTTGTCCACCATCTCCCATCCTTCATCTCCTCCATCCATTTTGGGTCCTCATGTCCCTCCACTCGCCATCACACATCCTCTAGGTACTACATCTATTTTGGGCCCTTATATCCCAAAATCACCACCTCCATCTCATCCTATTCATCCTTTCATCCATCCATCACCTATCCATGTCACCCATCATAAACATCCCACTCTCATGTCCCCTAATTAGGATCAACAAAGGCATGTATCCGCACATCCTGCATCCACATATCATCCCCAAAATTGTACCTCCATCACTTTATCTACATCCTTTCCACATCCATCTATCTTCCTCATCCATTGGTCATGTTACCACCAATCTCCCTTCCTTATCCAAGCATCCTACCTTCATCCATCTCCCTCCCTCCACCTATCATATCCTCCTCCATTTATCTCCTTTATCTTCCCATCCACTTTTCTTCCAGCCCTCATGCCTCATTATACATGACATATCTAGAGTGGAGGCATCTATCTTCCTTTGTGATATAGTCCTTGGAGATCTCATTCATCCATCATGTCATTCCCTCCATCTTCCCATCCTTATCTATCCATATACCTATCCAATTACCTTTTCTTCATCCAAATCCTTATCTTCTAATCCATCCATTATAGCATGCTTTTTATCTCCCCATCCTTATTTTCCTATCCATCCATCATAGCATCCCTTTAGTCTCTCCATTCTTATCTCCTTATCAATCCACTAATACCTTCTATCTTCCCATCCTTATCTTCCTATCTTTATCTCTCCATCCTTTCATCTTTATCATCATCCTATCTCATAATCCCTTGTCATTGGTAACTAGCTATAGGCTACTCCCCATGCAATCTAATGCCATCTATCTCATCGCCATCACTACTGCTTCTTTTGCACATCTTTTCAATGTCCTATCCTTTCTCATCATTCATCTATCCATCATATCATCCTCCCAATTCATCTTTTGATGCTTTGGATAACTATCCCATCCCTGAGCTTTGTGTGATCACCATCATCCTATCTTATCCACCAGGTCTATCTTGTCTCATCGTGTCGGTCCCATCAGTTTATCTGGTTATCTTGGTCATCCCATCATTCTTTATCCATCATTTTTCTTTGGTCTTTTGTTGAACTACGTTGCCCCTGGGCTTTCACATAGGCAAGGTCGATCATTTGATCCACCCCCAGGGCTTTTGTCCATCTGGTATTTGTCATCCATCATCGAGGTCTCCATCATCCTCTTCCCACTTTTATCCATGGTCAGTCATCATCCTTTTAATGAACTATGAGGGCTCTATGCTTTCATGTAGGCAAGGCTAATCTTTGATCAGCCCCTGAGCCCCTAGGTCTTTAGGGTGTGTTAGTCTCATGTCTTGTCTCCCTTATGTCATGTCATCAAGCTATGCCCTTATCTAGCTAGTTCTTAACAAATGAGATCCACTAGTATTAGCAGATCCAATCAGTTTTGAGTATCTCGCGTCATATAGATCTTTTAGTTTAGTATCCATCTTTGGTATCAACAAGATGCATCCTTCCTAATAGACCTCGACAATCCCATCCATCCCCTTAATCCTATGGAAAAGGGCATTCAACATTGATTGTGATTTTTCATGCTTTTTGCTTTTTTTATCATTTGAGCTCCTTATCATCACTTTCCATGGTCGCCTTGATCCATCATATCATGGTGTGCTTTGACTAGTAAGCATAGGGGAATATCTTGATTTTTTTCTCTATTGTTATCTCCCTGGTTGTCCCACATTTTACCCACCAAGATCCCTATGGTCTTTTGTTACACTAGGGAATCCTCTTGTGCTTGTGGTTATCCCAATACCTGGCTTGACCAAAGTCATTATGACTTTGGGGTGTTGGGATAGTCTGCTTGTCTGTTGTGCTTGCGTTATGCATTAGACACTAATCAACCTTGGTTCTTCATACCCTAGCCTTTGGTGTCTTATGCTATAGTAAATATCAGTGCTCTGAAAATGTCAAATTGCATTAGGATTTCATTTCATTGCATTGTATGTATCCTCCATCTCTTCTCATCCACCTTTTCTTCCATCCTCATCATATCATCATCTTGAAAATCTTCTTAAAATAATATTGATTGGTTATTCTAAGCATCTTTTCAACCATCTCACATCTCCATCCAATCCTCATCCATTCGATCTAGCGCAAATCATCTAATCACATCCTTGGTCTTATTCCCATCCTTGCTACAAACCTTGATCCAATCATCATCATCATCATCATCCTCTTCGAGATGTACCCTTCCCTATCCTTTGGTGTTGTTTTGGGATGTATCCTTCCCTCATCAACAACACTTTCATCATCATCATTGGGATGTATCCTTTCATATCCGCATGTGTTTTTTTGGATATGTCATTCCCTCATCGACAACACTCCATCCATCATCAACCCATTTTGGCTTATATCTTGATTGGGGCAACATCACCTTTGTCCTTAAATCCATTTGTGCTTCCCAATCTCGTATCACTTATCATCCTCTCTTATCCATCACTTTGCATCATCTTCCCCATCTCCCCTTTCATCGTATCACTTATCATTCTCTTGAACCTGCATGTCCTCTCGAGGGGGCATCTTCAATCCCTAATCTTCATCTTCACTCCCATTGTATTTCTTCCTAGTCACTACTTTGAATGACTAGGGAATCTTTTCCAATCTAACTATCTTCTTCTTGGTCTTATCTTTTAATACTCTTTGAAATGATGCTACTTCATAGCACCATCTCAAAGAGGGGAAAAATGTAGACACCTAAATTTGGACATTTTCCATTTATCCAAATTTGTCCCTTTTGTCTGAATATCCCTTCATCTAGATTAATTAACTAATATAGCTATTATTTAATTAATACCCCTAAATTCCTCTAAATCCCTAAGGTATCTAGTTAAATAATTAAATACCTTACCCTTTATCCCCTTTTTTCTCAAAGAATTAAATAAATAAGATATTTATTTAATTCCTCACATGTCACATCCTCCATCACTTTTCCTTAATCCTAATCCACCTCCTAATCCCATCATTAGGGATGTGAAAATGTCTAATCATTGATTATGATGTGTCACATCCTCCAACTTTTGCAAGTTGACTCCTAACCTTCATTAGCCACTAATTGTCTTCTAATCACTCATTAGCTAATCCACTCAGCATCTTGGTCAACTCTCCCTATCCCCCAAGGAATTTTTAATTCCCTTTTGTCTTCCCCATGTGAATTTAAAATTCACTTTTATTCCTCTAAGGATTCTCCTATTCCCCATGTGATCATTGAAATGTCACATCACTCACATGGATCAAAGTCCTAATTTTTAGGAACCTTGTCTTATCCAAGGTACTTCCTAGCTTCCTTTTTGGGAACCTTGTCTTATCTTTAAGATCTTCCAAACATGTGAATTTAAAATTAACATTCATTATTCCATCAACTTCACTCATTCCCATGGTCCTCTCACTTGTCATCATCATCCTTAGCCCAAGGTACTTGCAAGTACCTCCACATCATTTTTTCTCTCTCCACCTCATTTGTCATTGTGACACTTCATCCTCCACATGGCAAGATGTGAGGGCTTGTGAGTCCTCAACTCACCATTTCCCTTCATCTTACCCATGTTGGAAAAATCTCAACCATTGAATTTTCTAGAGAATTCTCCCCCAAATATAGAGGATTTCTCTTTCATTCTCTCAACAACACATTATGCATTATCACTATGTCAACTCTCAAGCTTTCAACAACATTCAACCATCTTGCTTTCAAGCATATCCACCATTGTTGCATATCTTCAAGCTTGCATTCCATCCATTTTGCTCACTTATCCAACTACCCATGTTCATCATTTTAATCTACATCAAATCCTCATCATTTTGAGTCTATTTGCATCACATCTTGCCATCAAAGGAGCAAAAAAAATCAACAATCCAAGGGCCAACCAACTCAACACAAGGTAAAATGTGGTTTCTTTTATCTTTATTTTGTTTTGAGTTCAACTAGGCTTATCTCAAGGTGTTAGATGTTGTTTCCTTTGTTTTTGCACTTTGTTTTGTATCATCTAGACTAGGAGATTTCACTCGATCATAGGAATAAAAATGTCACTTTATAATTTTAGTGTGAAATGATGTCTAATGGATTGGGCATTAAAAATTAATCACTTTAAAACAAATGGCACTGTGCCAGTCAAAATTTACATCAACTTTAATTTTTCCTTCTTGCCTAAATTTGTACCTAAAAAAATAATGCCTTTAGTAAAATATTTGTTTGCATAAATTCGAGACAAAGAAATTTAGGAGAAATAAGGTGAAGTTTAAGCCCCCTTGGGTTGGTTATGACCAAGGTTTGAAAATACCACGTGACCAAGGGCTTAACTCCTTTGGAGGCTTTCCCCCCTCCTTTTTGCTGACATAAGCCCCAGTGTATTTATTGACCTCAACAAATCCACCTTTTTGAAGATGAATAGTGCTCCTCTTTCATAAAAATAGTTTGAAACTCAAATGGGCTTCAATCTATTGTGTGCCTCTTTCCTACAATTCAAAGGCTTTGATTGTAATTACTACAAATTTCCAACACCTTTTCTACAAGGATTCAAATGAGATTTGAACACCTCTTACAAATTTGTCCAAAGAATTGCATGTTTATAGAACAATTTTAAAATCTTACAAACTTTAGAATAATTTTGATGCTTAAGTAGAAATGGAAACAAATTTACAAATTTTGCAAAGGTGCAAGTAGAAATGGAAACACATCTTCAAATTTCACAAAGGTGTGAGAAAAATTTTCATTGAGGAAAAGTTTCCAAGTAAAAATAAAGATAACTTGCATAATTTAAATGTAATAATGGAGATTTTGATCAAATTTATTTAAAAACATCTATCATACTCCCAAAATAAATTCAATTTTTTAGATAAAAGAATTCAAACTATCAACCTCCTCTATGCTACTAAGCCATCAACTTCTCCCATGATGTATCTGAATAACTTCCACAAAGCTAGGTAGAGTTCTAACCTTCAACATTCATAGACCAATCTAAAAAGGAATTTGAACCAAAATTCTAACTCAGACGACTCTAATACCATGAGAAAGGAGCTAGGAAAATTAAGAAAAAAACTAGTATTGAATTAACCAAAACAATATAAAGGAATTTTTGAACCAACCAAATTCTAGAAAATGGAGGGAAAGGTTCAAAATTTATAAAAAACTAACAATTTTGAGAGTTACCTACCTCTCTACCAACCAACTCACCAAGTAAGCAAACCAACTTGCCACCTAAGAAAGTGATTAACCTATAGAGTAAAATAAATGGTATAAATAATGGTAAAAGACGAATTTCACACTAGCATAACTATTTCCCATTTTCTCTCAATATCTTTTAGGATAGATATCCCCTCAAGTAATTGTTTAATTTTGAATCCATGTGGCCCAAATACCACTATTTCGTCACTGTTCTCAAAGCTTAGTGGAAAAATTTCCCCTTCTAGAACACTCCAAAATGTACCAAATTTGCAACAAACTTAAGTTTTTAAAATTTAAGATTAGAAACTAGAATAAAAAATATTTCAAGAACTTTTCTAGAGAAAAACTTAGGTTAGATAAGTTTTTTCATTTCATGTCCCCTTTGATGTCCCATCATTGATAACCAATCTAAGAGATCCCCCATGGGCCATCTTGCATGTTTTCTCCTTGAAGTTTCCTAAATTTGGCTAAGTCCCAAAATTTTGGGTTTTTGGGTTGTCTCTTACTCGCTTGCTTCATGCCTTCTCCATCGCTCTTTCTCCTTCTTCTTTTCCTTCCTTTTTCCTCTAATTATTTTGACCTTTCCCTTTACCCATTACCAATCTCTCAAGGTAAGCCTTCGTCCTTACCTCCGACACTAAAGCTCAATTGAGTTTCAAGACTTGTCTAAGTCTTGGTTTGTCAAACTTCGAGGGTTGGCCTTCCCTCTTTCCTCTTCCATCCTTATGCCTTTCTTCTATCATCCTTCAACCTTTGGCGACTTTCCTCCAATTTTTGAAAGTTTACTTCTGGTGAACTTTCGGTCTTCCCCTTTTACCTTCTCCTTTGTAGAAGGTAAACCTTCCCCTTTACGTCCGATTTTCGAAGGTAAGACCTCTCTCTTACATCTGATGCTCCCTTTGGACTTCACGGTTTCCCTTCTTCTCTTCTTCCTTTGGTACGTGGTAAGCTATAAGGTCGACACCTAACTCTCGATCACTAACATCCAACATGTACTATTTTTTGGGGGTTCGGACCATTTAATTCATGCTTGTAAAGGCTTCCTTTTGGGCCTAATGCCCTGACCTTCCTACGTTTTGACATGTTTTATGGGAGTTTTTTTAATACTAGATTCAACTTTTGAGTGGTCTGTCTTGGTTCCTAGGCTTCAAGGATGACATTAATTGCATTACATTCCTTTTGCAAGTGAATTTCATGGGCACCCATGCCTATTTATTTCTCTTTGTTGACTTTCTTGGTAGATCTATGCCCTAATCAAGATTTTCATGGAATGGCTCTATTATTGAATGCACAATCTTTTTGCTAACCCTGGTTAGGGTTAAGGTTTGACTTGTGCTTCTAAGTTATGCTTGATCTATAAAGGAAAAAAAATTATTCATTTTGGTTTCTTCTCCAATAGGTTGGTTCTTCCTATGGCTCCTCTAGGGTTTTTCTTTCGCAGACATGTATTTTACACTCTACTATTATAAAGATTGGCCTTTTTCCTTTACATTAATGGAATGGATCAAGTTTTTCCTCTTCTTAGGTCTTTTTTTGTTTGAGTAAGTTTACTACCTTGCATACCTAAGTGTCTATTTGTATTTTTCATGCATGTATGTTGTGTTAAATTGTTTACAGTTGCTGGTTATGAAACCCTCTTTCCTTGCAGGGCCTTGTCAAACCCTAACTTTCTTGTTTGCCTCTAAAAGTTGACCAAACAGAGATTGTGAAAATCCTCTTGCCCCTCTTCAATGATGTACTGTGCAATGTTGGTCAAGAAGAAACAACCTTTCCATCTTGGTGTGTCACCTCCATTTTACTTTTCATGCATTCCTTCTAACCCTTTTCCCTTGTGAGTTGTTAGAGTAGGTTAGTGGTAGGTTTTCATGTGTTGGGTTGGACCAACACATTGCACTGGGATTGAAAAAGGAAGTTGGCCTTCTCCAGAGATTCAACCTCATATGCACAAAGGTCCCACACCTTGAGGTCATTTCCATTGTGTCATTAGAATGCTGAGCTTCATGCTTGGTAGGGTACAATTTCATGTGACAACAATAAGCTTCTCTCATTTATATAAATTCATGAATAAATTTTACCCAAAGGAATGGACTTGAAAACATTTGTAAAAACAAAAATTTCTAAAGGTGGAATTGCATGATATCCTCCTTTGTGAAGAAATACATTGGAGACAAAAACTAAGGGAGCTATGGTTGAAAGAAGGAGATATAAACAAAAAATCCCCATACTGAGCTACTAAACTAAGAAGACAATCAAACTCAATTTCTTCCATTAATTCTTTAAATTGTCACTTTATCTTTGAATTATATCAAATTAAAAAAGAGGCATCAAATTACTTCTAAAGCCTTTTTCTAAGTGCATGGGTAGCTTGGATCTTGTTAACAAATAAAATATTAAATCCTATCCCAAAACTTATCACAAATAACTAGAATAACATGTTGATGGCTATTGTGGGGCTCTTCCCTTTGAAGTTAGGGCTCTATTGGAGGTGCTCTATTTTTGTTGATCTTTCTAAGGTGGGCTCTTTCGCTGCCTATCTAGTGATTGGGGGTTGCTTATTTATAATCCTCTCATTGTTAGGTATTTTTTTATTGTTGTTGGAGAGGTTGTTTTGATTCATATTAGTTCCTTCCTTGAAGTCCTTTTGGAGTCATAAACTTTTTTGGTTTGCTGATTCATTGTATGGATGGAGTTGTGTGGAGTGCTAAGGGTGCTTGGAATCCCTTGTTTTTGCACTTTAGGGTTCTGATGGGGCTTTTTTCAAAGTCCATCTTGGTGGTTCTTTTGTGGTTGAGGGGTGCTTTCCCTTTGATGGGTGATCTTGCTCAAGATTTTTTGTTGGTTGAGTTGTGTTATATTGCTTTCTTGTGGTACCTGTCGCCCATATTTCCTTGGGATGAGGTGAGTTTTCATTCTACAAGAGTGTCAGCTTCCTACTGGGTGCTACAGATGGGGTCTCCTTTTGAGGTGGAGCCCTCTCCTATTGAGGTGGAGATGGTTGTTGTAGTGGTAGTGGGTTGTCCCATTTCTTTCTATTAGTTCCTTTTGAGGTGGAGTTGGTATGGGTAGGAGATTGTTGGCTCTCGTAGTTTTGTTCCTCATTTCACCCTCTCCTATAGAGGGGAGCTCTCTCTTATCGAGGTAGAGATTGAATTGGTGCATTGGGTGGTGTGGTGCTTCAAGCTGGATGTTGTCCCTTTGAGTCCTGTTGTGCTCATGGACCCTGTTTATGTGAAGGACATGAGTTTTTATAGGAGTTACTAATTGGAAAGGGTTGTTTGGAAGATGCTGCTAGGAGGCCTTGAACACTGATACATTTTGATCAATTTTTTGACAACGGCCTATCAAAATTTTGACGGCTCAGATGTCGAGCCAGAATTTTGACGTTTCAAATGTTGTCGAAATTCTAATGCAATAACAGTGACAAACATTTGTCAAAATTTTGACGGGCCGTCATCAAAAAATTGATCAAAATGTATCAGTGGAAGTTCATGATGTCTTGGGCATCCCTAGGGTGGATGCTATTATGGGTTGATGCTTTTACAGACGGATGGGTGGCTTGCAGGCCCATTATGTTAGTTGTACTCTTGGCCCTAGGTTCTTTCAAGATGTTTTGATGGGCTTAACTAGTTTTTGGAGGTTTAGATCTCAAGATTTGCTAAATTTTATTGGTAAAGGTTTGAAGTATGGTTTATCTTGCCCACCCTTGGGTGGTTGCTATTTCAGGAAGCTATTGTGGCTACTAGGAGGGTGGCATGTTGGCTTGTTATGCTAGCTGTGAAACCTGATTCGAGGAATATTTGTGGTTTGGGTCCCTATAGGCCTATTTTTTTGTCTATGAGGCCTATTTTGTTGCACGGTCCCTTTTACTTCTCTTGTAAAGGCTTGAGGACTATCTAGTTTATTCACCCTTGGGGTGATTGTTGGTAGCTTTTCTACAACTTTACTTTAGCATGTTGGCCTTTTCTTCTGGCATTGTTGCCTGTCCTTTTTGTTGTTCTATTGATGCAACTCTCTTGCTGTTGATTTTTCTGGTTGTTGTTCCAAGTCTCACTGTACTAACAGCTAAATCTTTCATGGTGAAAAAGGGTCAAGGCCCTTTCAAAATCCCTACTTACCTAATCAAAAACACGTTGGTGGCTATTTAATTTTTATTGAAGGAGATTGTAAGCATTTTTAAATGGAAAATAAAACATCCCTAGGACTAAATAGGTTCACTACCAAATTTTCTTTCAAAAATGTTAGGATTTCATTGGTAGAGATGTTATTATTGCTATAGAAGAATCTAGGAGAAACAATAAAATTATAAAGGAAATAAATGCAACTTTCCTTTCATTAATCCCTAAATACTCCAATATAAGAATCCTTTAAATAATTTAGGCATATCTCCCTCTATAATACCATTTACAAGATCTTCTCAAAATCTATTTTAGCAAGGCTAGTATTAATCATTACTCTTAATATATCTAAAAATAAAGATGATTTTTTTTTAGGGAGAGAAACCTAACAAGGGGTTCTTATTTCTCATGAAGTCTTGCAATTCATTCAAAAATTAAAATGGCGACTAATTAGACATGATAAAGGCCTATGAAAAATTAAACTAGTCTTTATCTAAGCAATTCTTGGACAATTTTAGCTTCTCTAAGCACTAGTGTAAGTAGATCTTCTCTTGTATCTTTAGTCCCAAATTTTCTATTTTTATTAATTATACTCCTTTAGACCTCTTTAATTCTTCTCAAGATCTTAAGCAAGGTGATCCATTCTCTCCCTTTCTTTTCATTACTATGGATGATTCTTTCAGTAGGTCAATTTTATTAAGAACAAGAACAAAAATTAGAAATGTATTTTAATCCAAAGGCTCTCTAATCATATCATGCATGCTCTCTTTGTTGATGAAACTATACTATTTTGTCAAGAAAAAATTTCAAGGATGAAAAAACAATAAAAAATTGTTTTTAGATTAGTGCTCTTCTTTATGACATATGATAAACTCCTCTAAACCAAAACTATTTTTCTAAACAAGCACCTCAGGGTGCAAAATAGAATCTCAAAACTCTTAGTTTATAAAAGAGAAAATGCTTCATGTAATTATTTGGGAGTGTTGTTATTCATTGTTAGAAGCAATAATTATTTATGAAAAAATATCCCCATCTTCATTCAAAACAAGCTTTCATCCTAGAAAGGTAGGTGGCTATCTATGATGTACATAAAATCATTATACAAAATTTAGTCATTTCAATGATTATAGAAAATGTAGTCATTTCAATGATTCCAATTTATATGATGAATATCCTAGAGATTCTAAAAGAGACTTAAATAAAAAATAGAAAAAGTCTTTAGAAACATTTTGTGGAAAGACAATATGGATCTAGTTCATCTAATCTCTTGGGATAAAATCGTTTAAGCCTAAAATTTTCGGTGGAGTAGATATTCATAACATGGAGGCTCAAAACCTTGCCCTTGGGGCCAAATTATCTTGTCATATGTACAAAAATTTAGACTGATTTTTTTTAGAATTATGAGGGGAAAATATTTGGATAACCAAGAAAAAGAAAGATTTTGAATTTAGCCAATTGATCTGTGGTCTCTAAGATGTGGAATTTCATAGTAAACTATAGAGTTGTTGTCTCTCCCCATCTTTCCTCAATAGTTCATAATGGGATTTTTTTGGGAAGACTCTTATAATAGATTTAAACCCATGGACTTAAATAAGGGCCTTATACCCTTAAAACATTTTTAAAAATAAAATTGGGGTCAAAAAGTAAAGAAATATTTTTATTTTGATAATGATCTCCCTCCATAATATCAAATCGAAATGATTGGAAAACTACCCCTTCTCAAAAGATCAAAAAGTTTTGTTTCAAAATGAACTAACAAAAAGATATATCTTATATTCTCTCAAAAAGAAGATGAAATAAATTAAATTAATTCCAAATCAAGGAATTATATTGTTAGGAGGGTACAAACCTCTCAATCTCTCATCTCCCCAAAACTCCTAGTCTTCAAATATTTTTTGGAGTAATTCTTGTTTAGCAAAGGAAGGAGCCTTTGCTTGGTTGGCTCTAAAAAATAAAATCATAACTAGTAAATGGCTAGATAATGCAAGGATCTCTTCTACTTTCAAATGTATTCTTTGCATGGTGTTGCTATAGAAGAAACTAACCATCTCCTTTTGAACTATAAATTTAGTAAAAAAATCGCACTACATATGTGGAAAACTTAGTTAGGGTGGTTTGTTTCCTCTCTTTTTCAAGATTTTTAGAGTTGATCTTCTTTACATGGCGAAAGTTCAAAGCTATGTCATACTTTAAGCCAACTTATTAGCACAAAGTGAATTTAATCATTTCCAATTAAAAGTCAATTTTGGTCAAACATATGATCTAGCTAGCTTCATTCTAACTAAATTGTATATAGGGAAAAAAATCCAACTAAATGCCCACTAAATACATATGCAGTTTCACTTTGGGGGTAAATTTATCAAAATAATAAATTATTCAAAAAAAAATAAAATTCACAACTCCTACACATGTAAATAATATTTTCTCATAAATCTAAAAATATATTTTTGAAGATCAATAAGTGTAGTTTAAAAAATAGTTTTTTAATAGTTTAATTATATTTTATATTTTATATTTTATTTTTATTAAAAGTAGGTCATTAGCACAAAAATATAAGGTTGATTGTCTTGTCAAGAAAAAATACTAAATTTTATTAAACTTTTAAAAATAATATGGTGCACTAGAGAAGATTCTGTGCCAAGATGATATAGTTTTTTTTATTTTGGATAAATAGTTAAGACAAAGATGATGACTAATTGAAATAGTTATGCTTTCAAATTTTAAGATTTATTAAAAAAACACTTATCAAAATGGAGAAATATTAATCCATGCACTAAAGTTCTAATTTATAAATGTAAACATAAAAATTGAAGAGGAAAATTAAATTTTCTATATAAAGAGTGATGTTCCATTTTTTTTTAATCAATAACTAAATTATAGTATCATTTTTTCAAACAATTAAATTCAAACATTTTTCAATTTTTGAAAAAAATATAAATATAAAATGTACTAAAAACCTATATTCCATTAGTTTACATCATTTCAAAATTCAAAACATGTATATTTCACTTTCTAGTGATTCAAATTAAAAATCTAGATCAATGTTGGTCTACTCATTGGCACATTTGGTTAGAATAAAATAACATAATCTTTAAGGTCTTTTCAAGTTTTAAGAATATGATATTCAACCTCGAAAATCCCATCTAAAAGATAATAACAAGTGTTATAAAGTATAATTCCCAAAGATTAAATTTCACAACTTAGGAGAACCTCATTCTAAAAAATTGGCTTTCTCTCAAGTCCCCTCCCCCCAATGATGTCATCCACATTCATAAGGCCAAAATAGATAGGAAAACTCAAATAGAAAGCTCCTCCTTCTCATTTGGTCAAATTATATTTCAACAATCCCTTGAGAGGGAACCTTTGTTTTTCTTAGAGTTGGAGCTACTATAAGGAATAGTGCAAGCATCATTTTAGCAACATTCTTCAAAAAATTACCTTCAAGCACCAATAATCAAGTTGAAGTAAATGCTCTTCTCTTGAGCCTTGAACTAGCCTCCAAAATTAATTCACTAAGATTGTAATAGAAGGGGATTTCATGATTGTTGAGACCATCAAATAGATAGATTTGAACATTTGAAAATTGAGATATGCAATACAACAAATTAACCATCTCTTGGAGATATTGGAATATTATGAATGAGTCCATTGATATAAGGAAGCAAATAATTTGGTTGATGCTCTAGCCAATTCAATAATAGATTCATCAAGGTCTTACTATGAATTCCAAATCATGTTAAAAGATATCATTATCCTTTCGTCATTCATTACTAAGGTGGATGCTACCCTCCATGCACCCTCTTAACTTTTCTCTTTAACTTGGTGCACACAAGATAATATTTTTTTATCACTTATTTTCTTATGTGCAAGTTTTATCAAATCTAAAAGTCTCCCACAAATTTCTTGTCAATATTTGATGCCTTCAATAGGGTTAATTTTCCCTTGTTGTGATCCTTTACCATATTTTGAAAGGATTCCATCATTTCCCACATGCTTGGATTGGGTAAATCTTGTGTCTAGTATGTGGTAAAATGCTCAACACTAGAATCTTTGTTCTTAAGAGGAAATGAGATTCTTATGAGATAGGTCCATACATCTCCCTTAAATTTTCTCATGTATTTCACTTTGATAGTGTGAAGGTAGATAATCTCATCTAAGATGTTGCTAGCTATGAGCTTCTCTCTAAGTCATTGTGTAGGCTCTATTATATGAAGGTGGCTTTTGAATTTCTTTCTAATGTCATGGACAACCTCTAGAATGAAAATATATTACTTCATCTTTTTCATAGGTATGCAAAAGATATTCATATGTCATTACCAATTGCTAAATGACATTTTAGAACATAACATCTTTGAAGTCAATGCAATTGTTAGTGGTCTTTTTTTTTTAATTCAAAAACTAAGAGGCCTTCCTAATCTTTTCTATGTGCTCAATGTTTTACATAGCAAGATCATAAATGACTACAAATTCATGTTCAAAAGTGCAACCCACTCCCACCACTTCTAAATTGAACCCAGGCTACACACAAAGGTTAAAGTCAATTTTAAAGCCCTAAGGTATGCACTCAAACATGTAGTAACTTCTCCCCCAAGTGTTATGTTTCTATTGCTAGTTACCCCTATTTAAGATATGGGGAATGAGCACTTAGTGGGTTTGGTAGTAATTGATCCAAATATCATCAACTCTCTCTCTCATTTCTAATTGTCTTGTCTACCTTCATTTGTGCTTCCTTATTTTTGGTTGCTTTGTAGCTCACTATTTAATAAGACTTTTTATATTATAATAAGATTTATAGATGTTTACACCTTTTATAAAAAGAAGAAGAAATAGAATTGATTAATTGAATAAATAATCTTAATTTAGATGAATTAATTAAAAAATCAAATTTATTTAATTAATATTATAAGATAAATTAAGACAATTAATTAATTTAAACACTTTGATGCGAAATTAAAAGACAATTTAAAATTTCTATAATTACCATACCATTTTTATATACTTTCATAATTACGTCAATAGACATAATCCTACTATGGCAAGCACAGTGCCTATAGGAGGTCAACACAATCCTCACAAAAAAAAAAACACAAAAGAAAACATTTTAGAAACAAAACAAAAAGGAAAAAAAGAAAAATATTTTAGAATTAAAAAAAATCATTTTAAAAGGTATATTTTTATAATCTAATAATAATATAATATAATACTACTAAGCCAAAATACAAAAAGCAAATCTATTTTAGAAACAAAATTTAAAAAAAACATAATATAATAATATATTAATACAAAAAATAATATAATAATAAGATATATATCAACGCATTTTATATAGATTATATTTAAGATATATACTAGTTATTGTGTAACCCTACAATAATTAGCACGTCACCAAAAAAACACAAAAAACAAATACATTTTGGAAACAAAAAAAATAAAAAAATAAAATAAAATAAAATATATATTTTAATAATAGTACATTTTTAATAATATAATAATAATAATATAATATAATAGTATTTAGACAAAACACAAAAACAAGATACAAAATAAAAATAAAAAATAAAAAACATTTTAGAAAACATAAAAAAAATAGTACATTTTTAATAATATAATATGATACTATATATATATGAGTTTATTAACATGTAATATAAAAAATTAACATTATATCTATGGAACTATAGATCCAATTGGTACTTTTGTTCATTTTTTTTTATTGAAACAATGCATAAAAGAATACAATTAAGAAGATCAAAGAAATACATAATCCAGTAGCCAAAAAAGACCATTACAAACATGGGGAGAGAACAATGACCCCACACATCATATAGGACCAACCCTATAATCTAAATTTAACCATACATTGGAGTTGTTTGGAACACAAGAAATCTTTTCCATGCAACTGCAACAAATTAAACTTTATCTTGACCATTTCTTGGAGACACCTTGCATATGAGAACACAAGAAAACAATTTGAAAGATAGCATCAAGGTAAAACTTTAGCATTCCCCCTTCATGATGAACATTATGGTTTGAAAAAAACTGATACACATCTACTTTTCCATATGCTATACAAAATGGTTTGCCTCATAGAACCAACCACAACATTATTTTGTAAACCAAAACCCAAAATAGATTCTCTCCATCTTAAAGTATGCCCAAAATATCGGGAAGGTATTTGAACATAGCATTTTGTTTTCTTTTAGCCCACGAACAATCCCAAAAGACATGTTTCAAACTTTCTCTATGCTGGCAAAAGGAATATTTAGTACGTTGCACCATAAAGTATTTCAATTGTCACCCACATGAAACTTGACATGGAGAACTTTCCAAGCTAAAATTTTAGCATTAGATTCAGGTTTAGAACTCCATATTTGGACACTCAACCTTCTCCATGTTTTTTCTCTAAACTTAGATTGTCATTTCTGATTAAGCCTAAGATTTAAGGACAAAGAAAAAAGAAGGTTCAAATATTTTTTTTTCAAAAGAAAAACAATCAAATTGAAACCTGAACAGCCACCACCAATCCTTGAAGGCATTGCATTGTAAAGGAGTGCATAATTTTATAACTAGATCCACAAGAACCAAAGCTTTGAGAGAGATCACTAAACCCTTGGAAACTTTTATTCATTTAATTTCCACACATATATTTCAATACAACTCTTATATTTTCTTCATTACTTTATTTAGATTTTACTCGGGTGATTTATTCCTCTCAAGGATGAACACAATCCTTTTCACATTATTTCACATTAAATTCTTAGAGTGTGGTGTGAAAAGGGTTAAAGGGACGTGGCTTTACAAAACGAGAGCAACCCTTAAAGCCAAACTACTTTGGAGCCTATTAGCCTAGGTGTCATCGCACTAAAAACTAGGGTTTCACTAATAACAGAATTATGTACACCAATGCGAATAGACCGTTCATCACGCTTGGCAAGCATTAATCTTAACCGACTACGGATCATCATTGTGTTGCTTACACTCTAAGTCATCTCTAGTTCCAAGCATCGAATCGAAGAAAAGAAAGAGAGTATGTTCTAAATCTCTAGGTGAAGCAAAGACTTGGGCGGAAAGTTTATAAAATTTAGCGAGAAAGAGCTTCCTATCGGGCTGCAGATATCTGTATTCATTGGCATTGTCATATAATTGGATTTTTCTGAATACCCACTACAGAGTTCTGAAATGGGTGGTTCTCAAAGTAGGGTGGACGAGCTAGAAAGCTCGAGTTCTGAAGGCGAGGAAGAAACCAGTTCATCTGTTGGTTCTGAATCTAGCAGCCACAGATCGAATCTCGCGGCCTCCGAGTTGGGTGCAAAGCTCAAATCACTTTCTCTGGACAATCCTCAGGTAGGTAACAGTTCCCAACAGGTTAAATTATATAAGCATATTGGGGGAAACGCAGCCAGTGCTAAATGGGTAGTTGCAGATAAAGTGGCTAGTTATAGATTTTTCAGAGAAGGGGATGATGATGAAGAGGATACAGATGAAGAGGAAGAGGAAGAGGACTGGAGGGCGGATAGACCTAAAGGGGGTTTTAGGAGTTGGATGTTTAATGTGGGGAACAAGGTGAAGGGAAGAGTGGATGATAGGCTGCAGATGAGGTTTTGTGATGAGCAGCTAAGGGCTGATTTTGTGAGTCAGGGGGTTTGGGCTGTGAAGTTTCTCAGTCCAGAGGGATACAGGAATTTTGTTGCTGGGTTTCAGAATTGTTTGTTTGAGAATACTTACTTGCTTGAGGCTACTGAGGAGAACAAGGTTAAGGTATTTGGGAAGGATTTTATGGGGTGGGCTAATCCCGAGGCTGCTGATGACTCTGTTTGGGAGGATGCAGAGGAGAGCTTGGGGGAGGAAGTGGAGAAGAAGAATCTGAAGGATTTGAGGGAGGAGTATGAAGAAGCTGTTACTGGTGGTATCCAAAGTTTGACAATAGGTGGTCTGGATCATAGTTTTTTGGTTAACGAGTTCGGGATCGAGGCGGTAAAGAATTCTCCTCAAGGATTACACGGCAAGGGGATGGCTGTGAAGTTCAGGAAGGTTGAATTGGGCGGTGGTGGTGGTGGGGAAGCTTCTTTTGCCACACCCAAAAAAGGCATGCTTATGAGAGCAGAGACCAACATGATTCTGATGAGTCCTGCAAAGCAGGGCATGCCTCATTCTACTGGAGTTCATCAGTTGGATATTGAAACAGGTAAGGTTGTGACAGAATGGAAGTTTGAGAAGGATGGGACTCCTATTACAATGAGGGATGTCGCTAATGATAACAAGGGTGCCCAGTTGGATCCTTCCGAGTCAACCTTCTTGGGGCTTGACGACAATAGGCTTTGTAGGTGGGATATGCGGGACAGGGTTGGAAATGTCCAACAGATTGACAGTCCTGTATTAGGTTGGGCTGAGGGTCACCAGTTTTCCCGAGGGACTAATTTCCAGTGTTTTGCAACCTCTGGAGATGGGTGTATTGTAGTTGGATCTAGTGATGGAAAGATTCGTTTGTATGGAAAGACATCTATGAGACAGGCAAAAACAGCTTTTCCGGGACTCGGGTTGCCCATCACGCATGTTGATGTTACTTATGATGGGAAATGGATTCTTGGAACCACTGATACTTATCTTATTCTTATCAGTTCCGTCTTCACAGACAAAGATGGGAAGACGAAGACAGGTTTCACTGGTCGGATGGGGAACCGGATTGCAGCACCAAGACTGCTTAAGCTCACTCCGGTACATGCACATCTTGCTGGAAAGAAAAACAAGCTGCATGGAGGCCAGTTTTCTTGGGTAAGTGTCACTTTTGTTTTCGTTTTTTCATTTCATTTGATTTTATGGTATTTTGCGAGTTAGTTTATCTTGGAAATATTAAATATACTACTGCATAGTTTTTATTGAAAATATTAAAAGAACAGTCAGGAGGTGTGAAGCACGCCCTTAACAGTCAGTAGGATGGAAAATTGTACAGGCATTTGGAAGAAATGATACTAGTTCTGCATGTCATAGTTAATATTAGTAACTCACTAGATACAATCATGCAGATCTAACCTTTTGAATCCAGTATGTAGAAATTTGGATTGTCCTACAGTTATAGTTTGTATCTAGAGACGAGACATTTGTTATAAATTTATAATCTATAAAATAGAGAAGTACTTATTAAGGTGCCATTGCAAGGCTTTGTATATTTTGCACACTTGGTTGGTAATTTGTTTCGTTTCAGTCTAATCATTATGTTAGGCATGAAGTTTGTAATTGATGCAAATAATTTTGCCTTCTACCAAAGATATGATGTGAGATGAAAACTATCAGCCCTAAAAGAGGAAATCTTGGTTTTTTATTCTTAAGGCAATGGCACCTGAAACTAAGTGATCTGTCATGAGAGCTCTGTTCAATTCTTAGGAGCTAATGAGGTTTAGTATTTTGATAAATTGTTTTCTTAATCGTTGACCCATCTGATAGGAGGTGCAATAGGTCTGTAAGCAACTCTCAAAAGCATGAATTCTTTCTTCTGATATGCATTACCGGAAATAATATCTTTCTTCTTAGATATCTTCTTTTACTTTATAATTTTATCTACTTTTTGAGGGAATCTCAAGGTAATCGCTTGACTGTTGTACATGTGTTTTTGGTGTTCTTCATCTAAGACCACAGGCACGAGTAAGATTTATTTTATTTACTTAATTCCGTTTCCCACCTGGTGTAAGGTTACAATTGTCCTTGCCTTTCACTCTGTGAAGAATGATATTGCTTTATATGTTGTATCACAATAGTATCACAATACAAAACTTGGTCTAAATTGTCTGTCTATATTTTTTGTTAATCACTATAATGTGCTGTTCGGTGCTGCCATAACTGCTAATTCTGGTGTAGACATTGGAAGATTTTCTTCTCTTCTCTCTTTCTTCCTCTTTAGCTTTAAAGAATAAATTTCGCATCCTTTTTGAGCAAAACCATGAACAAAATACCCCTAGACCTTATAAATTAGTAGGTTTTTGCAAACTCTAATGTTAGTTGAGAGAGGGATAGTGGCATTAATAACAATATCTCTTTCTCTTCATCCTTAAAGATCTCTCGTTATGGATCCATTCTCCCTGACTTGGTTATGTTACACCATGCAATAAGTCATCTCAATATTTCAGTAGATGATTGTGTATGGTGGCAGGGGGGGTGAATACAATTCATCACAAAACTATTTTTTGTTAATTAATATCCTTGATGTATAATTAGGTTTACTTTAACTATTCTTTAATTTTGGTTCATTTAATCTTGATTTATATTGTTTTTTCATTTGTTGATTAAGGTGGCCTCTGCATAAACATTAATGACAATGCACTTTTTTGTTCCATAAATAGTAAACAGATATTTATCAAAGTTCCCACCTAAATTACATATAGGCCATCAACAAACAAGAATTATGTACTAGCAACTAAATGTTATCATCTTTTTACCTTTAGAAATCTGATTGAAATAATGATCTTTGCTGACCGATTTCTTGGAACCTCTTACCCTGGGCTCCTCAATCAATAGTTAAACTGGTTAATTATGAGGAATAATTTCAAGTAATCATACATTTTTAAAAGTCAAGAAATCTTCTCCGAAATAATGATTTATGTGGACTGAACTATATGGTCCACTTTCTTTGTTCTCCGAAATTAACAATTAAACCAGTTGAATTATGAGGAATGATTTCAATATGCATGGAAGTTGAGAAATCTTCTCCAATTTTTCTCAATATAGAGTTCCCAATACTATGTCATTTAAAATTTGAACATCTTCCAATGTTTTTAGAAATTCATATCCTATACAAAATATCAGCAAATTCTCAAAGTAGAATATTGTAATTTTAATTTTAGCTGGATATTATTTTTTGAAAACATTTTGAGGAAAACTACTAATGTTGTCCATAAAAAAAATTCGTCCTGCCCTACCCGTACAATATTGAGTTTAGAACAGAAATTATCTCTACTAGACAAATATCATCAATTTTTGAGTAGAATGCTCTAGAAATAAAATATTATGGAAACTATGGATTCACATGGTCTTTGATTTACCAATAGGACCTCTCTCACTTTCACACAAGTACAAATATCTGACATCTTTCTTTGTCATTGCAGGTTACTGATAGTGGGAGGCAAGAGCGCCATCTTGTTGCTAGCATTGGCAATTTTTCCATCATCTGGAATTTCAAACAAGTTAAAAACAGTAATCATGAGTGTTACAGAACACAGGAGGGGCTAAAAAGCTGTTATTGCTATAAGATTGTTCCAAAAGATGAATCCATAGTCGATAGCAGATTCATGCATGATAACTATGCTATTACTAATTCTCCAGAGGCTCCACTAGTGGTTGCAACCCCATTGAAAGTAAGCTCTTTTAGCTTAGCACCTGGGCAATAACATATACTAGGGCATTTAATCTACATTTGATGACTAAGCAAAAGCATCTGACTAAGCATTTTATGTATATTTGATGACCAAGCAAAAATGATATTAACATACATTGTGACTTCAAACAAATTCCTGACTAAAGCTGTAGTTTGAGCTTTAAGAGAATGTAATAAATATTGTAACATTATGTACATTTTTAATTACATTTTTTATGGTGGGATTGTTTTTTTTTCATATTTTTTACATCTCAAACATTTCACAAATGTTAAGAGTAACATTTTATTGTCATTTTAAAAAAGAAATTATTATTTGTTGTTGAAGGTTTTATATTAAACACAGATTATGGATTTCTGGATTAAACTGTGTTAAGCAAAAGCATCTGACTAAGCATTTTATGTATATTTGATGACCAAAAAAAAGCATATTAACGGATATGATGACTTCGAACAAATTCTTGACTAAAGTTGTTTGAGCTTTAAGAAAATGTAATAATTATTGTAACATTATATACATATTTAATTACATCTGTTATAGTGGGTTATGTTTTTTTTGTTTTTTGTTTTCTATATCTCAAATATTTTACAAACATAAAGAGTAACATTTTATTTGTCATTTCATTTTTTTATTTTTATTTTTTTGTTATTGGAGAGTTTTATATCAAACACATAGAATTTGTTTGATGGATTTTTGGATTAAATCGTAATGAGAAAAAAATTTCACAGTTTAATCTAGAAATCCATCAAAACATATCCTTATTGATTCTGAAAACTACATGATACATAAAAATCGCTTAGCTACCTAATATAGGAGCACAAGCTTTAGGTTGAAACCTCTTTGGTTGAGAGACAAGGACGAAGGGGTATCCATTACCCCAAGGTCATCGAGGCATGATCTTGACCTCATCCCTCATGTGTTGGAGCCTTGCACTCCGCAAGGTTTGATCCTTGGGCTCATCTAGAACCCCTCAACTTTACTAGTAGATCAAGGCCTATTGACTTTTCCATACTTATTGCTAATACGGTTTACAAACAAATGTAGCAGCAAGCCGTTGCCTTTGGTCTATTTTATGTTCACTATTATTAATGGTTGATCTAATAATATAATTTTGACTAATCATCACAATTAAACAATATGTACATTAAAATAGCAAAAAAATTAGAGTTAAAAGAAAACAAAAAGAATGTTAGGGTAAAATAATGAAATAAACAATAATTAGATAATTAGATAATAAATCTAGGATTAAATAGTTGCCTATTAGTGATTTTATTTTGAAATAAGTGTAAAAAAATTAAATTAATAATAAAAAGGTATCGCGCTATTGTATATGATTTGTCGTTACGTGAAAATTATAAGAAACACTTGATGAATGTGTTAAGCTTTATTAAATCATTGTTCATCAATCTAAGTCATTTTTGCACTTGTGGATTTAACTTGCATGAATGTAGATCTAATAGATTTGACTTGTGCAAATTGTGGATATGATCTACCTCCACGAATTTGATCTAGCAATATTTGATGTGTTCTCAATCTACCTTAAATGCTCAAACTTGATAATGTGATTAGAAGTTTGTTAATCCTTGAGAATGTCTCCCTTTGGTCAAACTCCTAAAAATAGAGTCAAATGACTTATTGAAAATGATAGGCAAGGCAAGCATGAAGAAGACACATTCTTCCTTTGGTTAAACTCTTAAATATAGAGTTTGACTTTTGAAAATCATAGACGAGACAAGCATGCAAAAGATACATTAGATGATGATGCACTAATAAATGCTATAATGCTGATCCTCAAGGAATTGCACAATGTTAAGTGATGATCTCTAGTTGTGTATAGGTGAAGTGGGGATGGTCCTTAAATACTACCACAAAGATCTTGAATAAAGTGTGTTGAAACTTTGAGTTAGCTCATTAACCATGTGAGGCCTACAAAAAGTATTTTCATCTTATCATTTAGGGATTCCTCTACATGTATCAAATGGACAAATGAGAGAAAGAGTAGTTGCATTAGCATTAAATAAGATTTGAAGCACATTGTCTAGAGGTTCATTTGCCTTGTATTTTTTTTCTAGTAGTTTGAGGCTTGAAAGAAAGAGAATTGGAAGTAGTAGACATATGATTTGAATTAGGCTTGCTTACTTTCTTATCTTTACCCTTTTGAAATGTATTAGAATAAATTTAGAAAGGGAAGAAGGTGCATAAGATGTATGTGAGGATCCATATTTTAAACCATTAAAAGTATGGGTTGACATTCATAACTTGAACATAAAGGCCCATTTATTGGCTCGTAAAATGGCAACCCTAGTCTTCTAGAACTATCATTGAAAGGAGAAAATACTTGCAATGGAAAACAAGTAGGATTCAACAATGAGGATTGGAACATTAGAGGCCAAGTGATAGGTCAAATCATCATCTTTCTTCTAGCTATCTTTTTGAAGTGAAAATGAGACAATTAAAGATAATGAAAAGACTGGAAATTAGGACTTGACTACCATGCCCTAATGGTAGCCATGAGTAAACCTGCAATATCTCTACTAAAGAATATTGCAATAGGTGTGCATATGCAACAAATGATGATGAACTCATGTTTATCACGTGACATAAACCCCCTTATTTCAACATACACATATACAAACTAAAAAATCACGTGTATAGCCCTTTCGATGTGCATAAAACATGTTCTCTCTAAAGATATAATATTGATAAAGAAATGGGCTATAAATATGAGCAAAACTCCTACATACATTACCTTCTTAATATTCGATGTTAAAATGAGCTTGCTTAATATATGGAAAAAGTTATAAAATTAAGATATGTAGGTAGATAGGAAAAATTGCAACATAAATCAAAATATATTTTCATGACTTAAAGGCAGTGATGGGAGGATAAACAATAGTAGATTGGTGCATTGATCTCCTTGGGCAATTGAATCAAGCATAACACCTCACATACATGCACATGTATAGGAAAAAAATGTAAACAATAAGTTAGTCTCTATGAATAGATAATCACATTTCTTCATGTAAATAGGAACATGCACCAAAAATTTTACATTAATAATCCATAATTGAACAAAGCGAACCCATATATTGTATTAGAAAGATTAGAACCAAGTACACTTTAATATTCTTCCACAAGTCCTTCCATATACTAACTAATTATAATAATACCGATGTAATGAAACAACTTACACAATAATAATACAATTTATAATATTTTGCAAATACTTGATAATAATATGCCACTTTGAGGGGGCAACCTCTTAATCCACTTCGAGGGGAATTCCTCCAATAGTCTTCAATAAGAACACAATACTCAATATGATGATAATAACCTACCTATACCTCATATATATCATACTGAAGCCTAGGATATCACCCAAGGCAACCTAGATGACCCTATATAAGCCTTAGGCCGCCACACCCTCAATATTAGTGTACATAGGGTTATGAATAGTCGACTTGTGACTATCTTAACTTTTAATTAAGTCATATTATCATTATTATATTGTTATTTAGTTAATGAGGTCAGCCTAAGGCTTATACAAGGCTTTCTAAGTTAGATGATAACATAGGCATAAATAAGGTATATATAGGAGGTAGTGAGTCTTATTTCATCATCAAATTGTGAATTGTGTTCTCATTGCAGATATTTGGAGGTTTTTCAACTTGAAGTGACTTGTTATTTTTAGCTATTATCAAGTATTTTCAACATATTTCATATTATATCTTTCATTGTGCAAGTTATTTCATAACGAGTGGTATATGGTGCAAGAGCACCTACACCTCACCCTTAATTTGTGATCATTTGAAAGAAAATAGGGTGGTCAATTGGTAAGAATTAATGTTTTGAGGTCCTTTCACTCTAATAAGGTCTAAACAAGACCAATAGTCATGTTCTTAGGTGAGTTTTTCAGGTTTTGTGGACATAATGTGTAAAGTTGCCATCTTGCATCAAAGTTGTCGTGTAAGCCTTTGAGGGAAAATTTCTTGGATTTGTATGTGAATATGCAAGGTTGGAGCTTTGATAATGTAATAAGAATTTTCAAAGCCACTTGAGTGATTTCTAGGGGTCATAAGAGTTTAGGGAGGAAGAGTTGTTTAAAAGGAGTCATTAAGGGTGTCAAAAATGCAAACTTGTTAATATTGTAATGTTGTTATGGAACATTTAGTGGCTCTAGGTGGGTTATAGGTTCAAAAAGGTGGTTATAGACATTGAAGATAGTTGGTTAATGTTTTTTCCAGTTAAAATAAGCCTTTCAAGGCTCGTGCAAGGGGTTGGTGATAATGTAATTGAAGAATCAATAGAAAAGAAAACATTTTTCTCTACAAAATCTTTGTTTTTCCAGATTTTCTCATCTCTATACGGATTGGTACGGGATTTTGATGGTTTGCAAGTCATTTCACTCAATGGTGGTAGGATTTTTCTTTCATTTGAATTCATTTTGAAGGTTTAATATTCTTATTTGTGAGAGTTCTTTCCATTTTTTCCTCAAATTGCCTATGCAAGCAAGTTTAAGGGTTTGAGTGTTTCCAAAGATAAAAATCTCCATCCACCCATTGTAATTCTCCTGTGATTCGGTGGATGGACCCTATTAGGTTTCTTTGATGTGTACAAGGTCTGGTATGCAGGGAATGAGTTTTGGAGGGTGTGTGGTAGAGTTTGAGGGAAAAGTTTGTGTAGTTTCCATGGAATTTTGAAGGATTAGACCTATGAGAGGCAAGAGCAATGTTGCCAAAGAACATGTAAGAGTTTCTAAAGCTTTAGGGGGGATAATTTAAGATATTTGAGCAATTTATTGTGGTTTGGAGAGGTCAATAGTGTGTGTTTTCAATAAGGGTGTTGCAAAACCCTAGGTTCCTAGGCTACAAAGAGGGTTTGTGAGTTGGGAGATAAAACAAGACCTTGGGGTTTTAAAACTTGGAAAATCCTAAGTTTTTATGCCTTTTCTAATACTATTTCAGGTTTCCTTGAGTTGGTGGTGAGTTTTTAGAGGGGTTCCTTTGGAAAAAGAGGCTAATTGGGGCTTCAAAACAACAAGAATGGCCATTTTGGAAGAGATGTCTTGAAGGAACCTTATGCACTTGTTGGATGTGTTGTGTGTCTCAAAAATGGGTATTTGAATCACCTATGTGTTGGTTAAGTCCTGTGGAAAGTTTTTGAGTTAAGGCCTAAAAACCAGGTTTCCACTACTACTAGAGTTGAAGGGTGAAATTGGTAAACTATGTTTCTGATGATTGTTCAACTTGGAGGACTGACTGAATTGTTTTATATGATAATTTTAATCTTGTTAGATGCCTCCTAAAAGAAAATTGTCAATTAGATTAAGATTGAGTCTCCTGGGGTCTGCATCAATATCAAAGCATGATCTTGGCACCATGATGACACAACATTTTTTCAATTTTGGAGATCATTTTATGAAACACATATCGCCTAGATTTGTAAGGGAAATAAAGGGAATCTCAAAGAAACCTCCAGGAATAGTAGTGCCTTCATAGGTCACTTTAATTTCGATTAGATTGCCTCAAAGACACGTACAACTATGTCCTAAAGCGAAAACATACATAGTTCATTTCCCACATTAATCCTTCTGAGAGAAGCACATGTAAATTCAACAGCAAGTAATAACAGATTCTAGAAATAGAACCAACATAGTTGAAAGATAGGACATAAATCAGAACACAAAGATTTACGTGGGGAAAACCCTTTTGGGTAAAAAACCCCACCCTCTAAAGTTCGAGCCATTGTATTATTCAACAACAAAAGGTTACAATACAATTCAAGCTCATATCCTTTTCAGAGATTACATCTTGTTCATTCTGGAAACAACCTGGTAGCAAACTTTCCCCTTTACATTTCCTGATCAATCCATTAGACTATACAATCTTCGCACTGTTGTAATACCCTCACACAGTATACAATACAGATCAACATGAGAGATCGACCAAGGCATTCGATTCTTGATCAAGAGAGATTTCATTAGCACAACCCTGCCTCTCTCTTCCTCTGCTTCGGCCTCATGGCCTCGACCTTTCAACTAGCCTCTCGGCCCCCTCTCTATCGCTCTCTTTTTTCTTTTTCAGAACGTCCAATGCATAAAAATCCATTCTACATTGCCTCTGTGAATTGGTTCGTTTTCAACTGTCAGATCACAATAAAAAATAGTTCACATTCTGCCTTCCTTGATAGGTCCAAGTCGCACCACGTGGGACAAACTTCCAATTGGTCAAAAGCGTTCAAACTTTGTTTGCATGCCGGTGAGACACTAGCCGTGTCTCCCCAATGCCACAAAGCCCAACCATCGATATCGGCCAAACTCATCACCTTCAGCAAGAGGTTACACCGAGTTGAACAGTTGTCACTCAAACTTCCCCTTGTCGCCAAGACATCATACTGATATCCATCACATGTAGCGCTATTCGGAAAGACCATCGGTATTCAGTGAGAGGTTATACCGAAGTTCAATAGTCACTTAGACATTAGCATTCCCATCAGCGAGACAATTGCTATTCGCCAAGAGATCATACCGAGCCCTTCAAGTTACTCTGAAATGTTCCATCGTCGGCGAGACTTCATTCGTCGCTAAGACTTTATATCGAAGCCTCCATGTTACCCCGAGACCACCTTTCGCCAAGAGTCATACTGAAGACATCTGATAGTAAACACATGTAGCAATGTCGACAAGAATTAGCGCTATTGATGAAACATCATACCAAAGCAAGCCTTTTAGCCAAGAGTCTCCTCAATAGCTTCAATAAGAATATCCTGTCGGCCAGACATCTCCCATCGCGAGGACACATTCCGATAGGAGCAAGTCATACCGATTACTGCATCGGCCAGATAGACCAAGGGTCACGCCGATATCGGCCAGACTTTCTACCATCGCCGAAACATCATTTCGACTATCCAAGGTTACACCGAAGGTTAAGACTATGCCGATCCCCAAGACATTCAGAAGGTCAAAGCGACAGTTCAGGATCAACTAGCAAATTGGCCAGACATCTCAACAGTCATAGCGAAATTGTTCACAAGAGGTTTCAACCTGTGGGATTGAGGCACACAATTCCAACAATCTCCCACTTGATGAAGATCACATAGGCACCTCCAAAACACTAAAAAAAAATATCACACTAGCTCCACCAGTTTAAACCCCACAACACTCAATACACCCAGCCAATCAGTTTCCACAGATAACAGTCCACCAGACAATCTGCAACAAAGACCAGGCATCCGACTGCAACTCACTGTCCAACAAAGCAACTGAAATGCAACCGATCATAGCATTCCAGGAAACCACATAGACCTCAAACATGCTCTCATGCTCCATTAAGAATTTTGCACCAACATCCAAGATGTCCACCATTTAGGCAACAGACCTTGTCATCTTCCAACATGCCAACTGTGGAAGAAAGATACAAGCCAAGGTGAATAAGCACCATTCCAACGAACACAAGCAAAAGATCCCAATGATATCATCAACAAGATACTGCTACCACTTCACTATGCTTAGACGCTATACTAAAGCAATATCAACTTCAAAGTCTCAAACAGAACACAACCGTGACGTCATTCTCTAGAAACAAGACAAAACACACTAGCTAGAACAACAACCAGACAGACTGCTTCTGTCCAACTGATAAACCCACCCGACTGAAAATAGCACCCACAGCTCGTGCTATTCCATCCAATCTCACATACCTCAAAGGTATCAACATTAGTAAAATCATGCTACTCCAAAACCAACATATTAACAACAAATGCAAGCTCCAATTACCAATCAGTCCAAGAAGACAAAACACATATAGGAACTCCCACTGCCCGAGTAATTTCAAATCTGAAAGATCAAAGACATCACAAGTCTACCAATGACAGCACATAGAATGTGTAATCATGTAGTACCAAGGAAATATCCACAATGATATTCCCAACCTGTAACAAAATGTTACAAGAAACATTTCTCTCACCACAAGTTTTCACGACTCTCCCAAGTTCTCCACACACAACAAAATAAAAAAGGATTAAGAACCTCCATGTCATCACCCATGAACATGAGTGAAAAACACATGACCACAAGCAAGTGATCACTATAGCTCCGACCAAACCTCAAACCAATGTAATGTGAAACCAAACATCCAGGAGGTAAACCAAGACCAAAGAGAGAAACTCTGCACATCATATTCCTGTAGAACATCCTCCTACATACGCTTCTAATAGCTAGTTGTGTCAAGAATGATCTCCTTCACATCCCAAAAGAAAAGCCTTAACAACATCCAACTATTCAATCACCAAGATCAAACCAACTTCTAAAAAACATGTAATCAACATGGATGTAAGCCTCTCAAAGAAGATCAAGCTGCTTCATTCCCCATTTCAGAAAATCAGCCCCTACATCATCTCCTACCAATTCTCATTAGTAAATAACATAACACAAAAACTCAAGGAGATAAAACAAGATGTACATCTTCCACTATGAATCCTCCATAACCATTAAACAACAATTCAAAATCCATATCATGAAAGTGAACATAAAACACATCTGAAAAATATAAAGGGCCAAATATCTCTCAGATAAACTGTCGAGCAGACCAAGAGTAGGAACGAGAATACTCCTTCAAGATATATTATTCAACAAGACTAATCAAGAGAAATATCCTCATAGGTCTCTATTGAACTCATGTTCAACCAAGGCGTAGGCTTCTCAGACTTTCTGCTAAAAACTTCATCAAGGGTAACCATCAACAACACTTCTCTCATAAGAGGAAAACAACCTCACCTTATTGTTCATGTATCCATGAGTACTAGCAACTGATCATCTCATGCTAAAATCCAACTGCATTACTACACTATCATGAATTATCAAACAAATAATCAAAGCACCCAATACACAAAGAATTACCAGACCACTATCAAAGCTCCAATCATCTAAATCAGGGACTTATCATGACACCATGATCTACACATCCCCCTTAGGAGATACCACGCTCCAAGTGACTTCACCATGGTCTCAAGAATAATGCACAATGCCAAAAATCCAGTGCAATAGCAAGAGTATACCATGACATTCAACGAATAAACTCAAAACCAACATCACCTGTCAAGCACTCCCAACACCTCAGTCAAAGACTCCAAGCATCCTCCATGGTTCCAAGATGTTGCACATCTTCAAGTAATGTCCATACAAATGCGAAAGAACCCTTTTTGCAGCAACAAGATCTAAGAGCTCCCCCTAGAAACATCTACAACACTAAAGAAGACCATTCACCACCATGTGATGAACCCACAGTCACTGCTAAAGCTCCTACTGAAACATGACATCCGAGCTCTCCAAGCATCATGACCAATCATCTTCACTGTCAAAAGCTTACACAAAGCAGTGTAACCAATCTATCCATGACATCATGATACACATGCTATAGATTCCCATAATCGACTATTCAAGTACTCAACAATATCCATCCTCTCATCTCAAAACAATCACACCAATGCACAAGTGACCACAGAAAAGGTGAACTAACAAGTCTGTACCAGCAATGAATCAACCTTGTGGATAAAGACAATCCACATCCAAGTTATCTCACTACAGCCAATGGGTGGCTAATCCACCAACTGCATAACTCATAGATCACAAACATTGAACATGCAAACCAATCATCACATTGGAAACTGCAACACTAAGATTTCAAAAAGAATAACCACATAGACAACATGACTCAAACACCAGAACACACCAAATCTAATTTTCCAATCATGTCCACAACGAGCACCATAATCAAGGAACCCATAGGCACCACCACAAGAATTCTAAGTGAAAAATCATGTACCAACACTCCCATGCAGAGAAGAAAAATAGACCTCCTCAAACCATGCACAAAGCATGCATGTAGAACTGCAACTATTCTCATCCAACAACACCCCTAAAGCCAGGGTCTAGAAAATAGCTTAACAACAACTCCACATAACCCCAAGTTTTTCTTAACCGTGTAAAACATTCAAGAAAGAGAGAAAGGCTATTTCAGAGGCTTGCAAATCATCTAATGATTAACTCCATAGCCTTTATGTATTCGAGGTTAACAGGAAATAGTGCCTTCCAGCATCAAGAAACACCACCTAGCATAAGTACTCACTTCCATGGCTGAGAAACAACCTAGGCTTCTCCATATCACCCAGGAGCCTCTCACACAAACAACCACGAAAAAGAAATCCACCTCATACACCAAAGTTATACCGCTACCAGCCAGGAGACACAAATCACAACAAAACAACATGATCAACTCCTTTTTCTCCATCTTCACCATCCTTCAAGCTATGTGCTGTCTAAAAATATCACAAGACTTCCACTCACCAAAGGATCAATAAATCAGACAATTCCTCCATATTTCCTCCAGCCTAACGAACTGAGAAATCTTCACAGGAGAAATACCTAGAATCAACAACCAGAAGAAGGGATCTGATACCACTTGTAAGGGAAATATAGGGCATCTCAGAGAAACCTCCAAGAACAGTAGTGCCTTCATAGGTCACTTTAATTTCGATTAGATTTCCTCAAAGACACATACAACTATGTCCTAAAGCGGAAACAGACATGGTTCATTTCCCACATTAATCCTTCTGAGAGAAGCACATATAAATTCAACATCAAGTAATAATAGATTCTAGAAACAAAACCAACACAGATGAAAGATAGGACAGAAATCAGAACACAAAGATTTATGTGGGGAAAACCCTTTTAGGTTAAAAACCCCACCCTCCAAAGTTTGAGCCATTGTATTATTTAGCAACAAAAGGTTACAATACAATTCAGGCTCATAGCCTTTTCAGAGATTACATCTTGTTCATTCTGGAAACAACCTGGTAGCAAACTCTCCCCTTTACATTTCCTGATCAATCCATCAGACTATACAATCTTTGCACTGTTGCAATACCCTCACACAGTATACAGTATAGATTGACATGAGAGATCGACCAAGGCATTCGATTCTTGATCAGGAGAGATTTCATTAGCACAACCCTACCTCTCTCTCCCTCTACTTCAGCCTCATGGCCTCGACCTTTCAGCTAGCCTCTCGGCCCCCTCTCTATCGCTCTTTTTTTTTTTAGAACGTCCAATGCATACACATCCGTTCTACACTGCCTCTATGAATTGGTTCAGTTTCAACTATCAGATCACAACAACAAATGGTTCACATTCTGCCTTCCCTGATAGGTCTAAGTCGCACCACATGGGACAGACTTCCAATCGGTCAAAAGCATTCAAACTGTGTTTGCGTGTCGGTGAGACACTAGCCGTGTCTCCTCGATGCCACAAAGCCCAACCGTCGATATCAGCCAGACGCATCACCTTCGGCAAGAGGTTACCTCTAGTTGAACAACTATCACTCAGAATTCCCCTTGTTGCCAAGACATCATACCGATATCCATCACATGTAGTGCTATTCAGCAAGACCATCGTTATTCGGTGAGAGGTTATACCGAAGTTCAAAAGTACTTAGACATTAGCATTCCCATTAGCGAGACAATCACTATTCACCAAGAGATCATACCGAGCCCTTCAAGTTACTCTAAAATGTTCCACCATCAGCGAGACTTCATTCGTTGCTAAGACTTCATATCGAAGCCTCCATGTTACCCCGAGACCAACTTTCTCCAGGAATCATACCAAAGACATCTAATAGTAAACACATGTAGCAATGTCGGCAAGACTTACCGCTATCGATGAAACATCATACCAAAGCAAGCCTTTCAGCCAAGATTCTCCCTAATAGCTTCAATAAGAATATCCTGTCAGCCAGACATCTCCCATTGCGAGGACACATTCTGATAGGAGCAAGTCATACCGATTACTGCATCGGCTAGACAGACCAATGGTCACGCCGATATCGGCCAAACTTTCTACCATTGCCGAAACATCATTTCGACTGTCCAAGGTTACACCAAAGGTTAAGACTATGTCGATTGCCAAGACATTCAAGAGGTCACAACTATAGTTTAAGATCAACTAGCAAATCGGCCAAACATCTCAATAGTCATTGTGAAATTTTTCACAAGAGGTTTCAACCTGTGGGATTGAGGAACACAATTCCAACAAGATTTTGGTGTTTTTTTTTTAATAGGGTTTAATAACATATTCAAGAATCTACAGTCCATATTTTAAAAAAATTGGAGCAAAATTGAGTGATTTATTGAAAAATTAGGGTTTCCAACAAATTTGTTCTCAAGCCTGCAAATTTGCTAATTTCTTAGAGATTTTTTTGGGTAAGTGGCATATTGGCCCTAGTAAGTTCACTAATTCTTTTTAGAGAATTTATATTTCATTTGTGTGATTTATTTCAAAAATAATGTTCACATTGAGAAAAATCTCCTAATAAGGATGAGTTAATAATAAAGGATATTTCTCCCAATGAGGAAATCAATAAGGTCAAGGAAGAAATTTCATCAATGAAAGATGAATATGAATGGCCTAAGAGGAGATTTATCAAACATATGAAGCATGTTAAATGCTTATATAAATGTAACAAGAAAGGGTGCCTCAAGCAACCAAGGTGAATAATCTAGGTTAGCTACTCTTGATCCAAATGTTAATACTCGTATGGGATCTAGGAACTTGATACCAAAGGTGGATATGTGCAAGTTTTATGGCAAGGATCCACTAACATGGATAAACCAAATGGATTTTTTTGATGTACAACAAGTTCCAAGTGGAAAAAATGTCACAATGGCTTCCCTATATCTAGAACCATATCAATTCATTTTGTATTGATGGCTTCATACTCATTGTCAAAAAAAGGGTCTCATTGTCTCATTGTTATTTTTCACAGAGGATCTCCAATCATAGTATAACAATAGTGTGACAGACAGTTTCTTCAACAAGCTAGCTAAACTTCAACAAACAAGATTAGTCAAGGATTATATTCAATAATTCAAAAATATATCCTTAAGAGTGGATATAATTATAGAGGATAACTTGAATGATTTATTTTTGGGTAGTCTCAAGGATCACATTCAACATGAGGTACACATTTTTAGTCCTAGCTCTATATCTAAGTCTTTTATCTTAGCACGCAAGGTAGAGAAGTATTTGATTCCTAGAAAGCAAGGGGATAATGGGATAAGAGAGTAAGGATATTCAACACATTCTCTTCCTCATCCTACTAATTTTAATCTATAGCAAATTGAGGACTTTAAAGAGAAAAAGGGTTGTGTTTCAATTGTGACAATAAATATAGTCGAGGACATAAATACAGTGAAAATAAATTGTTCTATATTGAAGATCTGAGTGAGGAAGAAGAGGAGGAACCAATATTAGAGGGTGATAGGGAATCATATGAGGAATCACATGATTCCAACCCAATTGTTTCTTGTCACACACTCTCAAGTTTTAGTGCCCCACAAACTCTTAAGGTAGTGGGCTTTTGAAAGAAGAAAAAAATAACAGTGTTGATCAACTCGGGTAGTACTCATAATTTCATCAACAAAAAGTTTTCAATTCATCTAATAATTTATATGTCCAACTCTAGAGTCTCATGTCTTGATTGCAGATGGTGGTATTGTTAGGTGTTCTATAAAATTCCATAGCATTAAATTATCCATGGGAAATTATCACCTTGATAGCCCAATGTATGGTATCTCCATGGGTGTAATAAATATTGTTTTGGGGGTACAATGACTTACTACTTTGGGAACAATTAAGATGAACGTCCAAGAGCTATTCATGATATTTCAATCAAAAAGAAAGATAGTAGTGCTAAGAGGGTTGAAAGAAAAGTCCCCACAAATGGTAAGCTCTCATCAAACATGAAGAAGTTTCTTAAGAAAGGAGTTGATGGATTTGTGGCCCAATTATGTTCATTAGAAGTCTATCAATCTAATGATCCCACCCATTAAAATTTTCAAGCAACCATTGATTGTCACCTAGTGATTTTCAAAGATATGCCTAAAATACTTCCTCCCAAGAGGGATCATGATCACGCCATACAACTAGTTCTAGGGAGCTTGCCACCCAACATCAGGCCCTATAGGTACCCATATATTCAAAAAAGTGAGATTGAAAATATTGTGGAGGAGATGTTAGAGGTAGGATTATCAAGCATATCCAAATTGCTTACTCCTCGCCCATGGTGATGGTGTATAAGAAGGATGAAACTTGGCTCATGTTCCTAGACTATATATTGCTCAACATGTACACCACCAAATATAAGTTTCCTATTCCAATGATTTATGATTTTCTAGATGAAGTGAATGGAGCTATGTATTTTACAATGTTATATCTTAGATTAGGTTATCGCCAAATTTGAATTAAGGAAGAAGATATTTCTAAGACAACATTTAGGACTCATGAGGATCATTGTAAATTTTTGGTGATGCCATTTGGTCTTACCAATGCACCATCTAGATTTTAGAGTTTGAAATCCATCTTTAAAAAATTATTGAGGAAGTTTGTATTAGTATTCTTTGATGATATATTGATTTATAGCAAGACATGGGAAGAACACTTGCATTATGTAGATCAAGTATTACAAGTTCTTGAAGATCATCAACTCTATGCTAAACCATCCAAGTGTGCTTTTGGTCTCAAAGAGGTGGATTACTTGGGACACATAGTTTCACATGGAGTAAAGGCAGATCCTAACAAAATAGGCTATCATGGAATGGCCTATACCAAAAACCATTAAGAATTTGAGGGGATTTTTGGGATTGAATCAAATACTATAGAATATTTGTAAAGAATTATGGTCATATAGTAGCACCCGTCACAACTCTATTGAATAATTTTTTTTTTTTTTGGAATGAGTCCACTAATGCAACATTTGAGAGATTGAAGGAGGCTATGTGTACAACTCTAATGCTTTTTGCTCCATATTTCACCAAGGATCATATTATGGAATGTGATGCTTCAAAACTAGTATAGGAGCAGTTCTCATGTAGGAGTGTCAACCAATTTATTTTGAGAGTTCTCAGTTAAAGGGTAAGAATCAACTCAAACCTATTTATGAGAAGGAAATGCTAGCTATTTTTCATGCAATAAAATAATGGAGGCCTTATCTAAGGGGTAGAAACTTCAAGGTTAAGACATATCATGATAGCCTAGAAAAATAATTATCTTTTGAAGAGCAACAAAACTAGGTCACTAAGATGTTGGGAAATGACTTTGAGATTATATATAAGAAAGGGAAAGAAAATTTTATGGCTGATGCACTTTCTAGGAAAGATGAAAAAGATGAAGCTTTATAGTGTTTCATTTCAATATTACAAGCAGATTGGGTGGTGAATCCAAAACAGAATGGCTAAATAATGTTGCTACAAGTAATCTCATTCAACAATTACAAAGTGGTAATAGTAGTTCAGATAAGTGTTTTGGAAGGGAGATACTTTCTGGTATAAAGAGTGATTGTATCTTTGTAATAATTCCACTCTTAAACACAAGATTCTCATAGAACTTCATGAGTTTTTAATTGGTGGTCATTCAAGATTTTTGAAGACATATCATTGAGTCAAGCAAATTTTTTTTGAAAGGGCTATAAGGTGCAATTAAAAATTTCATGGTTGAATGTTTGGTCTATCAAAGAAATAAAGGAGAGAAAATTAAGACACCGAGCCTCTTGTAACCTTTAGTTATTCCTATCCAACATGAGGAAAAGGTATCCTTCAACTTCATCACAAGGATTCCAAAATATAAAGTTAATAATGTCATCATGGTAGTAGCAAATCACCTCACAAAATACACACATTTCATTGCATTATCACATACTTTTATAGCAAGTACAATGATAGAAGCATTTTTGGAGAATATACAAAAGTCTGGGATCCTATCTTTACTAGTCACTTTTGGATAGATTTATTCTCATGTTTGGGTACTCAATTGGCTCATATTTTTTCATACCACCTTCAATCTGATGGAAAAAATGAGGTTGTCAATAAGTGTTTGGAAGGATATCTATGATGTTTCACTTTAGATAAATAGTCTTAATAGGTATATTGGCTACCACTAGTAGAATGGCGGTATAACACTTCATTTCATAGTTCATCAAAAATTTATCCACTTATGGCACTATATGGATATCAACCTCCTTCCATCACATCATCATTGAAGGTGTTTCCAAGAGTTCAAGTAGTGGAGGACCACATGCTTCATCAATAATAGGTACTCTTAGGACTCAAGGAGAATTTAGCCATGACACAAAATTGAATGAAGATAGGTGGACCAAAAGCATGAAATAAGTTTTGAAGTTGGGGTCTTAGGTCTTTTTGAGATTGCAACATTACAAGAAAAGGTCACTGAAGCAACAAAAAAGAACAACAAATTGTCTCCAAGATATTATTGTTAGAGTAAAGGTTTAAATTTAATCATTTTAATTAAATTACCTTTATCTCCTTCTTAACATTTCACCTTAGTTTGCATAATAAGACATTTAATAATTATATTAATTATTAAATGTGTTATCCTTTTAGGGTTTTGTTGATCTCCTTTCTTAAGGATTGATCTTTTATGTAATTATGCTAATTCAATTGTTGAGAATATAGTTTTTTCAATTTCACAGAGCAAAATATATCTTTCTCTCTTTCTCCATTTTTTCTTCCCTATGATAGGTATTCTTGCATGCAAGTGTTCTTGGACTCTGAAGTTGGGTTTGACAACTTCTACATGGTATTAGAGCATAGACCTGCTGCAGCCTGTTCCTGATTTTGAAGAATTTGGAGTTGAAAGGGGTAGATCTAGCTTTCACAGGTTTACAGAGGTTTTTTTATGTGGATTTGGCTTACTCTAATTTTTGGGTGCATCTTGGGCCCAAACTAACCTCACGGTTCGACTCAGAGCAGCCAAAAACCCATATTTTCATATATGGCATGCCCTATTTGAGCACAGTTGCACCAGAAGGCAAATTTTTTTGGCCCCAAGGCCGTATGGCCTCAGGGCATGATTTACGAGGTGAAAATTTAAAAAAATAAATAAAAAACAAGGTTTTTTAACTATTTTCTTTGCGCAGCTAGTATACAAACTTCTGCCACCTAGGGTTCGCTCGGCAGCCACCACCGCGCCGCTTCACCAGGCAGTCTCCACCCATTCTCCTTTGCGCCGCCTGCCACTCGCCGACCACCACCGCGCCGCTCCATCCGGTGGTCTCTGCCCCTTTGCACCGCCCGTCGGTTGCTGGCCTCCTCCGCCAAGCCCCTGACGGCCCACCAAACCCTCGCCGGTGGTCACTAATGTGACCAGGAGCCGCGCTGACAGCTCCAATGCCCAACCCCTGGTCACCCAGCGGACCAGGGGCCCTTTGTTTTAAGCCCCTGAGGGCTATGGGGGAATATAGTGCTTTTGTAGCTACCTTCACCAAATCGGGTTTATCTTGCTCGTTTTAGCTCAGATTTTCAAATAAAAATAGGCGTTGGAAAGCTAACTCCGAGCTTGATCTGATGGTGAGAGATTTTTTTTAAAATTTTCCCATTTGGTTGTCGTTCTTCGTAGTCAAAGTCAGATGAATATTTTTGCACTCTTGGAGCCATAACTTTTGCATACAGACTCCGTTTTTCAAAAACGAGTAGGCGTCAGAAAGATCTTCTCATGCTCTTTCCAGAATAGTAAATTTTTTTCATTAGAAATTTACCAGGTACACAAAATTTTGTATGAAGCATTTTTTTCTTTTTCAAGCTTTTCAGCTTTAAAAATTGTACTATGGTTTGGGTTCTCGTATTGTAGGGGGGTGTTTTTTCTTGCTTTCTATATTTTCCATCAGAAAACTAGAACACCAAAACTCTCAAAAACAATCAAACCCTTCTGCATCTTCTATCTATTCTGAAAGATCACATAATAATAAAAAAACAAGTAGGCACAGGTACAAGGTTTAATGGCAGACTCTTCTTTGGTTGAGCGTCTTTCCCCACACAATTATCATACCTGGAAGGCACAGATGACAAGACTTCTCATGTCCAAAGGTTTATGGTCATGTTTGGATGATGTTCAACCTCAGTTGCAACGTCAATTTGAGATCTTTCAGCATAAGAACATAATGGATGAGGCCATGGGGTTGTTATCCTTGCATGTTTCAGACAGTCTTCTCTTTCATCTTGAGGGTTGTGCAACTCCTCGAGCTATGTGGTTGAAGTTTGAAACACTTTTTGGCACCATTAATCAGTTCTGAGCACTTTAGATTGAGGCAGAATTGACCACTTGGTACCTGATTCCTTTCCTTCTATTGAGGATTTTCTAATGAAATTCAAATCTCTCAGATCTTTGTTACAGGGTTGTGGTAAAAACAAAACAGATACAAAGTTCATTTACCTAATTCTATCTAAGCTTCGAGGACCCTTCCAAATTTTCTCTTCTACCTTCTATTCCACCATGGATGCTTTGGGTCCACATTTTACCATGCCTTCTCTTGAGGTATTCTGTGATCGATTGACACGAGAGTAGGCCAAGCTCACACAGTTGGATACTCTTCCTGGATCAAAGAATAAAGCATTGGTTGCTCAGCCATCCCAAGGGAAACAAAAGTAGAAATAGAAGCCGAAGACAAATTCAGTTGGCAGTGAGAGTTCCTCCAAGCCACCACCTAAAACAAATTCAAAACCATAATCCAATCCTAAACAGGGTAAATCTTCTAAGTCTGGTGAGTCTTCCTCCAAGACTAAGAAGAATCCAGGTGATCCTTGTAGTTTTTGTGGCAAGGAAGGACATTCAGTTTCCAGGTGTTGGAAACGATTAGAGGCTTTAAAGGAAGACATGCAACAACATCATATTTCCTCACCTCAACCTCCTTCTCCATCCACAGGGAAAGGTCATGCTCTTTCTGCACGAGCCTCATTTTCAGGATCCACATGGATTATTGACTCTGGTGCTTCGCACCATATCTCACACTCACAGGATTTAGTCACTGCACTTGCTCATAGTGCTACTTCATAGATTGCAATTGGTGACTTCACACAACTTTTAGTTTAGGGTTCAGGAACTGTTTCATTGGATGGTGGTTGTCTTCAGGATGTGCTTCTAGTTCCTGAAATTTTGACAAACCTTCTATCTGTTTATTAGATTTGCCACTCTGGCTCTGGTAAGACAGTTGAGTTCTCACCACATGATGTGGTTATTCGAGACCTTCATGATCCTGACTTGGTTGTGGCTACTGGGAGTGTGGATTCTGCATCACGCTTATACAGATTTGATGGCTTTGAGAGTTCAGACACTGTTGGTTCCTCTCTTATAGCACATGCAGATTCAATGAGTAGGCTTTGGCATGAGCGTTTTGGCCATGTCAATTACAGATATCTATAGTAGTTGAGTACTCAGGCACTTGTGATTGGGCTCCCACAGATTTCTTGTACTGATGGTGTATGTCGAGGTTGTGTTCTTGGCAAACATCATCGAGATCCTTTTCCTAAGGGTCGAGCCACTCGTGCTAGGGCACCCCTAGAGTTGGTACACAGTGATCTTATGTCCTTTCTGACTCCTTCCTTTTTAGGGGCCCACTATGTGCTCACTTTTATTGATGACTTCTCCAGATGTACATGGGTGTACTTTCTTAAGTACAAGTCTGATGTCTTTGACTCATTCATGATTTTTAAGACATTTGTGGAGAAGCAATCTGGACTTTCTATCAGGAGGATACACACAGATAATGGGGGGGAATATGTTAATCAGGCTTTTACAAATTTTTGCATTGAGCATGGTTTACAACATTACTTTACAGTCCCTTACACCCCTCAACAAAATGGTGTCGTTGAGAGAAAGAACATAACCTTATGAGAGATGGAAAATTGTATGATACAGTCTCGAGCTATGAGTTCTTCCTTCTGGGCTAAGGCAATCAATTGTGCCAATTATATTTAGAATTGGATGCCTCATAAGGCATTGTGACATATGACTCCTGAGGAGGCTTGGACCCATGTCAAGCTTGATGTTTCTTCATTCTGAGTTTTTGGTAGTGAGGCTTGGGCATTTATTCCTGATGCTCAGCGGAAAGCCATGGAGAGGAAGAGCTGACCACTCATATTTTTCGGCTACTGTGAGGATGTTAAGGCGTACAGGTTGTTTAATCTTGATTCCAGAGAGGTCTTGTTTCGGTGGGATGTCCAGTTTGATGAGCGCTATCCTTAGATGGATTCTCCATCACCAGCTTCTCCCTCATTTCCTACTCCTCCCTCTTCATCTCTTGAGGATTACTTATCTCTTGAGGATGATGTAGATGATGATCCACCATCTCCACCACCACTAGTTGCTCCATCTTTTCCTAGGTGGGCCTGTGTCACTATTGATGCAGCTAGTTCTTTGGCAGGTGATCCTTCAGATACTCGTCATACTCGTGCTTAGACATCTAGTTCTAGTCTTTTGAGTCATGCCATTTTGGATGATTCTCAAAAGTTTTCAGAAGCAACAGGTCACCTTGAGTGTGATAAGGCTATGGATGAGGAGTATTCTTCTTTGATGAAAAATCATACTTGGGATCTTTGTCCTCTTCCTAAGGGAAGAAAGTTGGTTCGGTGCAAGTGGTTGTACCGTACCAAGTATGCTATGGATGAGGAGTATTCTTTTTGATGAAAAATGGTCTTTGTCCTAAGGGAAGAAAGTTGGTCTGCAAGTGGTTGTACCGTACCAAGTATAGATGGTTCTATTGATAAGTATAAGGCACGTCTTGTTGCGAAGGGTTTTTCTCAGGTGGAGGGTATTGATTACTCCAAGACCTTTGCCCCTGTCGCTAAGATGAATTCTATTCGCTTTGTACTTTCACTTGCAGCTTCACAGGGATGGTCAGTGTTTCAGATGGATGTGAAGAGTGCCTTCTTGCATGGGGACCTACATGAGGAGATCTATATGGAGTAGCCTCAGGGTTTTGTGCAGGACACTTCTTTGGTTTGCAAACTTCGGCGTTCATTGTATGGTCTCAAACAAGCCCCTCAGGCTTGGTATGAGAAGATGGACTCTTTTTTGCTTTCCACTCACTTCACACGTTGCCATTCTGATCACACAGTGTACATTTGGCGTCAGGAGGGTGATCTTTTGATTCTTGTGCTATATGTCGATGATCTCATCATTACAGGTAGCTCATCTTCCATGATTCAGGATGTTCAGCGAGCTTTGATGGAGCGGTTTGAGATGACAGATCTTGGACTTTTGCACTATTATTTGGGCCTGCAGGTTATTCAGTCTTCGGATGGGATTTCCTTATTTTAGCAGAAGTATGCTCTTAATATGCTCTAGCGCTTTGGCATGCTTGATTGCAAGCCTGCCCCCACACCTTTTCAGTCAGGTGTTGTCTTGTCTTCCACTTGTACTACTTCTTCCATGGATACTACTCTGTATAGACAGTTGGTTGGCAGTTTGTTGTACCTGACACACTCACATCCTGATCTTTCCTTTGTGGTTGGCCTTGTCTCTCGATTCTCACATGATCCACATGAGAGTCATTGGCAAGTAGCCAAACGTATTTTGAGGTACATTCGGGGCACCACTCATTATGGCATTCACTACACATCAGGATCCCCTCACATTGTTGGCTTTACTGACTCAGATTGGGCTGGTGATGTCGATGATCAGAAGTCTACTTCTGGCTTTGTTTTTTGCCTTGGTTCTGGTCCTATTACATGGTCTTGCAAGAAGCAGTCAACTATTGCATTATCATCTACAGAGGCTGAGTATCGAGGAGCAGTGTTAGCTAGTCAGGAGGTTTTATGGCTTCGATAGTTGATGATAGAGTTTGGGTTTCCTCCTGATAGTCCCACTATACTTTGGTGTGACAATCAGAGTGCCATTCATATTTCTCGCAACCCAGTGGAGCATCAGCGGACTAAGCACATTGAAATCCACATGCACTTCATCAGGCAATTGATTCAGGATGGTTCTCTCATCTTGGAGTACATTCCTATAGAGGAGCAGGTTGCAGATATCTTCACTAAACCTTTGGCATTGCTGCCCTATCTTCAGTTGCACTCCATGCTTGGGGTGAAGGAAGTTGTCCTTGGGGGGTCTCAGTGAGGCCTTCCTTCCTTCTTTCATGTTTTTTTAGCATGCTTTTTTCTCTATTTGGAGAGGAGTTTTTCCCACTGGGTTTTCTCTTTTACTCTGTTTTATAGAGATTTGGTTGTAATTGGGTACCTTATCTGGCCTTGTTTCCAGGACCCAAGTTTACTTTCAAGCATTGTAGTTACCTTTTCTTTCTTGCATATTTTTGTAGCTGCACTTTTTCTCATCTTAAGGGGGGTGTTAGAGTAAAGGTTTAAATTTAATCATGTTAATTAAATTACCTTTATCTCCTTCTTAACATTTCACCTTAGTTTGCATAATAAGACATTTAATAATTATATTAATTATTAAATGTGTTATCCTTTTAGGGTTTTGTTGATCTCCTTTCTTAAGGATTGATCTTTTATGTAATTATGCTAATTCAATTGTTGAGAATATAGTTTTTTCAATTTCACAGAGAAAAATATCTCTTTCTCTCTTTCTCCATTTTTTCTTCCCTGTGATAGGTATTCTTGCATGCAGGTGTTCTTGGACTCTGAAGTTGGGTTTGACAACTTCTACAATTATGGCCCATAGAAAATCATGCAAAAGATAGGTAGTGTTGCTTACAAGCTAGAATTGCCACCGACAACAAAATATATCCATTTTTTCATGTTTCTTGTTTGAAGAGGGTAATTGTGCACAATATTCCTACTCAAAAAATATTACCAAAGCTTGATGAAGTAGGAAGAATCCTATTGGAACCATATTTCATTTATTAAACATGCACAAAGAAGCTAAGGACTAGAACACTTAGTGAGCATCTCATCCAATGGAAGAATTTACTAGTTGAAGATGCCACATGGGAGGATGAGGAGTTCATTTAGAAGCATCCAAACTTGATTAGCATTGAGAACAATGCTTCTTTGAAGATGGGGCAATTCTATGCCCTTAATATTAGTTTACATAGGGCTATGAATAGTCAGCTTGTGGCTATCTTAACTCTTAATTAAGTTATATTATCATTAATATATTATTATTTAGTTAATGAGGTCGAACTAAGGCTTATATAGGTCTATCTAAGTTAGCCTAGGTGATATCCTAGGCATAAATAAGGTATATATAGGAGGTAGTGGGTCTTATTTCATCATCAAGTTATGAATTGTATTCTCATTGGAGATATTTGGAGGTTTTCCCCCTCAAAGTGGCTTATTAGTCATAGCTATTATCAAGTATTTTTAGCATATTTCATATTAGATCTTCCATTGTGCAAGTTATTTCATACCATGGATTGACCTAAATAACTAAATAACAATATAATAATGATAATATGAATTTATTAAGAGTTAAGATAGCTATAAGCCAAAAAAATAATAACAATATACACACTATAGGGGTAGGCACATAACATTTCGCTCCTCTTTATGAAAGCATTGTCCTCAATGCAAAATTTTTATTTTCCTTCTTCATCTCCTTTTTAATTTTGCTTCTTCTACTATTGCTTCTTATTCTTCTTCTTGTTCCTACTCTTATTCTTTCTCTTTCTCCTCTTGCTCTTGCTCTTGTTCTTTGTCTTGCTCTTGTTCTTTGTCTTTGTCTTGCTCTTTTTCTTGTTGTTTTTCTTTTTCTTATTCTTTTTCTTCTTTTTTTGTGGCTACTTTTTGTCGCGAAGGAGTTTGAGAAAGACAATTTTGTAATAAATCATACAAATGAAGTCAAAATACTCTTTTTTTGTAACTTACCAAGGCCTAAGTTTAACTTTCCTAGAAAAAATCCCCAAAATTAGGTGTTTTGTAGCCCTTAGAGAGACTTTGTTAGAAACCCTAATCTTGCAATAAATCACTTATTTTTGCTTCAATTTGTTTGAAATTTATCCTAGAGTCTTCTCTATTTTTTCTTAAAAATCCCACTAAAAAGGAACCAACTCTATAGGATTTGGGAGTGTATAAGAGAGAATTTGCACCCCTCTCACAAATTCCCCTTTTACATCCTCCACCATAGAAAAATAAAATCCAACTAGGTAATTCCACATCCTCATTCTATACCCCATCCACTTGGTACGTTTTTTAGTGTTGGTGGGGGAATATCTGTCAAGGATGCACGCACGATGTGCTACCATACTAAATAGATTCCTACCTTTGCAATTTGTAGAGGCATTACATTCTCCATTGGAAATGAAATGTAACATCCCTGTGCCTTGGGACTACCAACCTTTGAATATATCTTTCCCTTCCTTCTCATCTTGAAATGGCTATCTTCTTCCTTTTCATCTTCAAATGGCTATCTTCTTCATTCAATCCATCTTCTTCAAGTTTCTACATGCTCGCTTGATCTTGCTTCATAATTCTCACTCCATACTCTTGTTACTCATTGCACTATTGGCATCACAATTTCAACACCACAAAATCCCATGTATTTTACCACAAAAGTTGTAGCTTGGTGCCTAGTGAGGCTACTTTCAATGTTGTTGCAACTTCGTTGACTCTATCATTGTTGTGGGCTTGAATTCCTCTCTCATTGGCCTTGAGTGCCTTTGGTCAAGGGTGGTAACTCTTTTTTTTACTTTGTTGTTGGATTTGAATAGCTTTTTGTCTCTTTTAGTATTCGGTTCTATTTCCATTCTAGCACTATTTTCTTTATCATATTTCTATCTATCTCTCTATCTAGTTGTCTGTGGGGGTGGAAACACCAAAGCAGAGGTTTGACTATGGAAAACCCCTATCAGCCCCAACATTTTTCCTCTCTTGGTTGCATGTAGGTACGTGTTTGTGTGGAGCTTGCTAGAAAAATAGACTCCTTGTGAGTTAATCTTCATCACCTTCATTCTTGTCATCTTCTATATCATTTTTCTAGTTACTTTAGTCATTCTGCTTGTTATTAATTCAGTTAGTACTTTAGACCTCAACCGCTAAGCTGTTAGTAGGATTCTTGTACCTTTTATTGTACTTTTACACTTTTTGATCGTACAGACGCTAGCACCCCAGGGAGATCGCAACACACTCTGCTGTCATCCCTAACCCACACTGCTATCCTCTAGCAGAGAGTTTTCCAAGGTATAGTTTGAGTTCCAAGAGATTGTTCATTTAGGCCCATCAAAACTCTTAGGTTAGTAGAGTGACAAAAGCACTTGAGATTGCTCTTCATTCTCTATCCTTTACCAAAAACATTTGTCCAACCTCAGGTAGACTAGGGAATCCTTCTGCTCTTGGCTCTTCATGACCTAGAGCCTTGGTGTGGTTGGTCCCCCTCTACATTTTGGTGAACCTGATGTGAATTTCTATCCATTCTTCATGTTGAGACTGTTTCCCTCGCAATCGGCAACTAAAACAGACTTGGGTGTTGTGAGGGTTTATGATCATCACAATTTTGTCTATGACCTCCGAGTACGTTATTAGGAGAGGTCTACAACACCTACAAATGGAAAAGATGAAGGTCACTTCCAACTTTACTATTGGCTTTTCTACATGCTTTATAGATGAGATGGGTTTCATTAACAAGACCACTCATGTATCCACTCCTCCAGTATCCCCTATGACTTCATCTATGGATGAAGATGACATTATACATATCCCTACAAAAAATATTTTGGCACTAGACAGGAGGTTGTTAGACCTCGTGAATCATTTAGAGAAATCACCGAATATGGTGAGAGTTGCTAGGCTTTCGAGTGAGGTGAGATACATGTTAGGTAAGGATCAGATGGGTGTAGAGTTTTATGCAGCCTCACCAACCTAATCGAAGCATACATCCCTTCATATAGCACTAGATCGAGTACTACGCTAGGGGATGTGCTCAATGCCTATGTTCTAGACAAATAGGTGTCTCGATTCCTACCACATTTGTATGCATGGTCGAAACAGGCCCCTTGATCAGTGTTTCCTCTGCTTCTGAGAGACCCCACACTTTCAAGACAAGTAGAATATCCCTTGGTTTCAGCTTCACCCCTCCTACTGCCTCTGGCAGTGCAGGCTTTGGTGGAATGAGTGGTGGTGGATTAGGTAGTAGTGGTGGTGTTGGTGGTGGCTTTGACAAAGGTCACATTGGTGGTGGTGGCTCTGGCGGTGGTCACGGAAATGGTTCCAGAGGTGGCTCTAGTGGTGGTAGTTCTGGAGGAGGTTCCACTGGACCTTTGTCATCTTTAGACCCTATTCTAAATGCTCTTCTTCAGAACATGGGCCAAATGAAAATCTAGTTGGAGAACCTTTCTGAAGCCTCCTCCCAGCATATCTTTCAACCCTTCTCCTGACATAGTCCATTGTCAGTGACAATTTTGAGCACTCCTTTCTTGCAAGGAATGGAGATTCCTAAATTCAAAAAGTATGGTGGTAAAGGAGATCCACAAACACATGCATCATCTTTTAATGCCATGTGAACATATTTTTTTCACCACGATGCTCTAATGATGAAAATTTTCCCTCAATCTCTCAAGGACACAACACTCGAGTGGTACTATTTCTTTCCTGATAATTAAATATTATCATTTTATCAACTCATAAATCAATTTTGAAATGATGAAAATGTGGTTTGGGAGATGCTAACATATGGTTTATGACATAGAGCATACCCACACATGCCTTTCCAATTTCATTCAAGGGTAAACCTTGAGATCTCTTTGTAATGGAGAAAGAAATCTTGCAAGAGGGTTGTCCTAGGGAATAGATTAGATCTATTGAGAGGCTCACCACCAAGTTTAAATGTGGAAAAGACAATGAAATGCAAAGTACAATGAAAAACCCTAATTGAGTGTTAAAACCTACAAAATGATTTAGAAATACTAATAAAAAAGAAAATAAAAGTAATGAAATGAATGATGTGCACCTGGAAATCTGGAAGTGACTGGAAATTTTGTAAATCCTAAAATTTTGGCCTACTAGGACTCATTTGCCATTCTAGGTGAATTAGTCCTAGATTAGGGGGTAAAAGCACAAAACTATGTCACACTGTTGGCCAAATAAAGTAATCCAACCCGATTACTTTCGGTTAACCAATTTTCGGCTGACAGGGTTTCAGTCAAAGCCACGGGGCAGTGACATGGCGCCTACATGTCGCCACTCTTTTGGGCGAGTGAATTTCGGTCGAAACATTCTCGGCCGAAAATGTGTCGATTGAAAATATCAAAATAATAAAAAAAAACCAGGCTGACCATTTTGAATGCTCAGGCGAAAGGGTTGAGGGCAAGAGCTTGTTAGTCGAGGTCAACACCAACATTGACCATATATACCCAGGTTCCATCTGAGGTCATTTGTTGGATTGTTTGATTCACGTTCTGTGTGTTCTATCTCGTTAGGGAGATTTATTTGATGTATTTTGGGTTAGGGTTTCATTAATATGTGAAAATAAATTTTTCTCATCGATTTTATTGGCGGAAAGATATGAAAGTTTGTGTTGTTTGTGATATTTATGAAGGAAATACATAGATTTGGTTGTGATTTTTGGAACATTATTAGATTTTGATGTTTAAATAGTTTGCTCTAGTGTTTTAATAATTTTGGGTTTTGTGAGAAAAGTGAGATATTACAGATCTAGTTCATGGGTATTACTGATTTATCTTGCTATGTTGGTTTCCAATCAATGACCTAATTTTGAAATTCATCCATACTATATATATTTGGGAGGTATTTGATATTATCCAACATATCTTGTGGATTCTTCTTGTTTTGTGTCCAACCAAACTTGAATGCTTCCCAAACCCACACTAATCAATTGACTTAACGAAGGAAAACGCCTGCTCACCTCACCTCCTTTTCTTGACTTGCAAGCTACACAAAAATAGAAACACAAATCTTCCTAAACCCTACGTTACACTGATCGAAATAGCCCAACAATAATCCTGCTACTTTGCTCAATAAAGATATCTACCATAAGTTCTGGTTAACATACTATTTAGGTGGGGACAGTTGACTATACTGCATGAATATGAAGAGCACCTCCTCCGGCCATTGTTATAATTTTTCTTTTTGTCTAGATAGTAGAATGATCGTACACATTGCTTGAATTCACAATGTGAAATCATAGTAAAGTCCAATGTCAAAATGCATCGATCATTCCAGTCAATGTCGTAGTTGATAAGATATATTTCACTGTTTTTTATACTGAAATTGACTTATGCTCAAGTTGACTGATAAAAAATAATTAAAGGCCGTTAAAAGTATATATATATGTTGGATAATATCAAATACCTCCACGCCACACAATATTTTCTTTACTAACAACAAAAATATTAAATAAAACCACACACCAATGTCACTAGAGCCAAGCAGCTTCAAATTTTGATTTTAGTCAAAATAAACAATAGATTATTTTGAATATTAATTATTGTACCATTTAGTAACACACAACATGACCAATAAGCCCTCCAATACTCTGAGAAGAGGAGTCATCAGAGAGAAGGCAAGTGCAAACAATGAAATTGGTTTCCAACCTATTGTTTTATCTGTTTATGCTTTAGAATAGATCTATTTGTACTTTGTAGGTTTTCACACCTACCAGCATAAGAAATCAATCATTAATGTCCATGGTAATGTAGTCCACACCTACCCTTTATATGTCAAGTATTACTTGGAAGTCACCAGTACAAAGCCAAGTTCGGTAGAAGCTGCAATGGAAAGTTATCTTGTCATGGAAATAAGACAACTACACCACCTTCAAAAAATTTCAACATAATATAACAAAGATCATTTTTGCAATGGCCATTGCCAGAGATTTAAAAACGTGTAAAATAAGCAGGTCTCTCACCTAACACGCTTGAGGTTCTTCAATAGCCATGTTCATATTTATTCATTAATAAGATTGATAGAGCTATAATTCTTGATTTTTTGAAATATTTGGGCTTCAGAACATACCAATTTTACTCATTGGCTATGCTTTGGACTATCACCACTATTAAGTATGAGTTGATGATCAAAGAGATTCCCTATTAGTATGAAATCCAAACCACTTATCATTTCTTGCAACAAAAAAATTCAAAAACATGAGACTAGAAATTGTCAAGAGCAAAGTGCCAATCCTTGGAAATCCTAATAACCATAAGAAATGACCCAGACATGAACATATAGCATGATCTAATTAAGAATGAAAAGAGATTAAAGATGAAAGTGAAATAAAATGTTTATACTTTATTGTATATACACATCTTGTTAGAGCACAATGTATAAACTATATTGACTATAAGATTGAATAGGTTGGAAATTAATCTCAACAAATCAGCAAAAGTAAGACTTCTCCATCAACAGTTGAAAATGCTAAAAAATCTTTCCCATAACCGTGGTTATGAAACAATGTTCTAAAATAGAACCTACAAACTATCACAGGCAATGTAGTCATTGTAAGTCAAAAAAAAGAACAAATGAGACAATGCATTCTAGCTCCCAATTTCAAAGAGAACCAATCTCCTGTGTAGAGGTGCTAGTTCAATCAAATCACACAATTTCAATCAATCATCCCTTAATCTAATTAGTCTCAACTGCTCATAAACAAGGAAACCATTTCTAAAAATAACAAATCTTTGCTTTGCCATAAAGCTATCTATGAATTCCTATAAAAAATCCATGTATAGCCTCTTTATGGTTTCATTTGTTCTAGTTCCCTAAATAAACTAAATAATGCATCTTACTAAACTCAAACAATTTCCCCCTTTATTTGTGTCATATATCTTATCTTTATATCATGAAGACTTATTATTTATTTGCATGTCTATGTCTCTAATATCCTTTATTTGCATGTATACTAGCTCCAATATCCTTCATTCTTTTCTGCATGGATATCAAGTTCATATTTAATTCTTATTTTGGCACTAATTGTGAGATGTGTGGGGATCATTATAATTCTTCCCTACTTGAATTGAGACCATTGTAAATAGTTAAGGTAGTTCTTTTGATTGCACCAAATATTCTATAAGAATCCAGCTCCTTAGCCTTTATCTCTATCCTGAGGTCATCTATCTTCAAGACAAAAACCTGATTGGCTCATAGCTGAAATGATATATCCTTCATCTACTCATCAAATTACATTCAAAAACATGATAGCATTTGGTGGCTTGTCAATTTCCACTATAAAACCACTTCTTTTATATTTTCAAACAAATGGATGGTAGAATATGTTGGTCCATTAGATTTATTTGTATGATCACATTAAACTCTTGTACATATTGTTATGCCTTGCATAACCACCCCACTTTGATCTGGATCAAAATGGGTCCCCCTTTTTGTCTTTTTCTCGTTGGCCTTTGGTTTTCTTCCTTAGGAATTTTCCTTTCAAAGTTTTGTCGGAGGTGGAACCGAGACCAATACCGGACTTGGAAATTCCTTCTTTGTTTGGGTTTTTTTTCATCCCTGGTTTTGGTTCTGACTGTTCTTTGTCTTCTTCTATTGTTCTTTGTTGGAGTCGAGTTCAGGACCGACTCGAAATGTTGAACTTTCTCAAAGTTCCTCGTTCGGGTCCCGTCCCAGGTCAGATGCCGCCTTTTCTTCCCTCTTCATTGGTCTTTGTCAGTAAATGTCCTTTTCCTTAACATTCTTTTTGGCCTAGGGCATTTTCTTTTTTGTTTTGGTGAACCTGGAACCAGAACTGGGGCCGAACCTTGAAACTTCCTCAAAGTTCCTAGTTCTTCCACTTTTGGTTTCCTCTGTTTTGGTCGTGGGGTTTTCCTTCCCCTTTTCTCTTTCTTTCTATTCCTTTTTTTCCTCTTTTTGGGTGACATCGGGGGCGGGTTCGGAAAGAAATCCAAACCTGAAACTTGGAGAAGTTTCTAGTTTAGATTTGGTTCCGACCCCGGTTCCACCTGGTTCGTCATTTCGCTCTAGCTCCACTGATGTTTTGTTGCCGTTTTGGGTTTCTTTGAGGAAGCGGAATCGGTTCAGGGTATGAACTTGGAAATGTTGATTATTTCCCTAGCTCATCCCCACCCTGACCCCGGTCCTGATTCTGGTTTCCGTTTCAGATCCACCCCCACTGGTTTTGAAGGTAAGTATTGTTCCCATTTGGATTTGGTTTCGCCTCCACTAGAAATAAGTCTCTCCTTACAAAGTATAGTAAAATAAGAAGTGTTATGGGTAAGTTTGAGCTAGATATTTTTGTGATTTAGAGGACTAACAAAGACCTTGTTTTGCAGGATAATGTTATGTGCATAATTGTATGTCTCAAGGATCTTGGCGAGAGTTTTGAAGCTTGGTGAGGGGTCTCACTGACTAAGCAGAGTCTCCCTGAAGGGGAATGGGCTTTCACCAGAATAGAGTAACTTTGCTGTGAGATCTCCCCGACCATGGGAATTCATACTGACAACAAAGAGGGGGCCCCACCAAAAGAAAGTAGAGTTCACCAAGAGAAAGACTTCGCTCTGTGGTCTCACCGAAAGGACACCATCTTGCCGATGGTTGCAAGATCGGTATTACCTCTGTGGCTCACCGAAACATCTCACTGACTGTCCCAGGCTACATCAACAACTTGCAGAAGAATAGACCTAGAGTGGGAAGAGCGCCCAACGAAGAAGATAAAGCTGTGAGTCATAATGTCAGCTAGTGTTTCCTAATGGGGGTAGCTCAGCATTAATGGCGATATTTTAGGGCACTCAAAGCAGCACCACTAGAGTTCAAAAATGGACACGGAGGCCAAAAATAAGTGAAGTAGATGCAAAAGATCTATGGATCTTTCCAGGAGACAATCTTCACCGACATAAGACAACAAGGATTCGGATTTATTGCAGGACCGACTTTCCTCAGAGAGATCTGGACGTCGACCCTCTGATACCAACGATATTTTTTAAACCCTAAAAATAAGGGCCGACATTCATCTTGGGAGGAGGTGTATATATGGCATTCTTGCCTCTTTGTAAAGGGGTTTTTATTTGAGAAATTTTAGTGTTACGACTTCTAGATTAGAACTTCTAGGTTTAGAGAACTATTAGGAGTTAGTCAGTTAGCAGAAGGAGAGAGAGTTGCATCTTGATTCTGAATAATGAGAGCTTCTCTTGTCTTCTTGCTTAGCAGTTAGGTTTCAATATAGATTGTAATGTATTTTCAAAAGTTCTCTTAGTGTAGATGGAAGCAGTTTGAAGACACAGGTTTTCTATACACTAGTGATTGTGCCAAATTTGTAAATGTTGCTTATCTGTCTCACCCACAGTAGAAGCAACCAGATTCGAGTCTACTTCATATTGTGTTCTAGAATGGTATTTATCTCAAGTTAATCATTTTATTTTGAAAGCTTTTAGGGAATGAAATCTCATTTTGTGTTTTTCTTAAATGGTAGTTTATAATCAGTTGTTAAAATCAACACTGTGAATGAATGCAACTATGTGTTGGTCACAAGTTAATTTTGTTATGCAGTTTTAGTTTGTAAATTCCTTGAAGTTAGCAAGTCTGGTTAAGGTGGGATGAACTATTGTTAAATCTATTTCAAAACCCTAATCTATCTTTTGTTGTTTCTTTAAAACCCCAGTTAAAGTAGGTTGCATTTCATGTTTGATCCTAGAATAATCTAGAAGCCAAATACCAGTAGGCCCCTTCAATATTACTATTGCATTGGCCATTGGGAAACATCAGCACAGTTGAAACCCAACTACCAAGACCTTGGGATCTAAGGCATCCATGCGTTGCCTTTCTCTTTCAGGAGAAGCAAGGTAGCAATATTCTGCTTGCATTGTTGTGGTGCCAAAATTGCCATCAACAAGAACTGGCGCTAGAAGGAGGGCCCCTATAGGGAAAACTAGATAAAATTGGATTTTTATCCCCTAAAAGGCCCCACAGAGTTCTTCGATCAATTGGGAATTTATCATCTTTCATAGAACTCAAGACCCCAACAAGACATAAGCACCACAGAACTGGGGCAACCATCATACCACCCTTATCAGCTCCACTCACTCCATCAGGATTTTCACCAATACCCCAGTGGATACCCATCAATCCACCATCCAATTCATCTCAACTATCATCACAGCTGATTCAATCCATACAACAGCTGGCTCAACCACCACCACCACCACCAATGGCATTCTTTCAAAATAACCCCTCTCCATTGGGGACTATCCCTGGAGGTTTTCACGATATGCCTAAAAACCCTAAGAAGTTCTACCCTAAGTACATCAATGGTGAATCATGTAGCACTGAAGAGCACATACAAGCTTTCAAGGATGCTTGTACAAGAGTTCAAATAGCTCACCATGATGTGGTCTACAGATTATTCCCTTAATCCTTAGGGGATATGGCATATAATTGGTACCTTAATCTTCCTCAGGGTTCCATTTTGACTTGGACACACTTGGAAAATGCCTTCATCAATCAGTTCAAGGTGTATGTGGATCCGACTCTTCTATACCATCAATTTGCAACCATAAGAAAGGAACCAGGTGAATCTTTTCCTTTATTCAATACCAGGTTCCAACGAATGTATATGAGGCTACAAGATCCCTATTTAGTTACTGAGAACAGTGTTATCCAAGCATACTTTAGGGTTATATACCCTCTGCTAGGATTTTTCTTGCAAAGGACATATCCAGTAGCTGATATTGACTCTCTATCCAAAGTCTACCATTTGGCTATTAAGTTGTAGCAGCAGGTCAGTTCTCAACAAGGAAGCCTGGGAGGAGGTTTCCCTTCAATAGGATATCAGATGCATAGCTCAACTCCTCTATTCAACAATGTCCTAGGGATGTCTCTTTCCCACTATGGCCCTATGTTTGAGCTGCAAACCCAACCCCCTATCCAATTCTTTGCCACTGGAACTTCTAATCTCTTTCAACAACCGCAGGTTCCTCCAAGTTCCCATGGTCATCCTAACCAAATTGGAACTCCAAGTTATGTTGATCAGCCACATGTTGTTAAGAGTGTGGAAAGTGAGAAGACATTTCAACTTATGAACGAGGTAGAGACCCTGAAGAAAACATTGTCTCAAGTTACCAATGACATGGTTCAACTTCAGTTGAACCCTTCCCAAAATCAAGGGAACTACCCTAATCAAAACAACAACTAGGGTACTTATCAGAATAACAATAACTACAACCAAAGAGGTTACCAAAACCAAAACAGAGGGTACAACCAGAGAAAAAATAACAACAGGAAATGGAATACAGGGCCTAATAATGGTGGAATCCCTTACAACTATCAAGCAAATGAGGAGAGAGCACATACTACAAATGTGGCTGACCTCAACTTCATGACCAATTGGTGCAGGTTGCATGATACTGCAACCCATTCTAAGATAAATTTCCCTCAAATGGAGAAAGTTGTCAAGATGGCACATGAAGATGCTCACACATTCTAGGGGAATCCAAACAAAGGAGGTGACTCAATGGATACCACAATGACTTATGAGCTCTTCGAGGAGGAGCCCTCATTCCTAAGGTAAGAAGAAAATGAACTAGAAGAAGATTCATATGATGCCCAAGCTTTTCAGAAAAAAGGGAGGGCATTTCCTGAGAAATCAGGGTAAGGGGCCATTCACTACATTAGCACCTCCTAATCACATGGTCCCCCCAAATCAAGATGCTGATAATAATCCCTCTCCACCAGAAGGCCCGCCTGACCTCCATAACAAGGGTAATTCTTTGGTTGTTTTTAAAAGTAATTCAAGTTATAATGTAGAATTTGGCATTGTTTCTGAGATGCAAAAACAAAAAACTTCTTTGTCATATTTGGACATTCTAAAGTGGTGCCCTACTCAAAGGGAGATAGTGCTGAAGGCTCTAGAACAAGCTGATAAGTCAAAGGGAAAGAGCAAGGTAGCACCCACGGGGGATGTGAATACAACCTTATACAGAAACAAGGTAGGTACTCCACCTTTCCTTTTGAGTTTAAGAATTTTTGGCAAGAACCTACATAACTGTTTGTTGGACTCGGGGGCTTCAGGAAATGTCATGCTATTTTCCATATGAAAGAAGTTAGGATTAAACCCCATTCAAACCAATAAGAAGGTCATTCAACTCGACAAAATAGAGGTTAATGTGGTAGGAGAATTAAGATGCATACACGTTCAAGTAGGATCAGATCCTAGGATCCTAACAAACATAGACTTTCAAGTGGCAGACATTCCCTAGACCTATGGTATGCTGCTAAGTCGAGATTTGATGAAAAATTTAGTAGGATATCTTTCCCTTGACTTTTCACATATGTGGCTATCATGGAAATGGATTCCTAATCAAATCAGGATTGAGAGTGAGCCTCGCCTCAAGCATATCATTACTGAATATGATTGCCATAATGAGGTAGCTTATTTCAAAACTAAAATAGGTGTGTATAAAAGAGATGAAATTTTAACCTTCTCTATTCTTGATCCTAAAGAGCTGCCAATACCAGGGCTCCCTGATCCTATAATTAATAAAAACCAACAAGCATTGGTCAGAAAACTACAGCAAGATCAACTAGTCTTAGGGGCAGATATAGATCTACAAAGTCTCCTACTCCCTAACTGGTGCAGGGTACATTATCAAAGCCACTCTGAATTGACTTGTCAACCCTACAGGGACATTTTAAATCATGTTTCCCAAGCTAAGAAAGCTGGTACAAGTCACCCTGAGGCCATTGTAGACTGCTTCTCATTTGAGGCCAAGGAAGCAACCATGTTAACCAGGGATACAATGCTTTCAAAAAAAATCCCTGCTCTGATCAAACCTACTCTAGACACAGGTCCAAATCAGTACACTGATGAGGAGCAACATCAAGGTCTGTTTGACACCCCTGCACTCACAAATATGTTAGAACCTGAGGGGTTAGCCAAAGAAGCAAGTGACTATCAGAAGGACAACCACAGGTCACATAATGCAACTGAGCAGGAATTGGAGGAAGTACCTAGAGAACCTTTAGATAATCCTTTTCCTATGTCTGGTCCAAAAGATCACGAAGTTCCACCTTTGGTTAATCCTATCCAAATATCCATAAAAACTTCAAAAGGAATAACCCCTACTTGTGATCAATTGTGGACCCTTACCTTTGATGGATCCAAATCCAAGACCATTTGTGGTGTTGGAATTGTAATAACTAGCCTGAAAGGGAAAGTTTTCTTTGCTTCTTACAAGCTGCAATTTGGGTGCACTAATAATGTAGCTAAATACGAAGCCCTAGCTCGAGGACTGATGTTCGCACACAAGAAGAAGGTCACTGCCTTGATGGTCAAGGGAGATTTAGAAATTGTGATCAAGCAAGTGTGCAACCAGTATACATGTCACAACAGAAGGCTGGCAGCATATAGGAATAGGGTATGGAACTTGATCGATGACTTTGATGCCTTTGGGATTAGCTTAATCCCTAGAGAAGAAAATTAGGTAGCTGATTCATTGGCTGTTGCTGCAAGCACCTTGGAGCCTATTGAAGGCTCCAAGTTTAAAAGATTCTTAGTGGAACTAATGTCCACCCCAACCATCCCTGACAATATCAAGAATTTCCAAGTCTTTGATGATGATCGGCATATTCTGGCTTTCTTGGCAAGCTCAGATGTCTTTGAGGGGCAAATTATTGATGAGTCCAACAGAGATCAAGGAGATTGGAACCTTGAGGAATGTGATACAAAAGGGGTCCTTAATCTGAAAAGTAATAACATTCCCAAGGGAATGGTTGCTTTAGAAAGAATCTTCGACTCGGACCCAATGGCTTGAGAAAAGGCGTCAGCTGAAGAAAAGAGAGGCAAATATGAGACAGTTAACTTAGCTAATTTTGGCCCTGCAAGGAATGTCTATATAGGGAAGGCCTACCCTAAGGTAATTAGAGAAGACATACTAAGGGTGCTTAAAAAGGATATTGCTACGATTGCCTAGGGGTATGAAGACCTCCAGACATTTGATGATTCAGTTATGACTCACACTATCCCCTTGAAACCTGAGGCTAAACCCTTCTGACAGAAGCAGCGCCCTGTCAACGCCTTGATTGAGCCATTGATTTATAAAGAGGTCCAGAAATTGTTGTCTACAAGGATAATCTTCCCTGTGCACCATTCAACATAGGTGGCTAACTTAGTTCCATTCCGTAAGAAGAACAGGGAGATTAGGCTATGTGTTGAATTCAAAAATTTGAATAAAGCCTCAGAAAAGGATAACTACCCACTTCCTTCTCTAGATGAAGTTCTACAGACTATCAACAGATCTCAAATGATGTCATTCTTGGATGGTTACTTTAGATATAATTAGGTTATGGTCAAATTTGAAGACAGGATGAAGACAACTTTCACTACCAAGTGGGGGACATTTGCATATAGAAGGATGCCATTCAGCCTAATAAATGTTGGAGCAACTTTCCAGCGTGCTATGGACATAGGTTTCATGGATCTAATTGGAAAATGCATTATTGTTTACATTGATGACCTGAAAGTGTTCTCCAAGGATTGATTGAACCATGCTGCTGACTTGGCCAAGATTCTCCAGAGGTGTATCCAATATGGCATGTCCCTGAATCCCAACAAGTGCGTGTTCAGAGTCTCAGAAGGAAAGCTCTTGGGACACATAATTTTGGAAAGAGGAATATCCATTGACCCAGATCGAGTTGATTCCATCCTCAAGATAGCCATGCCAGGAAGCAAGAAGGAGATGAGATCCTTTTTTGGAAAGATCAACTTCGTAAGGAAGTTTATCACAAGCTTCGTAGAAATCATGAAGCCCTTGAATGAGATGATGAAGAAGGATGCCAAAATAGAGTGGAGTGATGAGGCGAAGGATGTATTTTCTCAAGTCAAGCGATCCATTTTGAAAGCTCCAGTCCTCATTAGCCCCAACTACTTGAGGCCGTTTTATATTTATTCTTTTGCCTCTGAGCATTCTTGTGCAGCTATTCTAACTCAGCGAAGAGAAAAGGGGGAAGAAAGTCCAATTGCTTTCATGAGCTCTCTATTCAAAAATGCTGAAGTTAAATACCCACCTCTGGAGAAGAAAGTTTTTGTGTTGATCTAAGCTGTTAAAAAATTCAGGCATTACATCCTCTGAATTTAGATTATTACTGTAGTTCCTGACGCTACTGTCAAGTCTCTACTAATGTAGAGCGAGCTAGGAGAAAGAAGAGGGAAATGGATGGCCATCTTATAAGAGTTTGATTTAGAGATACACCCTATGAAACTTGTCTGAGGCTCAGGTCTATCTAAAGCTATGGTTGATGCTAGTAACAATGTTATTTGTCAACAATATACTACTCAGTCCTTCTCAAATGACCCGTGGTACACTAATCTCATTTGTTTCATGCTTAATAACTAGTGTCCAGAGGGAATGAATGCCACTTAGAGGAGAGCACTAATATTGAAAATCTCACACTATATGTTTAAAGGAGGGCTCCTATATAGGAAGAATTTATAAGGAGTGTACTTAATATGCCTCGATCAGTAAGAGGCTAGGCAAGTGATCTCTGAGTTTCATGGGAAACATGGCACGGGTCATGGGTCTACAGATTCATTGGCACACCAAATCCTCCGGTTTGGTTACTACTGGCCCTTTGTATTCAAGGATTCCCATCAACATGTGAGAACATGTCACACATGCCAAGTTTCTACACTAAGGGAAAGCCATTCAGCTATGCCATTGCAACCCATCTACGAGGTAAGGCCATTCGCCCAATGGGCACTGGATTTTATTGGGGTGATTAACCTGAATTCCTCTACAGGACAAGGGTTTATCTTGACTACTACTAACTATTGCACAAGATGGATAGAGGCTATACCCTACAAAAATAGCACAATGAAGGTAGTGATCAAGTTCCTCATTGAGTGCATCACTACAAGGTTTAGGGTACCCTTCGCCCTGGTATGTGACAATGGATCTACCTTCTATTCTGCTGAGTTTATTTCCTGGGCATATAATCACAACATTGTCTTAAAATATTCTTCAAATTATTATCTGCAAGGCAATGGAGTTGCAGAGTCAACCAATAAGAATCTCTTAGGGGTCATTAAGAAACTGTTAGAACATAACCCCAGAGATTGGCATACCCAGCTTAGATTCACATTATGGGCAAATAGGACTAGAATTAAAGCTACCTTAAATACCTCACCCTTCAAGCTGGTATATGGCCAAGAGCCTATCTTTCCCATCCATCTACAAATACCTATCCTTGAGTTCATGTAGAAATTCTACTCTAAGGACAATAGGATAGGAGTCAGACTAGCTGCTTTGTTGAAGTTAGAAGAACAAAGAGATGCCGCATTGCAACAATTCTTTAGGCACTAGGTTGTTGTCAAACATTGGTTTGACAAAAGAGCCAAAGTCAAGGCCTTTAGGATATCAGACCTGGTGCTGCTATGGGACAAAGCCAGTGAAAAGAAGGGTAGTCACTAGAAATTTGACAAACTTCGGCTAGGTCCTTATCAGATTGCTGAGATCTTAGGAGAAAATGCTTTCTGATTGAGTAGTTTAACTGGAGAACCTATCCCCTTGCCTATCAATGGATAGTTTCTTAAACACTATTTTGAATCATGAACTTGGCATTTTGCTAGGTGGTGCATTTGTATAAATAATTCCTGCTTGTAAATAGTCTCTAGGTGTGGTCTGCTACTCTTTGTGTAAATAATTTGCTTTTTGTTTGTTCTCTTCTTCTATCCTTTGTATTTCCTTTACTTTTTGTTTTCTTTTTGTTTTGTTCTTTGGGCTTGATCTATTTCTTTCCATCTCGAAATGATGGGTTGTTATCCGAAGCTTACTTTGGTTGTTAGGAGAGAAGTGGTTTAGATATTTTCAGGTCTTCTGACTAGATGATTTTGTCCTCAATTCATTGTTTCATGTTTGTTGTCAATAAAAGTTGTGGAAAGTTTTGAAAGCAAGGTGCCAAATAAGAAATCCTTCATTAGCTCCCTTGAATCTGTCACAAATCATTAAAATCATCCCTCTTATAATGGTATATTTGTCCTAGGATTATCGTGTTGTAAGATTTGAGTGAAAAATTTGATCTCCCAAGTGTTGTTATGAGGTCCATGGCAGTTTTCAACCCAGATCAGATGTTTAACATCTGACGTATTGAGAAAGAATCAAATGAAATATCTGAAACCCTAAAAAAAGAAAAGGGGAAGAAAGAGAAAAGAAAATAATTACTCAAGTGAAGAGAAAAGAATACTCAATATGAATGGGTGGTTCCAGTATCTCTACCGGGGCTATGGATGTCTGACTTGCAGTAGAGCAATGCTGTGGGAAAACTAGAGGTATCTTCGTCGGAGCTATGGATGCTTGACTAGCAGCAGAGCAATGCCCAGGATATCATTGCAAAAACAACTAAGGGGGTCAACTCATGTAGCTCAAATCTTGCACATTGTTGCACAAAAGATGAACTTTATAAAAAAAAGGTGATGCGCAATCAAACACACACATAGATTCAGGGATAGTCATTGATTGGCTTACATTTGAGATTCTAGCTCTACCTTGCTTGTTATAGCTAACCCAACTGGAGTTGTAATGTTCATGAACCAAGAGTTCTGGGTAGCTAAATCCTTCAAATCCATGAAAATGGTTAAACCATTTTCCCAGCCGAGTCACCATTTGTTATGCCTTGCATAACCACCCCACTTTGATCTAGATCAAAATGGGTCCCCCTTTCTGTCTTTTTTTCATTGGCCTTTGGTTTTCTGCCTTAGGCGTTTTCTTTTCAAAGTTTCGTTGGAGGTAGAACTGGGACCAATACCGGACTTGGAAATTCCTTCTTTGTTTTGGTTTTGTTTCGTCCCCGGTTCCGGTTTCGACTGTTTTTTGTCTTCTTTTGTTGTTCTTTGTCAGAGTCGGGTCCAGGACCAACTCGAAATGTTGAAATTTTTCAAAGTTCCTCACTCGGGTCCTATCCCGGGTCCAATGCCACCTTTTCTTCCCTCTTCGTTGGTCTTTGTCAGTAAATGTCCTTTACCTTAACATTATCTTTGGCCTGGGGCATTTTTTTTTTGTTTTGGTGAACCTAGAACCGGAACTGGGGCCAAACCCTGAAACTTCCTCAAAGTTCCTAGTTCTTCTGCTTTTGGTTTCCTCTGTTTTGGTCATGGGGTTTTCCTTCCCATTTTCTCTTTCTTTCTATTCCTTTTTTTCCTCTTTTCGGGTGACATTGGAGGCGAGTTCGGAATGAAATCCGAACCCAAAACTTGGAGAAGTTTTTGGTTCGGATTTGGTTCTGACCCCGGTTCTACCTGGTTCATCGTTTCGCTCCGGCTCCACCGGTGTTTTGTTGTCATCCTTTGTGTTTTGGGTTTCTTCACGGAAGCGGAATCAGTTCAAGGTATGAACTTGGAAATGTTGATTATTTCCCTGGCTCATCCCCACACCGACCCCGGTCCCAATTCTGGTTTCCATTTTGGATCCACCCCCGCCAATTTTGAAGATAAGTATTATTCCCGTTTAGATTTGGTTCCACCTCCACCAGAAGTAAGTCTTTCCTTACGAAGTATAGTAAAATAAGATGTGTTATGGGTAAGTTTGAGTGGGATATTTTTGTGATTTAGAGGACTAACAAAGACCTTGTTTTGTAGGATCATGTTATGTGCATAATCGTATGTCTCAAGGATCTCGACGAGAGTTTTGAAGCTCGATGGGGGGTTTCGCCAACTAAGCAGAGTCTCCCCGAAGAGGAATAGGCTTTCGCCAGAATAGAGTAACTTTGCCATGAGATCTCCCCGACCACAAGAAGTCATGCCGCCAACAAAGAGGGGGCCCCACCGAAAGAAATTAGAGTTCACCAAGAGAAAGACTTCGCTCTCTGGTCTCACCAAAAGGACATAGTCTTTCCAATGGTTGCAAGATTGGTATTACCTCTATGGCTTGCTGAAACATCTCACCGACTGTCCCAGGCTACATCGACAACTTGTAGAAGAATGGACCTAGAGTGGGAAGAGAGCCGAAGGAAGAAGATAAAGTTGTGAGTCATAACGCCAACTGGTGTTTCCTAACGGGGGTAGCTCGGCATTAATGGCAATATTTTAGGGCACTCAAAGTTGCACCGCTGGAGTTCAAAAATGGACACGGAGGCCAGAAATAAGTGCAGTAGATGCAAAAGATCTATGGATCTTTCCAGGAGACAATCTTCACCGACATAAGACAACAAGGATTCAGATTTATTGCAAGACCGACTTTCCTCAGAGAGATCTAGACGCCGACCCTCTGACACCACTGGTATTTTGTAAACCCTAAAAATAAGGGCCGGCATTCTTCTTGGGAGGGGGTGTATATATGGCATTCTTTCCTCTTTGTAAAGGGGTTTTGTTTTGAGAATTTTTAGTGTTACGACTTCTAGATTAGAACTTCTAGGTTTAGAGAACTATTAGGAGTTAGTCAGTTAGTAGAAGGAGAGAGAGTTGCATCTTGATTCTGAGTAATGAGAGCTTCTCTTGTCTTCTTGCTTAGCAGTTAGGTTTCAATACAGATTGTAATGTATTTTCAAAAGTTCTCGTAGTGTAGATGGAAGCAGTTTGAAGACATAAGTTTTCTGTACACTGGTGATTCTGCTAGATTTGTAAATGTTGCTTATCTGTCTCACCCACAGTAGAAGCAACCAGATTCAAGTCTACTTCATATTGTGTTCTAGAACAGTATTTATCTCAAGTTAATCATTTTATTTTGAAAGCTTTCAGGGAATGAAATCTCATTTTGTGTTTTGCTTAAATAGTAGTTTATAATCAGTTGTTAAAATCAGCACTCTAAATGAATGCAACTATGTGTTGGTCACAAGTTAATTTTGTTCTGTAGTTTTAGTTTGTAAATTCCTTGAAGTTAGCAAGTCTGGTTAAGGTGGGAGGAACTATTGTTCTTTTCTGTTTCAAAACCCTGATCTATCTTTTGTTGTTTCTTTAAAACCCTAGTTAAAGTAGGTTGCATTTCATGTTTGATCCTAGAATAATCCAAAAGCCCAATACCAACAGGCCCCTTGAATATTACTATTGCATTGGCCACTGGGCAACATCAGCATAGTTGAGACCCAACTACCAAGACCTTGGGATTTAAGGCATCCATGCGTTGCCTTTCTCTTTTAGGAGAAGCAGGGTAGCAATATTTTGCTTGCATTGTTGTGGTGCCAAAATCGCCATCAACACATCTAAACTCTTGGCCTCATTTACATGTCCCAAATTAGTTTCCTTATCTTCATGATGAGAGTCCTTTGTTCTTTAACAATCATTATTACTTGATGGTTGTGACAATTCCACTTGGTCTTTCTTTGCATTTATCCCAACCATTAGTACTTCTTTCAAAGCATCAACTTGAGAATTTGAACCTGCAAAATGTGGCATACCAGTTTCTTATAAACTATATTGACTCTAAGACTGAATAGGCTAGAAATTAATCTAAACAAATGAATAGAAGTAAGACTTCTCCATCAACAGTTGCACATCAATTCTATCAATGTGAATTCCTGTAACGAATTCCTGTGTCTTATCAATTTCTAGCATACACAATTCAACTTACTATCAAGAATTTATTATCCCACAAAAGAAAGTGTCTATCTGGCATTTTTCCAAATTCAAGGTTTCAAAATAATGAACTGTAACATTTGATAGCCATATACTCATCGCATATTTACATGATTCAATCACAGATTTTGCTAAAGAATTACCTATTTTTAGAAACACCGTGATGAATTCTATAGTAAAATAAAATTACTGCCTCCTCTTAAAATCCTAACATAGGAAACCAATTGTTTCATATAAAAGGCTTGCATTTCCATATTTCATTTACATGTAAAAAAACTAAAAAGGTTATGCATTATGCAGAAAAAATTCCCTAGCTCACCCTGTACTGAAAAGTCATAGAGTACACAAGAAGCATAGCATACATTTTAGTATGATATCTACAATATACACATATACACATGTGTATATGTATGTATGTGTTGAAATGTATGTGTATGCACTTGAGTGTACATATATGTACATGTGTACACAATATATATAAATGCATGTGTGTATGTACATACATACATTTTGTCTAAATTTACATTTCTATAAATTCAAAATTGAAAACCCCAAATGTTTAATTCACCATATGTATGTATACATACATGTATACATATATGTATGCACATGCATGTGTACATTTATATGTGTATGTGTGTACATGTATACATTCATGTGTACATAATGCACGTACATGTATGTGTACATATATACACATGTACATGTGTACATGTGTATATGTATGTATTATATATACATATGTGTATGTGTGTATGTATGTATATAAATTATGTATGTATGTGTATGTGTGTACATGCATATATATATGTGTGTGTGTGTGTATGTATTATATATGTATGTGTATGTGCGTATGCATGTATGTATTATATATACATATGTGTGCAAGTGTGTATGTATGTATGTATATACATATATATATGTATGTACATGTATGTATGTCCATGCACATATATGTGTATGTGTGTATGTATGTATGTATTATATATGTATGTGTATGTGTGTATGCATGTATGTATGCATATATATATATACATATGTATGTGTGTGTGTATGTATGTACTTGAGTATGTACATGTACATAAATATATGTATGTATATGTACGCACGTGCATGCACATATATGTACATGTGTGTACATGTATGTATATATAGATATACATACATATACATACATGTATATATACATGTGTACATACACACATACACATATATATGCATGTACATACACACATACACACACACATATATATATACATGTATATACATGTACACACATGCACTCCCACATACATACATGTGTACATACATACATACAAATATATGCACATGTACATATGTATGTATACACACATACACATTTATATACATGTATATACATGTACACATGCACTCCCACATACATACATGTGTACATATGTACATACACATAAATGTATATATATGTACATACAAAAATGTATTGAAAGTCTCAGATTTGGAGTTGTCAAATTTCTTTTATGTTATCTAAGTTGTTACAAAAGGTGAACTATTGAGTTAAGTTCATTGAAGAAGAAAATAAATTATATGATGAAATAAAGGTCATTCCATGCTTACAAGGCCAAAGTTTCTAATCAAACATAGCATTCCCGAGGCCTAAATTCATCTTTCATGAAAGAAAAAGATGATATCAAAGGAGATATTGTGCCTACAAAACATGTGTACAATGTTTATATTTTATTCCTAAGGAATTTATTTCAAAGAATTTTAACTTTATTACTTTAATATGTTTTAAGTTAGATCGAAATATTAAGGAAATGTTAACCTTTTTATTTAGTGTTTGATTTAAAAAATAATTGATTACAAAGAAAGGCTAGATATATATGGGACCAATTGTAATGAAGAGTATTTTTTTATTTTGATCATAATTTTAGTATAGATTGGTTGAAAGGATAAATATATTTTTTCCATATTTATTCTTGGTTGCATATTACATGCATCTATGATTTAATAGGTTCACATAGAGATAGATATAAATTTTGAACTAGATCTCATTAGATACATTTAAATTTAAAAATGTTTTCTAGTTTTGAAACTTGAAAATTTTACATTTAATTTAAATATATATATTTTTTAGTTTTGAAAAAAAATCAATTTAAATTTGTTTAGTTCATCATGTAATTTTTTTTTAATGATATGAAGATCTCTATCTATTTATATATATATATATATATATATCATGGCTGATGAGGGATCTTATCATTCCCCTCGTTCTGAGCGAGAAGCTCAAACTAGATCAAATATATTTTAAGATAGTATTGCTAGACTGGACAATGCTCTAAAATGTTTAGAGCAAACAATTCACAACTCCCCCAATTTGGCTAATCGAGATAGATTAGTCACTATTAGACAAGAGATTATTAAGATGATCAAGACAATTCGATCATACAATCCTTATGATAAAATCAACATTGAGCAGTTTTATTTTTCTCTTTCTAGGAGTGTTACTGGCATAGTGAAACATATAGAAGTTGCCAAATTAGTTTCAGGTGAAAATGTGTTATCCATGTTCCCATTTTATAGAGGAAAAAATAAAATTAGAGGATATGTGGTTATGAGGTGTGAAGATCCTCTTGTTGCGCCATTCATATACCCTAGATGGTTGGAAGCACATTATAGATGGCCTCACAATGACTAGTTGCCATTGTATTTTGTCAAATAGTTATATGCATAATTTCATTTACATATAGAGGTGGACTACACATCTTATCCTAAGCATGCTCCCCAATGTAAAGGCCATTTTTCTAACAAACCACAGTTTATACCTTCAAATTTTCCACCGCTTGTGGACAAGAGGGCATTAGTTGGCCCAAACCTTTTGGTTTTACGAAAACGTTTGGAATTGGCAGCAGCAGGGGAGGTAGCAACAAGCTCCACTTAGAGTTAAATTTTTGATAACATTGCCTCTATTACAATGCAGATTGATCATATTTCATCTGATTGAGTTGGTAGATAATTATTATGCCCATGGATCAACCTTCCTCCCACTGAGGCTACATCTGCATCGTATGATCCATTTATTAGTGTCAATGATAGGGAGAGGGATTGGAGGAATCACTTCCTGATTCCTGCTCTAGGCCTTTCCTTATTAGAACTCCTTGGTGCCTTGCTCCACCAATCTAACCTATAGGTCCCTACTCATGGCTAGGTGCCCTTGGTTGTCTCACCAACTCCTCTCCTATCAACAAGCTGTCCTTCTCCCAAGCAAATCTTGGTGCTTCGCCATGTTCTCTCCTTTGGCCCTTAATCTGCCCTAAAGGCCAAATAACCTCAACCTTCTTCAAGGTTCTTGCAGGGGTTTGAAGGTGTTTCAAAAGCTTCAAAATTTCCAATCTAAGGTCCTTGTGCAACCACAAACCTCCAACTTTCCATCGCTTCCTCAAGGTTCCTTCCTAGGCTTTGAAAGGCTAGTAGCCTGGAGCCCCCAATTAGGTCTCTGAACAGGGGTAAAATGATTTTATCTCCTAAACCCACCCAAGGATCTAGGTTCTTGGCTTAGGAATTGTGTTTCCACTACCCTCACCTCCAAGATTCTTGTGGTTTCAAGCCTGCTTAGGCCATACACTGTCCAAACACCAAAATGCTCAAGAACCCTAGGGTTTCTAAGTTTCACAAAGCTGTGTGAAGACTGTCAAAGAATTCTCACTCTAGATAAACTATCAGAACCCTATCCTAATCTCCAAGCATAGCTAAGACCTTTCTTTAAATTCTCCAAAAATAATTTCACTAAGATCTTTATTCCCCTACAAGATATGGGGTTTTTACTTCAAGACTGCCCAACCGGGCTTGCTCTAGCTCGCCTAGGGCATCCATTTGCTAGCATCCAATGAACTCACACAAAACCTACAAATTAAACTATTTACAAGCATGGTGACTAGGCACTATTTCCAAAGGGCCGTATAGATTGTACTGAGGAAAAGTTCTCTAGCACCACATCTTCAAAATACAGTCTGATTCAAAACAAAAACAAGGAAACACTGAATAGTATACAAAAATGTGCTTAAAAACTATACAAGAAACTATTCAATGAATTCAAAATTCTTGTATGTGAGCTACACTACATTCCACAGCTACCAAGAAACAAAAACTAATCCATTGAACTCAAAACAAGCTGCAAAACGCGAGAATTTCTGCTTATAACGTTGTTTCTCTTCAATCTTCAAATAGGTCACACAATAATAATGCTTCTAACCCTGCCTCAGGGTCAATTCATGCCTTTAATAGGCTTCCAAAACCGTTGGGCTTCATGGGTCAGCCTTTAAGATGACCTAGAGCAAACATTGTAAAACACACTATGTTTTCAAAACCTAGGCAATTTTTACAACCTAGCCAAAATGAAGAGCTAAAACTACTTAACTCTTGTCAACCTCCTTCCAAATAATCAAAAACATCCCATAGATCACCTCTAATGGTCTACATGACCTTATGAACAACACAACAAAATTTAGAGCTTCATTCAAAACTAGTCCTTTCTGAGGTGCTCCTGCACCATTCTCCCCCTCTCAGCACAAACAACTAAGGAACTTTGGGAGAGATCAGAGTCATATCAATGCCCTGCTTCTGAAAGTCTACTTCTTCTACCCAGGTAGCTTCTGATTCATGCTTAGCCTTCCATTTGACAAGATGCTCCATGTACACCTTGTGCCTTGTAGTCTTATTCACCCTTGACTACAAGATCTTCTCTGCCTGAAGCTTGTCTTGTTGAGGAAAGGTCACATTACTGATGTCCTTGAGAACTTCTTGACTATTCTGATCCACATCCTTGACTAATCCCTTGTACTTGATCAAGTCAGCTGCATTGAACACTGGAGAGATGCCCAAATCTAATGGTAACTCCACCTTGTATGCATTCTTGCCATATTTGGCCAATACCTTGCATGGACCCACTCTTTTCATCTATAAGTTGGTTGACATTCCCTTCTACAATCTGGATTTGTTGAGGTGGACCATAACATAGTCCCCAACTACAAACTGCACATCTTTCTTTGATAGATCAACTTTCTCCTTCAACTTTTGGGTTGCTGTTGTAACTGTTTGCTTGACCTGCTCATGAATCTCCTTCATGGTCTGAGTGAAGTCTTCTGCATGTCCACTCCTATTTTCCATGGATCCTAGATCTCTGAGCTCACATATGCCTCTTAGGTGCATCCCATACACAACCTCAAAATGACTTTTCCCTGTAGTTCTATTGACACTGTCATTATAGGCATATTCAGCTTGAGAAATCACCATATCCCATGTCTGTCCATATTCTTTAGTTAAGCACCTCACAAGATTACCTAGCACTCTGTTAACCACCTCTATTTGACCATAATTTGAGAATGGTAAGCTGATCCAAATGATAGATTTGTACCCAATATGCTCCATAGAGTCTTCCAAAAATGACTCATGCACTTCACATCTCTGTCAAAAACAATGCTTAGAGGCAAGCCATGGATCCTAACAACTTCCTTGAAGAAAAGATGAGCTATGTAGCTTGCATCATGAGTAGTTTTGTAGGGAATAAAATGGCTTATCTTGCTAATTCTGTCTACCACAACATAAACACTGTCAAAACTAGTCTTGGTCTTAGGAAGACCTACCACAAAATCCATGCTCACACACTCCCATGGTCTATTAGGAATGGGTAGGGGTTTATATAAACCAACATTGCTAGCTCCTCCCTTAGCTTTCATGCACACAACACACTGTTCCACATATTTTCTGACATCTCTTGCTAACTTAGGCCAGTAATAGAACCTTTGTACTAGCTCTAAAATTTTATTAATACCAAAATGCCCATTAAGACTACCATTATGCTTTTCTTAATCAGATTTTCCCTCATTGACCCTCTTGGAACACATAACTGATTACCCTTAAATAACAATCCATTTTGCAATGTATACTCAGAATATTGGCTATGAAAATGATTCTCAAAATCAAAGCATACCTTGTAGGCTTCTGAGAAGTCTTCATCCTCACCATAGAGGTCTTTGAAACTCTCTAATCCAATTCTTTTCAACTGTATCTCCTGCACTGTCAGCAACCTTATGCTTAATGCATGTGCAACCTTATTCATTTGTCCCTTTTTGTGCTTGATAGTGAATGTGAAGGCTTAGATGTATTCCATCCATTTCAAATGTCTATTACTTAGCTTCTCTTGAGTGTTGATATAACTAAGGGCCTGGTTATCAGTAAAGACCACAAACTCTTTAGGTAACAAATAATGCCTCCACTTCCTAAGGGATTGCACTAAAGCATATAATTCTAGATCATAGGTAGAGTACTTTTGCTTGGATTCATTGAGATTTTCACTAAATAAGGCTACAGGCCTACCTTCTTGACTAAGTACTCCTCCTACTGCTACTCCACTTGCATCACACTCAAGTGTGAACAACTTGTCAAAACTAGGCAACAACAGAATTGGTTGAGTTGCTACTTCTTGTTTCAGTTTTTCAAACCCTTTATCAGCCTCTTAAGTCCACTTAAACTTTGTTTTCAGACCACCTTTGATAGTATCTAGGAATGGTGCACATATGCCACTAAAATTCCTTATGAATTTTCTATAGAATTGAGCTAAACCATGAAAAATCCTTACCTCTGTTGCTGTGGTTGGTGTAGGCCAGTTTAGGATGGCTTCCACCTTGCTTGGATCTATCTTCAAAATTCCTTTGGATACTACAAAGCCTAGATACACAAGCTCTTGCTTGAATAACTCACACTTCTCAAGGTTGATTGCCAACTTCTCTTCTTGCAACCTTTTAAGAACCATCTCCACATGCTTGAGGTGTTCTTTTGCTGTCTTACTGAAAATCAATATGTCATCAAGATAGACTACTACAAAGATCCCTGTGAAATCCTTAAGCACTTCATTCATTAGTCTCATGAATGTGCTAGGGGAATTTGAGAGGCCAAATGGCATCACTTTCCACTCATATAACCCATCATTTTTCTTAAAAGCTATCTTCCACTCATCTCCATCCTTAATCCTGATTTGATGGTAGCCACTCTTGAGGTCCAACTTGGTGTAATATTGTGCTCCGCCAAGGCAATCCATTAAATCTTCAATTCTAGGAATTGGGAACCTATATCTAATGGTGATCCTATTGATTTCTCTAGAATCAGTACAAAGTCTCCACTTACCTCCTTTCTTGGTTTCCAAAACCACTGGTACTGCACAAGGGCTGATGCTCTTTTGAATCAATCCTTGATCCAATAATTCTTGCACTTGCCTAGCCACCTCTAGGTTCTGCTCAGGTGTAAGCTTGTATGCTGATTTTTTAGGCAATGAAGCTCTAGGTATGAAGTCAATTTGATGACTTATTGCTCTATTTGGTGGTAAAGTTGCAGGTGTTCCATCACTAACTATGCTCTTGTACTTATCAAGTAACCTTTGGACTGCTTCTGGTAAGACTATCCTTTTAGCCTTGGCTTCTTCCTTAGGTTGCATTAAAACCACATATCCTTCACCTCCTTGATGTAGATTGCTGATAAACTCTTTACCACTGCTCAACATGATGTTAGGTACCTTGGACTTCCCTTCATCTTCTTCTGATAGGGACTGCAGTTTGAAGGTTCTTCCATCCTTCTTGAATGAGATGGTGTTCTTTTTCCCATCATAAATGGCACTTCTATCATATTTCCATGTTCTACCCAGTAGTAGATGACATGCATCCATTCGTAATACATCACAAACCAGGTTGTCTTTATAGCCTCCAATTGAAAATTCCACCGTTACTTGCTCATTAACTAAAACACTTTACCCTTTATTCAGCCATGTGACCTTGTAGGGGTTATTGTGAGGTACCTTCTCCAATTTTAGCTTTGTTACTACCTCCTCTAAGATTAAATTGTCTATTGAGCCTGAGTCCACTATAACCTTGGATACTCTACGAAGTATCTTGCACCTTACTTTGAAAATAGCTCTTCTTTGCTTAGGTTCCTCTTTGACTGGCTGCCTGATCAAAACCCTGTTAAACATCAGATTCTCTCCTACCTCAAACTCTATATGACTGATCTCAGATGCTTTAGGACTCATGGTGTCCTCTTGTGCATAATCCACTCTCTTTTCATTGCTTGATGAGGAAGCTTTCTCCGGGCATCTATAAGCAGGGTGACCTAGTTGGTTACAATGATAACACTTCATGTTTGCAAAATAGGAACTGCTCCAGCCTGCTCCTCTTCCTCTATTGAATCCTCCTCTTGAAGATGTTTCACCTCCATGCTCAGTGAGTTTTGATTCTCCTTGATTTCTTTGGTCACTACCTCTACCTTGGTAAGCACCACGCTGTCCTCTTTGATCTCTGCCTTTGCCTCTACCCTTAGAAGCCTGATCTTTCTTTCTTTTGTTCCTTTCCTCAATATTTATAGCCAACTGATAACATTGGTGGACTGTCTTAGGACTCAGTGGAGCCATCTCCTCCTGAATGTTCCATTTCAAACCAGTAAGATACCTAGCCACTTTAAGAATCTCATCCTCTGTCACATTAGACCTCATACAAAGCTTTTGGAACTCTTCAGTATAAGTGTTTACATCTAGGTCTTTCTACCTTAGAATTTTCCTCTTCTTGTGAAGTTGGATCTCATAATCATCTGGCATATAGGCTTCCTTTACCTTAGCAACCATTCCTTTCCAAGTTGATATGGGTTGTTTGCCTTCTTTTTCCCTCTTTGTCTGAATAAACTTCCACCATGTCAAGGCTGATCCTCTCAACCTTGATTTAGCAACCTTCACCTTGTATGCTTTAGTGACTCCATCACACTCAAAGTGATTCTCCATGCCTTCTATCTAGTCCATGACCAAATTAGGTTCCATCTTCCCACTAAACAGTCGTATGCCCTCAAGTCCTTTTCCAATCAAGGCTTTCAATGCCTTCAAGAAAGGCTCCTCCTCCAAAATAGGGTTAGGTTCAGGGACCTTGTCTTCCTCTGCAACCTCTTCTTCCTTTGGTACCTTTCCTTCCAACCTTGCATTGTTCAATGCTTTCTCAAGTTGCTCTATTCTTTCTTTTAACGACTTGTTGTCCTCTTCTTGTCCTTAACCCTCTTGGCTAATTGTGCATTTGTCACCATTGTGGGAGTTTCATTTGACTCAACTTCTGACATATAAGCTGCTTTCCAAATATTTTGCTTGCTCTGATACCAATCTGATAGGGAGAGGGATTGGAGGAATCACTTCCAGATTCCTGCTCTAGGCCTTTCCTTATTAGTACTCCTTGGTGCCTTGCTCCACCAATCTAACCCATAGGTCACTGCTCATGGATAGGTGCCCTTGGTTATCTAACCAACTCCTCTCCTATCAACAAGTTGTCCTTCTCCCAAGCAAATCTTGGTGCTTCGCCATGTTCTCTCCTTTGGCCCTTAATCTGCCCTAAAGGCCAAATAACCTCAACCTTATTCAAGGTTCTTGCAGGGGTTTGAAGGTGTTTCAAAAGATTCAAAATGTCCAATATAAGGTCCTTGTGTAACCACAAACCTCCAACTTTCCATCGCTTCCTCAAGGTTCCTTCCTAAGGTTTGAAAGGCTAGTAGCCTGGAGCCCCCAATTAGGTCTCTGAACAGGGGTAAAATTCTTTTATCTCCTAAACCCACCCAATGATCTAGGTTCTTGGCTTAGGAATTGTGTTTCCACTACCCTCACCTCCAAGATTCTTGTGGTTTCAAGCTTGCTCAGGCCATACGCTGTCCAAACACCAAAATGCTTAAGAACCCTAGGGTTTCTAAGTTTCAAAAAGTTATGTGAAGACTATCAAAGAATGCTCACTCTAGATGAACTACCAGAACCCTCTCCTAATCTCCAAGCATAGCTAAGAACTTTCTTTAAATTCTCCAAAAATAATTTCGTTAAGATCTTTATTCCCCTGCAAGATATGGGGTTTTTACTTCAAGACTACCCAACTGGGCCTGCTCTGGCTCGCCTAGGGCATCCATTTGCTAGCATCCAATGAACTCACACAAAACCTACAAATTAACCTATTTAAAATCATGGTGACTAGGCACTATTTCCAAAGGGCCATATAGATTGTATGGAGGAAAAGTGCTCTAGCACCACATCTTCAAAATACAATTTGATTCAAAACAAAAATAGGGAAACACTAAACAGTATACAGAAATGTGCTTAAAAACTATAGAAGAAACTATTTAATGAATTCAAAATTCTTGTATGTGAACTACACTACATTCCACAGCTACCAAGAAACAAAAACTAATCCATTGAACTCAAAACAAGCTGCAAAACGCAGGAATTTCTGCTTATAATGTTGTTTCTCTTCAATCTTCAGATAGGTCACACAATAATTATGCTTCTAACCCTACCTCAGGGTCGATTCATGCCTTTAATAGGCTTTCAAAACCGTTGGGCTTCATGGGTCGGCCTTTAAGATGACCTAGAGCAAACATTGTAAAACACATTGTGTTTTCAAAACTTAGGGAATTTTTACAACCTAGCCAAAATGAAGAGCTAAAACTACTTAACTCTTGTCAACCTCCTTCCAACTAATCAAAAACATCCCATAGATCACCTCTAATGGTCTACATGACCTTATGAACAACACAATAAAATTTAGAGCTTCATTCAAAACTAGTCCTTTCCCAGGTGCTCTTGCACTAGTTGATCTACCTACTCTTGCAGATGTCGAGCATATGACCCACACGACTTTGTGTAATACATGTAGAATCTCAATTTTGGATTTACTAGCAGTATATCAGGTTATTAGTGAGGACCATGGGATTGCTCTTTACAGGGTACTGGAATTTATTAGACAATAATATCCTCATACACATACAAGCCATAGGGTGAAAAATGCAACTCAGGATATTCCACATCAGCCTACAGGATCCCATGCACATCATGTTTCTATTGATCCTTTAGCTTGTCCAGGTAGTTATCAGGATGTTACAAGTCATGTTGAGGCTACTGCGACACCTGATCCTGTCCATGAGACATATAGTTGACTTTTTTTTTCCACTGATATTGTACATGCTACAGAGCCCCCTGCGATGTCTTTACATTCTCGTGATCTTAGTGACATTGGTAGAGCCATCGAGCAGGCACAATAGGTACTTTCAATTTATAATTTAAATACATATATAAAATTGTGTCCTAAAAAACTATGTAATGCATTTTAAAAACTTCTAGTTGTTTAACTCCTTATTGAAATTGTGTACTTGAAAATTTTAAGCAGTATGGTGATTTGCCAAACTTTGGAAATTTGGAGCATGATGGCGATCCCGCACAGTATGCAGATGAGGTACATTTAAATTTAATTTTAAAAAATTAATTACTTGATGTTTAAGTTTGAACACATTGAACTCAAGTACATTGTAATTTTAGATAATTTTACATATATGTACTTGAACACATGCAGGGGTTGGGATGAGGCTCAAGACACAGATCGAGAGATCTTGGATTGGGACATGGATCCACACATCTTGGATTAGCAGAGTGATTGGTCCATGGATTGAGGGAGATATCAGGCTGTGGATTGAGGGAGAGATCAAGCCATGGATCGAGGGAGAGGTCAAGGGAGAGATCGAGCCATAGATCGGGCCAAAGATCTAATGATTCTATTCATACCATACATCCATCTCTTTGATATTTTTTTTATATTATTACATGTTTGAGATCATATTATTACATGCTGAAGACACTTTTTATGATTTATGTATTGAACATTTTCACATGTGTTGTACTTATGTTTTATGGTACACATATATATACTTGTTATGATTTACATGTCACATTCATACATTTATGTTTTATGGTTTGAATCTAGGTTTGTTATATACGTGCATTATTATGGTTTGATGTTCACTTACATTGCATCTATAAATACATCATGCATTATTAGTTTATGGTTTTATTTATTTAGCAAGGAACAAGTACCTTTATTTAAATTTAAATTATGGTTTGTTCAAATGCACTTGTTGTACATATAGATAAATTTACATTGTGAAATCAAAATGTTGGACTCCACTATCTAATGGTTGCTATTTGTAAATTTAAAAATATGGACATGTACATGTAATTAATTTAAATAAATAGTTCAAATGAATTTGTCTATAATAAATAGGTCAAGAAATAGAAAAAAATGAATGCAAATATGCTTCAGATTAATGCTATATTTTAAAGTAGAACATAAAAATGCAATTGGAAATAGATGATAGTTCTTGAATTCTTTAAAGCTCTAAATGTTCATTTTTAAAGTCAGTATAGGTTAAATACATTTAAATTGTGCATATATCATGCTATACATGAACCTAATTTCTAATTCCATATAATCTAATACACATGTTCATTTGAATGTGCATGTAAAGGATTCTTGAACTAGATGATGAGCTATAATTGTGTCTAGTTGAATGTAAATGAAATCAAATATATATATATATATGAAAGTGTTCACTTAAGAATTCCATATAATTCAAAGAAAGCATGTAAGCTATAAGTGGAGTTGAATGTAAATGAAATCAAATTTCTAGTCTTGAAAGTTTAATAATTCCATGTGGAACATTTATATATATGCAATTGGAAATTGATATATATTTAAATCTTGAAAGTTATGCACATTTAATATTAAATTAAAAATTGATGACAATTCTATATAAATTAAAAATTGATCAATCCATATTTAATTGTACTGCAAAGATGGACCATTACATACATGGTCTCAAGCTATACATGGTAAACAAAGTTAAATTGATGCCAAAATGTAGATATCTCAAGCACCCCAAACACCATCACTATGATTCACTACAATGTTCATATATTCCAATGCACCTTGAGGTGAACAAGAAAGACCAAACCAAGAGAACCTAGATACAATCTAACATTAACAAAATGGATAAATAATAACTATACTTAAAAGATAGGAGCTAATGTTCTTAAGAAAATTTGGATTAAAGATGAAATCAAATTATAAGGTCAAGTGATTTTTTATTAGGAGATTGGATTTGAAATGGATGATAGTCCAGATTAAGGATAAGGTCCCTAGATGTTGAAAGCTTTGGGTGATGACGAAAGGACAATATGATGTATGGACTAGATTGAGACCAAGTAACCAAATTTTGATGTTCAAGTGATGATTTTTTATTAAGGATGGAGAATGGATGTATGGTTGAGATGGATCTAGATGGATAATTTTTAAATGTTTCTAGGATGATTATGGTTAAATGGGTTATTACTTGATAAAGTGATCTTAACTTGATGATTAGGATGAGGGATGCTTACTTGATGAAAATAATAAAATTAGGATGTGATGATTAGGATACATGAAAATCCAAATGTTCATTTAAAATTATTGAATGTCGTGCATTAGTAATGTATAAAAAATAAAGAAAACTAGAGACAACATTTATGTCTAGATTCTTCACCACTCAAACACCAAATCAACTAGATAATTATATAAGTTTGTGGAGTTGAATGTTCAAATGAAATGAAAGATTCATGTGAACTTAAGAATTTTGTGGAACATAAATAAATTTAAATGCAAAATTGGAACATAGACTAGGTTTTGTACAAATTGTTGCACGTATATATATATATATATTCAATCTAGCTCATGTATATAAGTGGAGTTGAAGAAATATTTAAATTCAAAGATTTGAAAGTGAAAGTTTAACAATTCCATGTCAAACATAAAAATACAATCAAGGAATCTAGAGAGATGATATAAAGGAATTTCTAGAGATTCTTGAGTGAACTTAAAAGAATGAACCATGTCCAACATGTAAAAATGCAATTGGAAATTTAGATGATTTAAAGGAATTTAGGAAAAATGTAAATGAAAATATTTTTAAAGTCACTAGGTTTTGTATCAAGCATATATATGATCTAACATACATGTCACATTCTAAAAAAAAAACCCATTCTAAATCATGTGTCACATGTCCAATCAATACAAATATATATTATCTAGATTTGGAGTCATAAATGTGTACATATATCCAAAAAACAACTTAAAGCTCCTGGTAGATAAAATCTAGATCCTCTCTATCTTTAATTATCTCTAAAATCTTTTCATGATCTTCAATAGGCAACCTCCACTTTTGTTTGGCACATCCTCTTTTAGGTAAAGTTTCTAAATTTATTTTTGTTGCCAAAACTAAGTGACTGTAATGTAGAACCTTTTTTCCTAGCCTATAATCAACAAATATAATAACATTTTTATCTATCTTTATTTGTTGATAATATGTGCCTTCAATAACGACTGATCCAATGGGATACTCTTGTCCATCACCATCTGTCGTCGATTCAACCAATATGATTTTTGGTTGCGTACATCTTAGTAGATAGTAATCTACACCTTCCACATTTTCAGGATCTATAACTACAGTGAAAATATCTCCTGTGTGACACACACCACATATATACATATTAAAGTAAATTATACATTTAAAAGTTGTAAAAATTTATATTTTATATTTGAAACTTACTTAAACATAGAATATATATATATATAAATTTAAATCTTGATTTTAACTAAATTAATCAATTTCCATACCTGTAACAACTAAATCATATACACATTCGTAATTAGCTGAATATAATGGATCGTAGACATCGACATTATCATCTTTAGCAAAAGGAGGCATTGATATTAATTGTTTCATTTCCCATTGTGAAACATACCCATCTCTAATATTCTCACATTGATCAATATTTGCATTGTCCTCAATGCAATCAATACAAAAACATGATTTTTCTCTCACATTAATTTCATAAGGCCTACTACTCCCCATTGTCATGATTTGATGCAGATTTCTAATACCATGAATTGCTTGAAAATTATAAGGATTTTATCGATCAATATCTGTTTAAATTCAAACTTGAAAATTCAATTTGAAATCATGTATGTACTTGAACTTTGAAATTAAAATTTTTAACAAATTTTGACTAGACATGTACCTGTAACTTCCCAAAAATACCGTGTGTTGTATGTTGAGTCGCGAGCAGAAAAATGACTTTTGCACCATTCAACAATTTCATTTGCATTTCATATGGCATTACCTACAAGTTACACACAAGTTGGCACAATTTGTCACCTATTACTTTCAAGGAACTTAAAATAATTTAATTTAGTTAAATTAAATATATATATATATCTTATCTTTTAAAAAATATCAAGCTAAATTGGACATATATATATATATATGGTGAAAAATTTACATACTAGCAAGTTCATGTTGACAAAGTGCACACTTCACACATGCTCCCGCTCCATCATGCTCTCCTTTTCCATGTCCATTCTCAAAAAAATTCCACAAAAATTTTGTGTTGCGTCTAGCATGTTGACTGCTTAACCAAACAAAGGCTTTTGCAGACTTAAATTGTCCTGTGAAGTTACAAATAATTAAAAACTTGAAAACCAAATTAGCTTCAAAAAAGTAATTATATATATAGATTTAAGCAATCAAAAAATTTAAATCTCAAAGTTAAAAGTAAATATAAATTAAATAAAAATAATTTAAAAACCAATGTACTTACTAGCACATCCATCAGACCATATCCAGTGTTGTTCTTGATTTATGCCATGTCGTCTTAGGTCTTCAAAAAAAAAATTGAAACAATGAGCTACATAGCTTCTATCATGATTTGTATCATCACTAATATAAAAGTGAACCTCTTTGATGATAATTCTATCATCTTTGCTACTTTGTATTCCATCAACCGCTAACTCTGCATGCCTGTAGCAAACTTGCACGAAGATTGCAACTTGCTCTGAATGATCATATTGAATTTGGATCTTAGTTTGAGGACTAAATGTATAGTTCTCAGAGAAATCTACAATAGAGAGAATACAACCTGGTGGAAAACAGTTCTTTGTATAACGAAATAGCTTAGCTTGCCATCTTGCACCATGACAATGTTGGATATGTGGATATATGATATTGCGAAATTTACTCATGAATTCATTATAAGGCAATCCACTCTCTTTGAGAAAAAAATTTTTGGCCTCAACTCTTGACTTCGTTAAGTATGTCTCATATTCAAATCTCTTCCAAGTAACTTGCATTTCATTATTGTCAAAATGTAAAAGATTCTTCAAATCTCCACAATCATTACATACATTTTTTATACATTGAACATTGAATTCATCTAAATTTTCTGATTTTTTACATAGAAGAGACTTCACAAATTGTGTTGTGCTTCCAGGGATGGCTAAATTTCAATCAATTTTTGCCATAAATTTTCTATATGATTGTAGGTGTAGATCAAATTCAAAATGATTTTGACAACAAGTTTCACGTACTTTATTTATATGTACAAATGATGGTCATAGTGTTTCAAACATCCTTTGATGAATCTTCACATTTGAAAATTCTTGTTTAAATGCTTCAAAAAGTTCACTTTGTGTTGTATCTATAAAATGTTTTGGATGAGAAATTTTTATACCATCATCACCTATTATTTGTATAGTATCCCTTCTATTGGAAGAAACACGAGAGTGGGTGGTCCAATATTCAACTACTTGTTTCTTTACATCTTCTGAAATTCTATCTTTTTGAGGAACCCTACAAATATTTACCCAATTTTTCTCAAATTTTCCATCTATTTCATCTTTCTTTTCAATATATCTTTGAACAGTTCTCCTAGAAACATTTAGTAATTCATAAATTGATTGAACTTGTCTTTTATGTGATAATTTCTTACTAGAAATTACAATCATCAACACTCTACGTGCAACACTTAAATCACTAGATCGACTCTTCTTTTCAATACATTTTAATGCTTCTTGCAGGTTTTCAACAATTGTTTGTTTTAAATCTAATGACCTTTTCCTATTATCAACCCCTAACAACTCCAAAACAGGGGTCATTTATTTTCGTCTAAACAAATTTACAATTAACTGTGCTCTTCCAATTAGAGATTTCTCTTCAAAAAATTCATCCCATATTTTTTTAGAGTGTAATTTTAATGTGCTTTCAGATAACATATCTTCAAAAGAAATATTATTGAAAAGAGAATCTTCATCCATCTCCATCAAATTTTCCATACCATAGTCCAAAAAATTTATATTAGTACTAGGTTCAATTTGTTCTTGTACCTATATGTCACCTTGATCATCAATATTTTCCATGGGTTGTTGTTCATTAGATGTTCCTTCATCCATTTTTTCTTTCTTTGTATTACTTGTGTTTGATCATACTTCCTCGATCTAGCCCTTGGATTTGCCATCACAAATTACACTCAAATTTGAATTTGTGCCTACATACAAATTTGTACACACATGAGCTTTCCATGAAACATGTACATGTAATATAGCATAAATATTTTAAAAAGCTTGTAACTAGATGCAAAACATAAACATAAAATATTTAAACAAAAGTCTTTAATAAACATAAACATGCAAAACATAAAATATTTTTAATTGAATAATACATACATGTGTATAAAATTCTATATAATTCTCAAATAAAATTATAAATAATTCTCTTGAAATAATTCTTTATAAATACATAATTTTACATAAGAGACACTTAAAATTATATATAATTCCAAATAAATAAATAAAAAATAAACTTCTTGATAATGATATTTTTGATGTTTTTTAATATAAATTTACTAATTTCATAAGTATGCTAATTTTATGTATATATATATTGGAAATAAAAGTAAAAGCAAAGGTGGGCGGGGGCCCTAGCTCGGTTGGCTAAGTAATTCCGTTGCGGCTTGGTTGGTCACGAGTTCTAGTCTCCCCCGTCCCGTGGTACCAGAGGGCGTGTCGCGCCAGCGCCGCCGGTCACGTTAAAAAGTTTACCAGGCGCACTGCAGTTTATAGGGGGTCGTGCTACCCGATTCTTGCAGTCTAAAAAAAAAAAGTAAAAGCAAAGGTAAATTTAATAAAACATAGGTATTTAAGGAGGACATGTAAGAACAAGAATGGAAGAACATAGAATTGGTGATCAATAATAATGAATCTAAGAATTTAAATAGTGAAAACAATAAATGCATTTATATTCAAACAATTTTTAAATAAATAAAATAATTGCTCAATAAATAATGTAAATAAAATAAAATAATTTTCTTTCTATATAATTCTTTATACATATATTTCTACAAATATTTCTTTGATGTTAATATTTTAATAAAAAAAAAAGTGAAAACAAACTTCAAATGTATTTTTCATAAAAACATAATCAATTAAATAAGTTGAAGATCAATACATACCTTAAAAATATCTCTCCTCTTCTCCAAATGCCTTTTTTTTTTTGCCAAAATAATTCTTGTAAATTTCAGAAATTATAAACCTTCTTTAATCGAAAATAGTTGAGAATATTTCAAAATATTTATTATTTTTGAATTTTTTTAATTTGAGAAATTAGAAAGAAAATATTTTTTTTATTTCAGTTATTTTCGGTCGAGTTGTTATCGGCCGATAGGTTTTCGGCCAAGTTATTTTTGACCTATCCATTACCTATCGAGAGGGTTTTGGCCAAAACCTTCTCGACTGAAACACTATTGGCCGAAAATGCCTCACTGGCATCCTACATGGCAACCAGCTCATCATTTTTCATAATTTTCTGAAACATTCATCTTTTGTAGAGTCTTTCTCTAGATAGATTGATCTTTTTGCAAAAAATAAAAATACCCTTTTGTAGAGCTCGAAATGTAGAATCCAAATATATAATTTTTATGATATTTTGAATAGTTTTAATATGTTTTATTTTTAAAATAATTCAAGTAGGTTTTAAAAATAGAAAAAGAGGTCGATTAGATATTAAAAAAAAAGATAGTAAAACTTATTAAAATGTTTTAAATCTTATATGGGGCATAAGAGGAGAGAGTCTACTTCAAAAGGGTATGTTTTGTTTTTTGAAAATGATTAAAAAAATTGAAATTAGTTTATGGTCCATGAAAACTATCAAATTTTGACATGTTTGATTTTAAAACGTTATTATGAGAAAAATATACATCAAAATGTGATTTTTTTTTTCCATGCACAAGATATTGAAATTGCTTATTTGGGAAAAAAAAAGGGGAGAAATGAAGTTTTTTTCAATTTGTTTCTTTACATCCCATGAAGTCACTCTTTTATGAAATTTTCAGCATTCCAAAATTTGTCCTTAAATTGATAAAAACATAATGAAAACAATTTTTTTTGAAAATTTTAAAAATTACAGGAATAAACTACACCAAAATTTCTATATTTCATTAGTTTACACCATTTTGAAATTTAAAACATAAAAACCACTTTTATGTGGTTGAAGTTCATAATTTTTTTTGTTGTTCGCCAATTCCTTTATAAAGTGTGACATAGGTTTGTGCTTTTACCCTAGGGTTTCTGTATAGGAATAGGTTTCTTAGAAAAGGGTATTCAAAACTACAAAAATCTCAAAATTGACTCAAAATGGGACTCATTTACCAATCTTGGCTAATGATTCCACTTAGGTTTTTCTAAAACTTGAAGCTCTGAATCTGGTCTTTAATTTCTGCTCTTCCTGTTCCTCTTGATTTTTCGGATTTGAAACTGCCAATTTCAGACTTGTAGGTGAATTTTTGTGAAGATTATGACCTTATAAAGGGGGGAACCACTCCAATAAGTTTGTAACCTATTATTTAATGATCTCCAAGCATTCAAAGCACCTAGATCTACAATCACACAAAGAGAGAGAGAGAGAGAGAGAGAGAGAGAGAGAGAGAGAGAAAGTGTTTATTATTAGGGAATAGGGGTTTGCCTTGGTCAAACCCCTTTTCGGTAATTAAACCAAATGATGAAATAAGATAATGAATCATAAACATCAAAAAATGCAATTAGAACCTTGCCATGATGATGAATCTTGAATTGCTGCAACAATTGATGAAGAATCTACCCTTGAATGCCTTATGAATGATCTTGAAAGCTATCTTGATGACCTTGTGAAGACTTGGAGTGCTTAACTCTTTCTTTCTTGACTTGATAACTTCAATTCATGATGAAATAATGGTTTGGAAGCTTGTTTATATAGGCAATTCACTCACATGACTGTTAATTTGATCCCCAAGGCCAACATAGGATAAATTTAAACTTAAAACCCAGTTTGTCCTACTCAAACTCTAAAAATAGCTCAAATGGGACTCATTCACCATCCTTGGTGAATGAGTCCCAACTGGATGGGACTCATTCACCCAAGGTGGCAAATGGGTCCCACAAGGGCTATTTTGTTAGCTAGGATGTCGAGGAGTGCATAAATTAAGTTTATATGTTGATATTATTAGGTTTTTGATTAAAATATGCTTTGGGATGCACAATATGGGATCATAGGGGCCTATTAATGATGGTATTAAGATCATAAATGCAATAGGGCCCAAAATCTAATGTGAAAGTGTAGATAAATGCACTTTAAAAAAAAGATATGCAAACATGCAATGTCAAAGACATAAAGAAGAAAGAAAAGAACAAGATAAGTGCTTCAATTAAAATGTGCTCACTCTGGGGCCATGAAACTTTAAATCATCTATGGGGTGAGTAATCCACAATATGCTCACTCTGGGGCCACAAAACTTTAGGTTTTCTGTAGGGTGAATAATCCAAAGAGGTGAGACAAATACACACCTAGTCGGTATGTGCTCACACTTACACACAAGTGGCTATGGGGAAATTCATGCCTCGGTTAGGCTTCCCGCTCAAACCATATCAAATTTATACCTCTTGATAACTTTGATAAGGTGCCACACAAAAATGAACTTCGAGCTTCATCCAAGAAAGCAAAGCTTTGTATGCTTGGAACTCATGAACAAACTAATGTTGTAAATGCGAAAATAGTGTAAGGAATGTTCAAAGGGATTTTTCTTAGTTCATGCAAGGTCTCTTCTTAAGGAAAATTGTGCCTAATGTCTCCAAGAGAGGAAAAGTCAAAGAAATATCATGCTCTCGGAGGAAATCAAGCCCAATGATACCACCAATAAAAGGACGCATCGCAAGAAGAAAGAAAAGCACACAGTGAAAATGAGTGTCAATGTATGCCCCCACTTTAAAGCGGTTTCTAACACCATTACTATGAACAATTTCTTTAAAGTAGAAGAAGACATGAGAGCTTATTTGGAAATACCTCTTCCAAGTCATATTTTTCCAATAAGCTACGTCATGAACAAGTATGGCGCATGCAATTCAAGTTAAGGCATGTCATCCACATCCTAAGCTTGCTCTTATATATACATGAAAGGTGATCAACTAGCCAAAAGAGTAAACAACAAGTGACATACAAGGAGAAGGCTAACCTAACCCCTTGCCCCCACTTAGTGCAGGACAAGGGTGAGCCGATGAGAAACATGCTAGAGTGAAAATATGTATCAATTAGAGGAATTAGGTGCCCCACATAAGGAGGAGCACCAAACTCCTTAAGATGTTGGATTTTACTACTCAAATTCTTGCATTCGTTAGTAGAATGACCATGAATTCTTTGATATGCACAAAATGAATTCTTGTAGTAAATTTTATTTTGTGTTCTTGGAGAGAGAGATATAAAATGATCCTTGAGGAGTCTCGACAAGATACTCTCTTGATCAATAAAATTTGTTCCTATATTTTGGAACAAAGACATCTCTCAAGCTTAGTGTTAAGTGTCATACTTACACAAGACTGTTTAGATTGCGAGATTTTTTTCTCTCATTTATAGGAGGGTGTAAAATCTAACGAATTCAAATCATTATTGTTTTGTGAGATGACATTAACATTAAGCAAAGATTTGTTTGTTTCTTGCAAATGATAACAATCAATACCACTAGTGTTTATTAGTTCAAGATGCACTATTGTTAAAGTCAGCTTAGAGGGATGTGCTGTAAAAGAATTGATATTATTTGAAGGTTTGTTTGATGGATTGATTTCTATGAAAGGACAATAACCAATACCATGAGTTTTTTCTTGCGTGTTAGGCTCTATAGGAACACAAATACCTTATTCTCTAGCACCACATGCTTCTCCACTCTATCCAAGTTGTTTCATAAGCTCATAACCTTTTCTGTAAAGCTTTTTCATTTCTTTAGGATTAAGAGGTTGTTGATAGTCTATCTCATCAAAGTTTTTCATGTAATTTGTTTCTTCTAAAGTGGTTGAGGTGGATGCTTTTGAAGGGTCTTCCGAATTTGTTTTCACAATATTGCTTTTTCTTTTCCCTTTTCAAAGTCTTTGTGTATGATCTTGTATTCTCCCATGAATGTAGTTTTGAAATCTAAGGAACCCCAATCATCTTCTAATAGCTTCATGATTTTTTCAATATGTTTTTCTTTGTCTATTTTTTGCATGGGTTCCACTTGTGTAGTTGGTGTCAATGTTTTCAAAGGATTTTCATTTCCTTTCTCAATGTTCAAACAATTGTTTGGATTATGGTTAGCTTCGAGTGTGTACAATTTGTTTTTGTAGATGTATTTCATTTTGTGAAGTAGAGTAGAAGGAAACCCATTCATTGCGTGAATCCATGGCCTTCCCAAAAGGATATTATATGAAAGATCATGAGGCACAACATGGATGGGTGTTTCTAATGTGGCCTTTCCAACTTTAATAGGTAAAGTGATCATGCCTAGTGGTTATTTTCATTCATTGTAAAATCCACAAATAAACAAGGAATCAGGTTGAATTTTTTATTTATCCACATGAATCCTATCCAAAAGGTTCACACTACACACATTAAGAGTTGAGCCATTGTCAACAAGGGTTCACTATTATTATAAAAGCATCATTTTGTTTTTTCACTTCCAAAGGAGGGATGTCACTTTTTTGGAAAAAAATGTCAACATTTATTCCTTGAATCATGGCTACTATGTCATTCAATTGTGCATTAGAAGGGATGGGAACTTGTTGCAAGGTTGTTTGAAGCATAGTGTGATAATTAGGTGAATTTTGAATTAGGTCCCATAGAGATATCTTTGTAGGAGTATTCTTAAGTTGTTCAACAAGATCGTACTTCTTTCCACTATGCAAAGGAAGACGAGGAGGACCAGGTAAGATGGGATTAGGAAAAGGTAAAGTTTTTGAGGTTGGTTGTGTTGGTTTTGGATTGTTTCTAGTGTTATACATATGAGCAATGGTATTATGAATTGGTTGTTGCCACACATTATTCCTAAGTGGGTAGAGGATGAATTTTGGGTTGTTTTGAGTTTGTGGTTTGTGTGAAGGGGGGTAAACGATGAGTTGAGGTTGAATAATATTAATGTCTCTCAGTGAAGAAGAGTATAATGCTACTTCATCATCTTCATTTAAGGAAACTATATCACTATTGTCAATGTTATCATTTTCTTGCCCCATGATATCCTCCCTAGAAGGATAGTTTTTAGGAGAACTACAAACTAGATGTTCTTGACATTCAAGGATTGGTTCTTCTGAAAGGACTTCATTGCAAGTATGGGGATGATCAATGGTTGAATTATCTTGTTCATCAATGATGTTATTGTCTTGTTCCATAATGTTTTCCCTAGGGGAGGAGACACACATAGGATTATCATGACTTTCATCAATAAAAGTGTCTTCTTCACAACTAGGAGAGATACTATGTGAAGGATAAATGTGATTATCATCATTTTCCATAATTTAATTCTTTTTTTCTAAGGTCTTATTCTCTTGTGCTCTAATATCTACCCAAGTAGGAGAGCTTTTAGGGGAGTAATAAACAAGATGTTCATCACATTCCATGGTTAGGTTTTGTAAAGTAGCTTCATCATAGCTAGGGGAGACATCAAGAGAAGGAGAATCATGCTTTCCAATGATTGGATCCTATCATTGAAATAGATCTCACCAAATGGTAGGAGCATTAGGAAAGGGAGAAACAAAATTGTCATGACTTTCAAGTATATCTTCTAGCACAAAACTATCATCTTCATTACTATGAAGGATATAAGGAGAAGAGTCAATGTGATTATCATGGTTATCTACAATTACACCCTTGTGCCCTATAATTTCTTCCCAAGTGGGAGAAGTAGGATTGTCAAAGCTCTCAATTATTAGATCTCCTAACGCCAACATGTCTTCTTCACAAATGTCATTTTCATGGTCATTCATGATTGTAGCATTCTCACAAGTAGGGGAAATGTTGGGAGAGGAATGTAAACTAAGTAAGGTGGTGGAAATGATTTCATCTTCTATTGTTATACTATCTTCCCAAGGGGAATGAGGAGAAGAGAAAACAAGACCATGATTCTCAACGATTGCATCTTCTTTCACCAAGATACCTTCGTCACTAATAGGAGAGATATCGGGAGGAGAACCATTATGATTGTCATGATTGTCAATGCTTGCATTCTCACCTTTAGTGGATGATTGATAGGAGAGATGAAGTCATCAAGGGCTTCATATAACATGTCAAAGTCATCTCTACTAAAGGGTTTAAATGATATGCTCAGGTTAACCATCTTTTTGTTTGTTTGTTTCTTTTGATGTTTTTAGTTTTTAGTTTTTGTTTGAAAATGTAATTTGGCCTAATTGAACTATGAACTAATGCTAAAAATGAAAAGTGCAAGAATCTAATTCTACCCACAATTGAATGAATGTAAATTATGCTACTTCTAATGATTTTAATGTAACAAAAAGTATGCAAATTGAAAGAGAAAGGTTTAACAATAAACAAAAGCTCAAAAATAGGGAATTTATCTTTGTAAAATGTAATTCAAAATTTGCACTAGGACTGATTTGCCCAAAGTGGTGAATGAGTCCTGGTAGGGGTTTTTTTTAATTTTCTAATTTTTTTGGTTGATTTTTATGTATTCTATGTTGTATATCCTATATCGGAGATGCAAATACATAATTTGGATAATTTTCAATGAAATTAAATGCAAAAATGCAAGCTATATGAAATTTCACTAATGCAAAATTTGAAACTCTAGAATGGAAATTAACCAATGAAAATCCTAATGCAATGTTAATGCAAGCTAAATCTAGGATGAAAATGCACTCCAAATCAGAAATTTAGTGTTTTAAATGTAGGTTCACCAAAATGAAATGATGAAAATGTGGTTTGGGAGATGCTAACATATGGTTTAGGACATAGCTTGCATACCCATACACACCTTTCCAATTTCATTCAAGGGTAACCCTTGAGATCTCTTTGCAATGTAGAAATAGATCTTGCAAGAGGGTTGTCCTAGGGATTGAATTAGATCTACTGAGGGGTTCACCACCAAGTTTAAACTTGGAAAAGACAATGAAATAAAAAGTACAATGCAAAACACTAGTTGAGTGTTATGACCTACAAAATGATTTAGAAATACTAATAAAACAAAATAGAAAAAGTAATGAAATGAATGGTGTGCACCTAGAAATATTGAAGTGACTAGAAATTTTGTAAATCTTGAAATTTTGGCCTACTAGGACTCATTCACCATTTTGGGTGAATCAGTCCTAGATTAGGGTTTTTGTATAGGAACAAGTTCCTTGGAAAAGGGTATCTGATATGGAAAAAATCTCAAAATTGACCCAAAATGGGACTCATTCGCCAATCTTGGCGAATGAGTCCACTTAGGTTTTACTGAAACTTGAAGGTCTAAATCTAGTCTTTAATTTCTACTCTTCCTATTCCTCTTGATTCTCAAATCTAAAACTGCCAATTTTGGACCTGTAGGTGACTTTTTGTGAAGATTATGGCCTTATAAAGGGGGGAACCACTCCAATAAGTTTGTAACCTATTCTTCAATGATCTCCAAGCGTTCAAAGCACCTAGATCTACAATCACACAAAGAGAGAGAGAGAGAGAGAGAGAGAGAGAGAATGAAATTGTTGATTGTTAGGGAATAACGGTTTGCCTTGGTCAAACCCCTTTTAGGTAATTAAACCAAATGATGAAATAAGATAATGAAGTATGAACATGAAATAATGCAATTATAACCTTGCCATGATGATGGATCTTGAATTGTTGAAACAATTGATGAAGAATCTACCTTTGAATGCCTTAGAAATGATCTTCAAAGCTATCTTGATGACCTTGTGAAGATTTGGAGTGCTTAAATCTTTCTTGCTTGACTTGATAACATGAATTCATGATGAAATAATGATTTGGAAGCTTTTTTATATAGGAAATTCACTCACATGACCATTAATTTGATCCCCAAGGCCAACATAGGAGAAATTTAAACTTAAAACCTAGTTTTTCCTACTCAAACTTTGAAAATAGCTCAAATGGGACTCATTCACCATCCTAGGTGAATGAGTCCCAACTGGATGGGGCTTATTTTCCCAAGGTGGCGAATGAGTCCCACATGGGCTATTCTGCTAGCTAGGATGTCGGGGAGTGCATAAATTAAGTTTATATATTGATATTATCGGGTTTTTGATTAAAATATGACTTGGGATGCACAATATGGGATCATAAGGGCCTATTAATGATGATATTAAGATAATAAATGTAATAGGTCCCAAAATCTAATGTGAATGTGTAAAACACATTACAACACTAGATTAGGTCCACTTAGTTTACAAGCCACCTAAATTTAATGTGAATATATAAATAAATACATTTTACAACATTAAATGAAGGCAGAGTTAAGTTAATTTAGCTTAAAGAGGGCCCAATACCTAATGTGGATGTGTAAAACAAATCACAACACTAGATCAAGGTGATATTAAGTCTAATTTTTTCATTAATTATTCCCAAATTAGGAAAAAATGTACCATTTCCAAAGAGGGGGGGTCAATTTTTGTCATTACATCTAGCCCCCACTTTAGTGAGAGGACAAACTTGCTTCAAACTCACATTACAGTAGACATTCAAGAGGGGTCCAAGTGTACCGATTCGGATGGTCTAGGATAACAAAGATCAAGGAGGTGTTTAATCCCCCAAAATGTGAGATCCTACGTAAAATCGATATAAGCACAAAAAGACACGCACAAAGGTGTATAATATACAACAAAACAAGATACACAAACATGCAATGTCAAAGACATAAAGAAGAAATAAAATAACAAGATTGATGCTTCAATTAAAAATGTGCTCCCTCTGAGGCCATGAAACTTTAAATCATCCATGGGTTGAGTAATCCACAATATGCTCACTCTGGGGCCACAAAACTCTAGGTCATCTATGGGGTGAGTAATCCAAAGAGGTGAGACACATACACACCTGGTCGGTATGCGCTCACACTCACATGTACATGGCTATGGGGAAAGTCATGCCATAGTCAAGCTTCCCACTCAAACCATATCAAACTTATACCTCCTGATAACTTTGATAAGGTGCGACACAAAAATGAACTTCAAGCTTCATGAGGCAAACAAAGATTTGTATGCTTGGAACTCATGAACAAACCGATGTAAATGCACAAATAGTCTAAGGAATGTTCAAAGGGATTTTTCTTAGCTCATGCAAGGTCTCTTCTTAGGGAGCATCATGCCTAATGTCTCCAAGAGAGGAAAAGTCAAAGAAATATCATGTTCTTGGAGGAAATCAAGCCCAATGATACCACCAAGAAAAGGATGCATCACAAGAAGAAATAAAACCACACAGTGAAACATGAGTGTCGATGTATGCCCCACTTTAAAGTGGTTGCTAAAACCATTACTATGATAAATTTCTTTAAAGTAGAAGAATATATGAGAGCTTATTCAGAGAGCCCTATTCCAAGTCATATGTTTCCAATAAACTACGCCATGAACAAGTATGTCGCATGTGAGTCAACTTAAGGAATTTCATCCACATCCCAAGCTTTCTCTTATATGTACATGAAAGGTGATCAACTATCCAAAAGAGAAAACAAGTGACATATGAGGAGAAGGATAACCTAACCCCTTGCCCCCACTTAGTGGAGGACAAGGGTGAGCTAATGAGAAACATGCTAGAGTAAAAATTTGTATCAATTAGAGGAATTAGGTGCCCCCACATAAGGAAGAGCACCAAACACCTTAAGATGTTGGCTTTTACTACTCAAAGCCTTGCATTCATTAGAAGAATGACCATGAATTCTTTAATATGCACCAAATAAATTCTTGTAGTAAAATTTTTTGTGTGTTCTTGGAGGGAGAGATATCAAGCAATTCTTTAGGAGTCTCGACAAGATACTCTCTTGATCAATAAAAGTTGTTCCTATATTTTGTGACAAAGACATCCCTTGCTTAGTGTTAGGTGTCATACTTACACAAGACTGTTTAGATTGTGAGATTTTTTTCTCTCCATTATAGGAGGGTGTAAAATCTAACGAATTCAAATCATTAGTGTTTTGTGAGATGACATTGGCATTAAGCGAAGATTTGTTTGTTTCTTGCAAATGATAACAATCAAGACCACTAGTGTCTATTAGTTCAAGATGCATTATTGTTAAAGTTAGCTTAGAGGGATGTGTTGTAAAAGTGTTGATGTTAAGTGAAGGTTTTTTTGATGGATTGATTTCTATGAAAAGACAATAACCAAGACCATGAGTTGTTTCTTGTGTGTTAGGCTCTATAGGGACACAAATACCTTGTTCTCTAACACCACATCATTTTCCACTATATCTAAGTTGTTTCATAAGATCATAACCCTTTTTGTAAATATTTTTCATTTCTTTAGGATTCAGAGGTTGTTCATATTCTATCTCATCAAAGTTTTTCATGTAATTTGTTTCTTCTAAAGTAGTTGACGTGCATTCTTTTGAAGGGTCTTTCAAATTTTGTGTTGAGAAAACCACTTTTTCTTTTCCCTTTTCAAGGTCTTTGTGTATGATCTTGTATTCTCACATGAATGATGGTATGAAATCTAAGGAACCCCAATCATCTTCTAATAGCTTCATGATTTGTTCAATATATTTTTGTTTATTTGTTTGTTGCATTGCTTCCAATTGTGTAGTTGGTGTCAATATTTACAAAGGATTTTCCTTGCCTTTCTCAATGTTCAAACAACTGTTTGTATTAGGGTCAGGTTGTTGAAGATCTAGAATATTGAGAGGAGGGGGTGAATCAATATTCCAAAAACTGATAATAAAATCCACTTCATCATTATTACTATTTTGACTGAATCAACAAGAGAGAACATAAAAGCAAGTCAATGCAATCACGTACAAGAACACCAAGATTTTTATGTGGAAAAACTAGAATGGAGAAAACCACTGTGAGGGTTAACTCACAATATATTATATTTGGATAAAAAATATTACAGGGCTCATTGCGAGGACTCATTGTCCTTAAAAAGGCTCACAACCTGAGTACAAAGATGGCTCACTGGCAAGATACAATGATAGTGGCTCACTGCCAAAAGAATGAACTGATGAAATACACCTTCAATGTGCAAGGTTCAGTACCACTGAAGCTTAGAATAAAAAGCACTACATTGCTCAAAAAATCTATAGAACAGATAAATCATTTAAGCTCTGATCTTCTCCTCTATTCACTTGCTCACACACACACACACACACACTTACACATTTCCTTTCTTTCTCTCTTCTGCCCTATTTTGGCACATAGAAACTCACACTTTTCATTTCTTTCTCTCTTCCTTCCACTTGCACCACACACACACTCACTTCTCTTTCCACTTCCTTATATATATACAAGTATATAATGCATTAATTAGGTTGGAACCATATAATATTCAACATTTTATCCATGTGGTGCATTATGCCAAGTCAGCTATTAGTCTTCATAATATATTGCATTCGTTGAGCCACCAACACTAAAAAAACATAATTTTTCAAACCAACAAATAATCTTCAAAGAAAACAGTTTCCAAATCTGATAACACATTAATTTCCCATCATACTATCAGTGGAGAGATTGTTAGCACAACCACCATATAAGAATTTTCACCTTAGTAGAATGTGGAGTCTTCCACACAGTACACCACAGACAGAAAAAATAGTAGGATACAAAGTTGAACTCTGTCAGAGATAACTTTCTATCCATAGACAAAAGAATATCTCAAGATCCAAGAAAAAGTAGTCTGAATGAGTCAATAAAACATGGTTAGAAGATTAGACTCATATCAGATCTTGCTATGAGTTCTAAACTCAAATACCAACATATTGATCCATCATAGAGGAGTATTACCAGCAGAGAACAACTTCCAGTAAACCAAGAAAACTTCCCATATGGTCATCACCATGTAGTTATTACCATGTTGACATCAATGACAACATAGAAACAACTAGCACAACCATCCCTACTTCATGCTCATGTCGCAAAGCTCCAACAATCTCCTTCTTTGGCATTGACTGTAACATGCATGAAAACAACTTTTCCAAGTATACTGTAACTGAATGTTCTAACTTACTCCCCCTATCAAAATTGATCTTCACAAAATGTTTTTCCTATGATGTTTCATATCTTTATCTCTCCACCTCTCTATCTCTCCCCCTTTGGCATCAATGAAAAAGGAAGGGGTCTACTATAAGAATGTATATAAAAAAAGTAGCCAAAAAATATATGAACACAAATTTAACTAGAAGAAGAACCTCTGAGACTCTCTAGAAGAGCCTTCCATGATGCTTTACCTTCTTCCCATGAACCTTTTGCACTAACAAGAGTCTTGTAAAATAGCTCAAATTTAGTTAGAGACTCTATACCATCTATTAAGGTATTGGGACTAAGATGGATCTTTGATATTTCACCAATATAGCCAAGAGCACTAGAAACAAAAGTATGTCTAAATTTAATCATGTCTTTGAGTGCCACAAAATTTTTGATGACATATGTTCTTCGATCCTGTGGAGAGAAAAAATTGTCTTGAAGCCGCACAATGTAGGACAACCTCTAATTATCTTTAGCTTCTACTAACTTGTATGTATCTACCTAAGTGCTTAGTCAAGACTCACTCATCCTTATTTCATTCCTCATATCCAAGGTATTTCCAAACCAATCTAGACAAAAGGAAAGTAGTTCTTGTGCCTCTTCTTCACAACCTTGTATATTTTCCAATTCCTTCATTAGTCAATTTTATGCATTCAGACATTTTTCTTTGATATCATTCAAATCTTCTTCATCAGACCTAGTTCCAACAAACTCTTTAAGTCTGAAGATGTAGAATTTCAAAGAATTAATCATGCCACATAGATTCTCCACAATAGAAATAGATGAATAAAAATTAACACCAGGAATAACCTTATGCAAATCTTCCAAACCCCTCTGAATATTCATTCTTTCATGCTCATGTTCAATCTTACTTTCCTTTGCATTTGCTAGCTTTACTACACTCTTCCTTTTCTTCCCTATTCTAGTCTTGCTATCAAGGGTACATTCATCGAGATTATTAGGATTATCTAAGATAATTTTAGCATATTTATCAATTTCAACCTCTAACACTTCATAATCCAATCCAGATATCCAAACTAATCTTGATTCAACTACTTCCATGTGATAGAAATTTGTAGAAACAAGAAAATTTATGCTTCCAGAGTATCTTTCCATAACATTTACTAGAAACCTAGATATTTTGTTCATCCTCATTTGAAATGTTCCAAAGAATGCACCAAGAGAAGATTATTTTGTATCCACACTACCAAGAATTAACATGAAATTCCTAATTTGATAGGCAATAGGCTCTGACTTTCACCATTCTAACTTTCCTATTACCAGTAACCCTTTCAAAAATTAAAAGAGTAGACAAAAAACCAAATTGCCATACTAAAAAGTATTCTTCCTGCTCTTCTTGATCTCCTTTAAATTATTCAAAATATGTATGAAAAGTAGCTCACACAAATCATATTCCATACCTCTTAATACCATGTCAACAATAATATTCACCATAGCAGTAGAAACTATAGAATTATTTTTAGGAATACAAACTTTATGACCAATCACCATAGCAACATACCTCAATACCAGATCAACAATCGATCTCAAACAAATTTATTTTCCTTTAGAACTCACACTTGTAACCTCAATTATTTCTTTTTCATTCATAGTCTTTAGTTAAGGAATCGATCAGGAGGAACATAAACTAGTTACATCTCTAATTGCTTCTCTGGTAACCAAATGTGCCTCATCAATCCACAAAGATTCATCATGAATTATGCTCAATACCATTCGAATATACTTCCTTTCAAATTCAAACAAAGGAACTTTCCTCCAAACATACAACTTTTTCTCAACTAATACTCTGTAGGCACCATTATTCTCTTTCAATTCATTTTCCCAAAACATATTCAACTAAACTGACAAAATTTCTTTTATTTTACTAAAAATAAAATACATAGATATCTTCTGTAGGAAACACTCTTAGAGGGATGCAAGAGAATGCACCAATAGATTCTTTTGACACATTCCTCATATATCTCTTCAATTTAGCTTTATCCACACAATTCACAATATTTGAATTATCCATCAATAAAAGTAAAAGATTGTGCAAACAAAAATACCTCTAAAAATGTATAGATGTTTTGTTTCCATAACACACATTGATTGTTAATTTCTTCAAATTCTAAAAATTTGAATTCCTTTCCAAGCTTCCTTTGCACGCTTTTTCAAAAATACATAGGCATTTAATTTTATCTTATCTTATTCCTTCCATTCCAAATGATTTTGCAATAAATATTTCAATTTGCAGGTAGATTGCCTTGAAAATTCTGTACACCTCCATTCTTTCAAATTATGTAGACTTTTCCGATAAGGGCATGGTTCGGTGGTCAAGTCGCTTGGTTGTAGTGATGGCCACCAGGGCTCAAACCCTCGCTGGGTCAAAGTGCTCGCAGGCCTTGTGCCTTTGTTGGGCCTTTGTGCTCGCGGGTTTGGTTGTTTCTTGTGGTTTGTTGTACCCGGTTAATAGCTCTGGTAAAAAAAGCATTTACCTCTAATAATATGGGTGCATTGCACTTTTTAAAAAAAAAAAAATTATGCAGACTTCATTCTTCACACATAAAAAAAATACCTTAATCCTATTACCACATTAAATATACTTTTGTCATGATATGACACAAGTACCAATAAGGGGGTTTATTATATTTTGTGATGAATTCTCCCCCTTAGCCGCTACTTTCATTTAGATATTGATAGGAGTATCTATACATGAGGTCAACACAAATAAAACTATTGAATCTTTTGTCCAAGTCCTTTCCATTTCTTTTCTTGTCACTTCCAAATCAAAGGTTTGATCATTCTTCTTCACCAGATAGATATTCTTCTTTCTTCTATTGTTTCTACTAGGGTGTTCCAATTTTCTACACTTACATTAAACAACATTCTTCTTTCCATTTTCCCTTATATTTTTACATCCATTCTTTTTGTCCTTGGATTCATTTACATTATTTTTGTCGTCCTTTTCTTTATGACCAAATTTCTTGCAGGAATGACAAACACCATTTAAGTATAAATACCTTTTTGCATCATGTCATTTTATAGAAGTTTTTCCAAAGTTGCTTCTTCACTCCTTGACATGTTTATTCTTGTACCATGTCTTCTTTTCAGTAAATGACTTTGCTCTAGAACTCTGACCTTTTTCAAACCCTAAAATTCTCTTATCCCTTTCCAGTCTTTTAGAATTAATCAAGTCATCAAGCATCGTCCAGCTTATCTTAAATTTCTCTTCAAAACTCTTCACCTTTTATAGATTAGATTAATTCAAGCTTCGTGCATTCATCCATCTTCTTCTAAATTTCAATTTCTTGATATTCTTCAATTCTTTTCTTCTCTTCCAATTATTCTTGTAGGGTAGTAATGATTTATTCTCCTTTAGTCAATAGATTGCATGCATTCATACATGTATTTTGTAGATTTTCAATATGCTCATTTTCTTTTATCAACTTGTCCTTCAAGGCTTCCATTTCTTCTGAGAATTCAACAGTGGAAACTTTTGAGGGAAAAAAAAAAATTATATTCAAATTTTGGGACCTTCCTCAAGCTGTTAAGCTTCTTCCAAGGAACCAAGCTTTGATACCAATTGTTGAAAATCCGGAATACTAAGAGGGGGGGCTGAATTAGTATTCCACAAATTGATAATAAAATCCACTTTATCATTATTACTATTTTGACTAAATCAGCAAGAGAGAACATAAAAGCAAGTCAATGCAATCACACAAAAGAACACCAAGATTTTTATGTGGAAAACCCAAAATGGGAAAAACCATGGTGAGGGTTAACTCACAATATATTATATCTAGATACAAAATATTACAGAGCTCACCACCAAGACTCACTATCCTTAAATAGGCTCAAAGCCTGAGTACACAGATGGCTCATTGCCAAAAGAATGAACCGATGAAATACACCTTCAATTTGTAAGGTTTAGTTCCACTGAAGCTCAAAATAAAAAGCACTACATTGCTCAGCAAATTTGTACAAAAAATAAATCATTTAATCTTCTCCTCTATTCACTTGCTCACACACACACTTACACTTTTCCTTTCTTTCTCTCCTCCTTACTCTTCCACCACACACACACTCACACTTTTCTTTTCTTCATCTCTTCCTTCCTCTTCCACCACGCACACACTCACTTCTCTTTCCACTTCCTTATATATATACAAGTATATCTTATTCATTAATTAGGTTGGCACCATATAAGATTCAAACATTTTATCCATGTAGTGCATTATGCCAAGTCAGCTATTAGTCTTCATAATATATTACATTCACTGAGTCAACCAAGACTAAAACAACACAATTTTTCAAACTAGCAAGTAATTTTCAAAGAAAACACCTTCTGAATCTGAGAACACATTAATTTCCCATCATACTACTAATAAAGAGACTTCCAACACAACCACAACATAAGAATGTTCACCTTAGTAGAATGTAGAGTCTCCCACACATTACACCACACACAAAACAATAGTAGGATACAAAGTTGAACTCTGTCAGAGATAACTTTCTATTCATAGACAAAAGAACGTCTTAAGATCCAAGAAAAGGTAGTTTGAATGGGTCAATAAAACATGGTTAGAAGATTAGAGTCATCTCATATCTCGATATGAGTTCTAGACTCACATACCAACATACTGATCCATCATAGAGGAGTATTATCGAAAGAGAACAACTTCTGGTAAACCAAGAAAACTTCCCATATGGTCAGCACCATGCAGTTATTTCCATGTTGACATCAATGACAACATAGAATCAACCAACACAACCATCCCTACTTTATGCTCATGTTGCAAAGCTTCCAGTATAGCTTCGAGTGTGTACACTTTGTTGTTGTAGATGTATTTCATTTTGTGATGCGGAGTAGAAGGTACCCCATTCATTGCATGAATCCATGACCTTCCTAAAAGGATAAGATTATAACATCAAAAAATCCCTGACCTTTGGAATAGCCTTATCTTGATTGGTATGATGGGAATGCTTTTTTTTTAATACCATCATGTTAATGAGCATGATAATGAGTGTTTCATGTGCCTATATCATGAGATGTAGGATTGTATCGATGTTGGTACCATCCATCTCAATAGGAAGAAGCCAAATACAAATAATTTAGTAGCAAAGGCCAATATCAAGCTATAGATTTATATAGAACCATTTTCATTTCACTCTATGAACTTGATTATTGATCCTTCTGACACTTCTCCTAAATCCTCATCATATGTTAATGTGGTTTCATTTACTCCTACTCCTCCCTCGTAGCCTACAATTGGCTTGCTAGATTAGATTTTCACCTCGTAGGCTTGCCTCTAAATAACAAGCCCTCTCCCCTATACATTCATGCTCGCCTCAATGGAAATATTGTGACAGGATTCCTAGTTGACCCCACAAGTTGAGTGAATATTATTACGGAAGAGATGTTATGGCTAAGTTCATTATGGAGGGAAGAATATAAGAAAACAAAATCTATTATATGTATGCATGATGGTCTCTTTATTACACTATATGGCTCTATAACTCTTTCTATTCTAGTAGGACCTAGGGTTGTGGATACAACCTTTGTCATCATTTTGAAATCTAATCAATTTTGGGTGAAGTTGGGAATCCTATGGCTAGCTTCCATGAACAAAATAGCTTATGTTACTCACAAATGTTTAAAGTTTTGTAACGAAGGTGTTGTGCATGTTGTGCATGACACTGGATATTATCCATTGGTATCTCATGGGGGATATTCCTTGGATCATTTTTTGCCTGCTCCGATTGGTCTGCTCCCTCCTAGAACAAATGTACTTTACTGAAACTACATAAAGTACAAAATTAAGGGCAAAGGAAAGACAAGAGTGACTCACTTGATAATGTAGCACTGCCTCTTCCTCCCTGAAGAGAACTTTTTGTTACTACTCTTAGTTTCCGTATAGGGAATTTGATGGCGCTTGCTTGGAAAATTTCCAAGGTTTAGGTATCCACCCTTCCTACCTTACCCACGAGACCTCGACCTTGTGTATATAGTGAGGGAAAGGGTCCTCATGGGGAGTCCTCTATGTCTCGACTTCTATGCCCTCCAACTAATCTTACCTTTAAGGAAATGAATGGGAAGGTGCCCACCACTAAGGCATTAGAGCCCACTCCCCTTCTATTGTTTCATAATCTTCCCAACCAATCCCTCCTACTCCTATCTAAGAGCCTCTCCCTCCACCAGAAATGGTTGTGATGGATACTGCAATGGTCAAACAGGATTCTTCCATTCCATCTCATCCCTCGACCTCTAGCTCTTGGAGTCACAAGAATGCACAAGCATTAGAGAAAGGCTCTAGCCACTGAGCAAGCTTTAGTACAGAGGAAGGAAAGGGAGTCATAGCTCCTGCCTCAACACCCTCTATTGTATCCTCTTCTCCCATCCCCTCTACTTCAATTCCTTCAGTTTTTGTCCTACTTCTAGCTCCTACCACAAGTGTAAATGATCCTCGCTCGAAGAGAGTGCAAGTGATTATTGCTTCATCGGTTGGGCCACCCATTCTAATGTCCCTCTCAAACATCCCCCCATTTTCAAATCCCGTGGACATGCCAAATACCTCGGTGGTTTTTTTTGCAATTTTCTCCTCCTCCATGCCTTCTGCCTCATTTGTGGGAATCTCACATCCTTCAACGAAGTAGAAATGGAGGACAACCTTTCCAACAATGGGGGTTGAAAAAGGGGTTCACCTTCTTTGAAGGGTGGTTTGGCATTAGCTTGTGTTATCCTTGTGATGGAAGAAGTCTCACCATCCCCAGAGTTTTTCATTGCTCTCGAGTCTCTTAGTGAATCTAGCAATGAATCTCAGGCAACACCTCTCTCACCCATTTGAGTTAACACATGTCACTCCTATGAAGTGCATGTTTAATTCTATGGATGAGATCCTAACCCTATCAGTGATTTTCACAAGGTCACTAACTTTCACCCCACAAGAACTAAGCAAAGACAACCTTGAGGGACCTTCTTCCTTGGTGCTTGTTGTAGGGGGGGTTAGAGGGTTCCCCTCTTGATATTCCACCCTTGCAGGTTTTTCCACCCTCCCCATCAAATGATCTAGATTGGGAGAATGATGACCTCTTGTTTGATGAGGACTAGGGGGCACCTCTTATTTATCTATAGATTAGCTTGTGTGTGTGTTTTTTTTCCCTCATGCTTGCGTTGTGTGTTCCCGAATGAACCTTGTCACCCTCATAGGTGCTTGGATATAGGAGTGTTTTTCTTTCATAAAACTTCCTCTATTTGTTACATCATTCTTCCTCTATTTTGTATTGATTTTTGACAATTGGGGACAATGCAAAGTGTTGGGGGCATTTAGGCCTTCCTTCCATGTTGACCCAAATTTTTATTTTTATTTTTTCTTCTTGTGCCTTTCTTCATATGATATGATATAGTAGGGGGTTGATGATAGTTCATTTATATATTATTATACTTATTTACCTATATTTATGAGTAGCTCTTACCCCAAAATATCATATTGCGCCTATGTCCCTTGTTCATGATGTTATTATCTCTTCTTGCAATTTTGTTCTCTTATCTTTCTTTCTTATTTTGTGATGTTGTGGTGCTCATGTGTTGTCCCTCATATGTGCGACAACATTACCATGGTTACATCTCGCTATGTTCTACAGTCCACAACATCACATTTTCATTCTTGCTTTTCTCTCCTCAGGAGCCTTTGTGTTCGACACGCACCATCCAAAGGGGGGATATCATGTCACTTCAATTTTTAGAAAATGGATTTGGTGGCCAATGAATCTTTTCTTGAAAATATTTTCAAAATATTTTTCAAAAATTGCATTCCTCAACAAGGACCCCTAGTGAAATATTTTCCCTTCATTATGTGTTCATAAAGAAAGAATTTGAAAAAACTTTCCTCCAAGGAGGGAGCACCTTCTCCTACGGGAAAATTTCTAACCTTCCCCTTGTGAGGGGACCTTCTTCCTTTTGAATTTCTTGATGAAGTGAACATCTTTCAAAAGGATTCCTTGATGTTGAATTGATTTGTGAAAAATACTCTTACACTTTCAAACCGAGCGTCCCTTGAGTGGACCCCTTTTCTTTTGAAGGTTTCCCGAGGGACCCCTTTGAAAGGTCTTCCTTCAATTTTTCAATTGTCTACATGACTATCTACTTGATTTCCTATCTGTATTTTTATTTTCTAACATGTTTTGTTTGTAGATTAATATGTTGCTTTGCAAGTGCACTTGTGAAGTTGCTTTCTAGTTTGACTCTACAAAGTACCCCTACATTGGGCTTCCTTCAGGAGAGAGTACTTTAGGGCACCTTCCTTGCTAATCTAAGGACCTACAAAGCACTTACATCCTGCTAGATTTGTGCATCGTTGGTCTATGGACCTTCGATGTACTTTGTTTGAACCTCCTCAGGAGAGTACCTGTGGAGTTATTTTCCTACCCTACACTTTTGAGGTTTCCAAATTGTAGTCTACTTCCTCAATGATTTAGGTATACAGTTCTAAACTCTTTGATCTAGTTTATCAAACACTCATTGACACTCATGCTCACTAAAGTGGGGGAAAAATGTATAGGAGCGAATTTGTACCCCTCTCGCAAATACCCCTTTTACATCCTCCACCTTAGAAAAATAAAATACAACCAAGTAATCCATGTCCTCATTCTATACCCCATCCCCTTGGTACTTTCTTTTAGTGTCAATGGGGAAATATTTTTCAGGGATGCATGCATGCAATGCGTAGATGTCTGCACAACATGCTACGATTTTGATAGGATTCCTACCTCTAGAATCTATAGAGGTGTTATGCTTTCCACTCAAGATGAAACATAATACCCCTACTCCTTCCTATTGACCTTTGAATGGCTCTTTCACTCCCTTTTCATCTTCAAATGGCTATCTTCTTCATTCAATCCATCTTCTTCACGTTTCTACATGCTCGCTTGATCTTGCTTCACAATTCTCACTCCATACTCTTGCTTCTCATTGCACTATTGGCATCACAACTCCAACACCACAACATCCCACGTATTTTACCATATAAGTTGTAGCTTGGTTCCTAGTGAGGCTACTTTTGAAATTGTTGTGGTTGTGTCGACTCTACCATTGTTGTGGGATTGCATTCCTCTCTCATTGGCCTTGAGTGCCTTTGGTCGAGGGTGGTATTGCTTCTTTTTACTTGGTTGTTGAATTCTTGTAGTTTTGTGTATCTTGTAATATTTGGTTCTATTTCTATTCTAGCATTATTTTCTTTATCATATTTCTATCTATCTCTCTATCTGGTTGTCCGTGGAGGTGAAAACACCAAAGTGGGGGTTTGACTATAGTAAACCCGTATACATCCCCAACATTTTTCCTCTCTTGGTTGTGTGTAGGTACGTGTTCATGTGGAGCTTTCTGTAAAACTAGACTCCTCATGAGTTAATCTTTATCACCTTCATCCTTCTCATCTTCTATGTCATCTTTCTAGTTGCTTTAGTCATTCTTCTTATTATTACTTTAGTTAGTACTTTAGACCTCAACCACTAAGTCATTAGTAGGATTCTTGTACCTTTTACTATACTTTTAAGCTTTCTGGTTGTATAGATGCCAACACCCCAATGAGACACCAACACATCACGCTATCATCCCTGACCTGTGTCATTGTCCTTTGGCAAAAATTTGTCCAAGGTATAGTTCAGGTTCCAAGATCCTACTCATTTAGCCCCATCAAAACTCTTGGGTTAGTAGAGTTGCATAAACACTTGAGAGTGATCTTCATTCTCTATCTTGTTGTGCATGTTTTGCACACACACCCTGCCATAGGCAGGGACCCCATCTTTTTCCATCTCAATGGCTCATTCCTACTCTTGTTAGGTCATTTTTTCTCCTACCTCAATTTGCATGCCCCTTTCCCAGAGCCCAAGTTGGTCACATGCCTTAGAATGATCAGTTTTCCCTTCACTAGATTCACCTCCCTGAATTTTGCTAAGTCTTTTTCTCTCATGGAAATGCCCCTACGGGTTTCCCTTCACTCATTGCCTCAATGTCCTCTAAGCCTTGTAGACCCATAGTTGTAGGTTGTCTCATGTGGGTTTCCACTCATGTTTCACCATTGAGTGGCGACTGACACCCAACTTCCATCCACATGGCAAGATCCACACTTAGTTTCTCCATTCGAGCCTTGACCAAGCATCCAAATGAGTGTGGGTTCCCGCATGTCACCTAGCTCGGGTCTGCTGTACCAAAAAATCAATGCATACCATTGATGGAAATTCGCCTATAAACATTTCTCCAAGCTGTTCATTTTACTTGGGGCATTCTAATCTAGGAAAAACAAAGTCCCCCCTTCCTTTTTCTTCCTTTTGCCTTGTTCCTATTGACTGGGTCCCTAATTGATTAATTAACTTTTTCCTTCATTTTTTGACATTAGGGACAATTTTTTTATGGATTTGGGATGTTTTTGTGATGCCTAAGTGAAATACCAAGGTTTTGTTAAGTTTTGGGAAGTTGTGGAAATTTCATGTCAGGTCGTCATCCCTCTGTCACTGTAGGAACTTCCTTGTCGAGCCACCATCCCTTTGTCACTGTTGAGACTTCCATGTTGGGCCACCGTCCCTCTATGGAAATTTAGGAACTTCCTTGTTGGGCTGCCATCTCTCTATCACCGTCATAACTTCCTTGTTGGGCTGTCATGTGCTCATTGCCATTTCAAAAGGGTGGCAAGCCTCCGACTTTCCCCTTCCAAATTTCTGCATTGTTCAAAATGAGTCAAATCTTAAGGAAATATGTCTTGGCACTCTTTCTACCCCTTTTCCAATGTGCTAAAATTGAAAAATCTCAAATTTGTTAAGTTTTTTGAAGTTTGGGAACTTCCTTGTCAAGTCGCCGCCCTCCGTCACCGTGGGAACTTCCTTGTCAGGCCGCCATCCCTTCGTCACTATGGGAACTTCCTTGTCGGGTCATTGTCCCTCTGTCACCATCGGGACTTTCTTGTATGGCCATCATCCCTCCATCACCATGGGAACTTCCTTGTTGGGCCACCATCCCTCTATCGCCATCAGGACTTCCATGTTGGGCCATCATCCCTTCATTTCCATTGGGACTTCCTTGTCAGGCTTTCACCCCTCCATCATTGTGAAGACGTCCTTGTCAAGCCGTCATCCCTCTATGGCCATTTGGGGACTTCCTTTTCTTGTCGCCATCCCTCCATGGTCATTCATCGTCCACATTCCATCCTCTATCTGTCGTGCCTCTATGGAAATCCATCATTTTCCTTCTATCTGCCATCCACCATCTTCCTTCTGTCTGTCATCTGCCTTCCGTCTGCCATCCCTCCATTTCCATCAGGACTTCCTTGTTGGGCCTCCTTCCCTTTATGGTCATTTGGTAACTTCCTTGTCAAGCCGTTGTCCCTCCATGACCATCCATCATCCATCATCTGCCATCTGCCTTTCATCTGTCTTCTGTCTATTGTTCGTCATTCACCTTCTACCCACCATCTATCATCCATCGTCCACCTTCCATCCACCATCCATCATCCATGCTTCTTCTGCCCTATGAAAGCTACAACCCTGAACCCACATTTATGTTTGTGGTCCAAACAAGCTCCAAATATGAATATTATGATCTTTTGATGATGCATGGGTGAATCTAACAAGGAGTTTGCAAGATTCAACTAACATTTGACTTGGTTTCTGTATGGAATCACTTACGACACTTCATGTATGTAGGATTCAAGAAACCTACTGTGGGTCTGTCGGGGAGGCCCATTGAGAAAGTTGAACAAGGAAAAGCACATAGCTCCTATCACCATTCATTTTATGCCCACCTTTCTTCATAGCACCCATCAATAGAGTTGGAATTAGAAGTAGACCTATGTCAAGGAAGTTAGTAAAAGGGTGGCCTTGAAGGTGGTAGGAGGGAGAAACTATTTCCTCCCTCCAAATAAGTGATCATGATCCATCAAGAGTTGTCTCATCAAATCATCTGATCCATTTAACAACGATGCAAATCTGTAAACAAGGTGTATTTGATTGATTGAGGGATGTTGTGAACACATCAAGTAAAAGGAAGCTTTTGAACAATTTCAGCTACACCAAAAGGGCAATCAGCTAGGAGACAAAATTGCTATAGTGACTGGTCACTACAGGACAAAATAGAGAAAATACAAGGAATGTATTTTTAATTTCTATATAATGAGGGGTAGGTGAAACCCTAGTGCAATCAAATCTGAGCCACACAATGTAATTCAATCCTAGCCATTCATTTGGGCTTTGGAAAACTATAAATAGGGGTTTCTCCTCATTTGTAAATGGTTGGAGAGCTGATGTAAAAACATTATGCAGCAATAGAAAGTAGCATTGCATGATCTATGCGTGTTCCTTTTGAGTTTGCTCATTATGTGTGCATGGTTTTACTTCCCTATTAGTTTAGTTGTTAGTTTATTGAATGGAAGTGATGATGGTATTTTTTCTTGTGGTATCTGATGAAATTTCAGCCCATACTTTTAGCACTTGTTGATGACAAACAGCTATGTAAAGTTAGCCTAGCCTCCTTTATGTCATTGTTGCAACCTAGTTCAATTGCATGTTCATGTGTGCATGTGCAATCCAAAAATATGTAGTCCTTAGAATATTGCACTGGTTTTGTGTACCTATAGGTTTCTCTTGGTCAAGAAAAACTCAATTTAGGGAGTTTTTCTACTCTAGCAGCCTCCATGATCACTGTTCATTCATGGTTTTAGGTCTAGGAACCTCTCTCTTTCCCTACCCTTTTTTCCTTTTTTTTTAATAAGTGACCTAAGCTAAGGTTCATTGCACATTGTAAAGCCAAATCTAAAGCTGAAATAAGAGTTCAAGACTATTGTTTGAACCTGCAACAATTGCACACTAACTTCCCCATCTCAGGAACTCCATTTGCATATCCAACTTCCCTACTTTATGACTCATATGCAAGTATGCCTTGTGATTCCAACAAATCACATGAAACAACTGAGATATTCCAAGCACTATCAATACCTAACATTAGATACCTTGGGGTGATCTTTAGCAGCTTGTTGTTGGAGATGGTTATGTGCAAGATCATCATGATAAAAATAGGCCCTTAAGTGGCAAAAAAATTGGAAAAATCAGAGTTAGGAAACTTGACATAAAAATTTGAATAAGTTATCTATATTATTTCAAAAATATGTAAGGATAGAATCTATGGAAAATTAAATGCAGTTTCTAAACTACTAGCTTTTAAAAAAAAAAAAATCTATTTGGTGAAAATTTGAAATTTCAATGCGAGAGTACTTAAATTTCAAGGAAAAATAAGAAGTAGGTGTCTATCTAACCCTAACCACAATAAAATGATAATATCTTTTATAATATTTTAGATATAAGTAGAGGACTCATGCACCAATGTGATGCATATTTTTTGTAATTTTTTCCAAGTAAATAGTTAATTATGAATTTTTATTACAATTTTGAAAAAATATAGAAAATCGTATGTCTAACCACCTTAACTTGATCAAAACTTCATGAAATTCATTTTTTTTTAATCTTATTCAATGTGAAGCATAGAATGTGACATGTTTTAGATTCAAAAAATGTGATACCATTTGAAAGCTATTGATGTTTTTCAATCAACCTATCAATCAAGACTTTAGTTGTAATTCAAATAGAAAATGAATAATAATTATTTATTAAATTCAAAGTAAAGCATAATTTATATTGGTGGAAAGTTGAGAATCTCCTTTAAAAACCCTTTTTGTTTCATCAATTTTGGGTAAAAAAATGGTCGTTAGCCACATACCCTACACATACCCATCATATTACCACTTTTTGTCCCATCGTGATCCTACACGTATCCAGATTACCTTTCAAGAGAGGTAGTGCCCCTATGCACTTCCTATGTTGAGAATGTGCATAAAACACACATCAACATATCCTTAACCAAAAACATTTGTCCAACCTGAGGTAGACTAGGGTAGTCTTCCACTCTCGGCTCTCCGTGACCTAGAGCCTTGGTGTGGTTGCTCCCCCTTCTCTATATAGGAAGATATGCAAATTTAAATAAATTGGGAAAAAACCCTAATTCTACAATAAATAAATCAATTCTACTCTAATTCATTTGAAATATGGGCTATAATGGTTTGAATATGATCTTTGAAAACCCTTCAAAAATTAGACAAAAATACACCAAAATCTAGAGATATGTGTTTCACAAAATAACCTCCAAAATTGAAAAATTTCTTATCATCACATCGGTGCTAAGATCATGCTCTGATACCTCTTGTAATGAAAGAACTTGCATAAATAATTTGAAATATGATGCAAATACTTGATAATAATATGCCACTTTGAGGGGATACCTCCAATAGTCTTCAATAAGAACACAATACTCAATATGATGATAATAACCTACCTATACCTCATGCACCAATTGTACTAGAGGTAGCGACCACCGGGGTCAAATCACCCCCCATCACCCCTCTCAATTGGCGGCCATCATTGATAACTAATCAAGATACCGATGGTTCCAAAAACCATAGGGCTGGCCAAAATCAAACTAACTGGTGCTTAATTAACTTTGGCGATAGTATAAAGGAATCAACGACAAAAAAATAATTGACATCTAAGATTCCTAATATAATATTTCAATAGAGCGCAGTATTCTGGTGATTGGGAAATTTGCAAGTCATCACCCTTCTTTCCAACAAAAAAGAATATTCTTCAAATATTCTATTTAATAGACATCAAATTTAAACCTATAGACCACTGATGTCATTATTTTTTGAGCCCCCTACTAAGCCTTTTTTACCTAAAGAGAAACTTTCAGTAAATCAAGCATAAATTAGGCATACGATCTCTATTTTTTGCAAACGAGATATCATTGGAAAGGTGATTCTAAGCTAAATCATGTAGTGTAGGTATTTTTTTCTATATTTTTCTCTTGATTTATTTTACAAACCCCTAAAGTTAGATCAAGTTGTTTTCACTCCGAAAGGAATAACTTTTTCTCGGTTATCAGATTTAGTCCTCTACACAAATCCCATGAATATTTTTCCAAAAATTTAACCAAATATTTCTTATTTCAACCAGATCTCTGATCTTCCTTTTTGAGTTATTTTCTTGGAAAATGTACAAAATAGGTCAATTTTTTTGGATTCAAAGGGGATTTTTTTGGATTGAGGGGGTCTATACTAGTGCATCAATTCATTACACTATTATTTCATCATGGATCTAAATTGGATTGCTTTGCTTACTCCATACAACTATTATAGTTGGAAATCACAAATTGAGATGCATATAAAGAAACTAGTGCTACACAGGGTTACCATGGGTATAGAACTTCAACCTGTAGGTGTTGTTGAGAAGAGAAATTGGTTTAATAGAAATGATAAAGCTTTTGGTACATTATTCATGTCTACATCTCTTGATCTTCTCTTTCATGTTGAATCTTGCACCACACCAAATTAGATATGGACACAATTAGAGTCCTTGTTTGGGAAGTAAGATATTGTGAGAGGATTTTAGTTGGAGAATGAACTTATTAGTTTGGCTCTTCAATATTTTGATAGCATTCAGGACCTCTTCACTCACTTTCAACTCCTTCAAGTTGCATAACCACCACCATTGTAGCTGCAACCTGTTGTTTTATTGGTTCCTCCTCTTCGTTGTGATAACGTTGGCTTTGGAGGGCTTGCAACCTTGCTCCTTCTTCCATTTTCCTTGAGTGCACATGGTTGAGAAGGTGATATCCATTATTTTCATTTACCTTTGCATTATCATATCTGTATTGCAACATATTGTTGTTTGAGTGTTGCTTGGTATTTTCATTTCTATACTCTCTTTGTCATCTTTCTATATAATTGTTGTTGTGTAGCTATCCATGGAGGTGGAAACACCAAAGTAGGGGAATGATTGAGGAAATCCTCTATACACAAGCCCAACATTTTTCTATTCTTTTTTGTGTAGGTTATTCGTCAAGTGAAGCTAGAGAAGATCTCAACTTGCAGGTTCAACTTGGTCTATCTCTATCACCCTTATTTTCATCAATTCTAGTTTAGTGTTGAAGTATTCTTCTTGTTATACTTCATTCCTATATTTTCTTTACGTTATGACACAACATAAAACCTCTTTGTAAATTTTTTAGCTTTTTCCCTAGTGTTTTTGTCTACTCTTCACACTCTCTATCCGTACAGATGCCAGTGCCACACGTTGTTGTATGTGCCCCGCATTATCGCCCTTAGGCAATGAGATATCTAAGTTGCATATTGAAATATGGTAATCAACTCTTTTGACCTCCCAAAACATTCAGGTTAATAGAAGGATGGTATCAACTTGATTTCTCTCCCTTTTTAGCCCTAAATGCTTAACCTTTCCAATCACTTAGAAAATATTGAGGTAGATTAGGGTAGCCTATTTCTTTAGACCCTCCTGTGACCTGGGGTCTCAGAGCAACCAATCTCCCTCTACATTTTGGTGAACCTAAAATGAACTATTTTGGTTCTATTTCATTATGTTGAAGGAATCTTCTCTTGTGTTCTAGGTGTGTGTGTTGTAGGATGCATAACCTTGCAACCCAATCTATGACCCCTAGCAGGAATAATCAAAATTATCTCTAGAAATTGTGAAGTGAAATATAGATAGGTCAGTGTCTAATTACTAAATCTTTTGAGTATCCTTAGGAATTCCTTTCAGAGTATGTAATCATGGCCTCTTTTATCCATCTCCCCATTCCTTTTGTGTAGCTTGTGAATGGATCACCTACTATAAATTTTACATCGCAAGACTTTCCTATGAACATGAATAAATAGCTCTCTCCTCTATACATTCCCACTCACATCAATGAGAACATCATGACTAGTGTTCTAGTTGATCCTACATGACGTGTGAATGTTATTATAGGGGAGATTTTGTTGTTAAATTTCTTACATAAGGATGGGTATGATGAATTGAAAACCATAATACATATGCAAGATGGAATCTTGGTCCCTCTAATTAGTTCCATCACCCTTCTAGTCCTAGTAGGGCCCAGGACTGTAAATGCTCCTTTCGATATCATCTCAGAGTTAAACTTGTTCAAAGTGAAACTAGGCATCCCATGGCTAGTTTCCATGAATGTAGTTGCTTCAGTAATTCATAAGTGTTTGATGTTTTCTCATGAGGGCTCTTTGCACGTTGTGCACAAAACTAGATATAAACCTTTGGTGTAATGTGGGGGCTACTCATTAGATCACTTATGGATTTCTCCTATTGGTTTGCTTCCTCCAAGGATGGACCTATTGTATTGCACCTATGTTAAATACAAGAATGAAGGCATAAATTCAAAGATGACCTACCTTGTCTCCCCTTACGCCACTTCAGTTAAAGGCTCTATGATCATGCAACAGTAGGTTGCCTCTACCTCCTCTCAAAAGGGGAAGGGGAAGTCTTCTCTTACCCAAGATCCTTCATGTTCTTCTACTATCTCATCCACTTCTACCTCTTGCCCTATTGTGGAACCTTCAGATCTTGCTCCCATGCCTCACATGGGGAGTCTAATGGGAAAATGTAGACATGTAAAAATGAATAATGAGTCTCACACATCCTAAAACTACATTTTTCCATCATTATTCATCATTTCATCATTATCATGAATTTTCATCATTTGCATCAATAATCCCCTTTGAACAAAATTTTCATCATTTAACCTTGTTTTCCTCTTTTGATTATATAATCTTCAATTATTTAATTAATTCATCATTTTATCACTAATTACTCCATTCATCATCCTAATTGAATAATCTTTAATTATTTGATTAGGTTAATTATTTTAATTATTTAATTATCCCATCTTTAATACTCATATTATTCAATGGAATATTCTTTTTCAAAAAGATCATATTCTCATCCTCCATAGTTAAATAATTTTGAATTATTTAATTATATTAATTTCTCTCCATAAAGAATATTCCCAAGGAATATTTCTTTTTAAAAATATCTTGACTAAATTTTGTCTCAAGCATTTCTAACCTTCCATTTATGATATCAAATCTCCACCCTTCATCTTCAAATATCTCAACCCTTCATCTTCAAATAGCTCAACCAATTTCCTACACATGAGGAGATATTTTCAATTGGAACTAATCTCATCCCCTCATCTTCCTTGTTTCACTCTCCTTTGTGGGTATTAAGGTGCAATATTAACCCTTCTTTCTAGGCATTGAGATTCAATCTAAACCCTTGATCTAATTCATTAAATTCTATAAAATCACCCTCATTCCTCCATAAACATCACCTAGAATTTGAGTATTGAGATCATGTTTCTTTGAGTTGTGAGAAATTGAGTAATCATTTCGTCTTTCATTTATCATCTAGTGTTGGGAAAATGTGTCTCAACCTTGCAATTATATATGATTTATTATCAATAGGATGTATATATATTTATATAAATATTTCCTAGTTATACTGATAGGTGTATACATTGGCAACACATAGTGAAATGTGAGCACGTTAACAAAAAATCCTAAATGGTCGACATACACTAAATAATGATATCTTCTAAATCTAGACCATTTGTTATTAAGTTTTAGATCTCAAGGAAAATATTTTGTTGGCCTGTCTTTCCCTAGAATGTAACCCTATTTTATGAGGGCATTATATTATGATTGTGGTAGTATGATGTATTTTGAGTCTAATAGTGGTCATGTTCTCTCTTGATCTCTGGTGGTGATACTCCTGTGAGAAGCTTACTTTGCAAGTATATTGTAATATTTGTGATTTATGAATAATATATTGGGTGGCTTTTGGAGTGTGAAGTTTTTCTATCGAAAGCGTTTTCCCCACATAAATAACTATGTCATGGTATGCATGATATTTATGTTTATTCTATTTAACATTTTGTAATTGTTAAATATCTATAAAGTTTTGCGTTATTCTCCTATCAAGATTAGCATAGGAATTTGTTTTGCTACCTTACTTCCTTCCAAGTGGTATCAGACCCTAATCACCTTTGGTTTTAGTTACAATGGGTTGTTGGGTTTTTTGAACTAATCCATATTTGAGTGGGAGCTTGTGTAGAAGACACTTTGTGATCTTTTTGTAGGAATTTTCAGATGGTAAGTTCATCAAGGATAATAGAGGTGAATAAATTTTCTAGAAATAATTTTGAGATGTGGAAGCTAAAGATGGAGGATCTATTGATAGATCAAGATCTATGGGATGTTGTTAATGAGAATGTTTCAATGCCTACAAATCCTACTCAAGCTTCTCAATATGATGTTATGGACTATACAACCAAGGGTCTAATTAGATTGTGCTTGGAAAACTCTATTTTAATCAATTTCCATGAAGAGACCTCTACATAGAAACTATGGAAGAATCTTGGTGAGATGTATCAAGCCAAATCTTTAGTGAACAAGATTCTCTTGAGGAAGAAATTGTATTCCTTGAGAATGGAAGAGAGTGGAAAAATCGTAGAACACCTAGAAGCATTCAATATGTTGGTGGCTCAATTGTAATCAGTTAGTGTCAAAATGGATGAGGAGGATAAATGTCAGATCTTGCTTTTTTATTTGCTTGATTTGTGGGATTCTCTTGTTATGGCTATTGGGAGTACTTTTGTTATTTTGAAGACTGAAGATGTGTTGGGTTCTTTTCTTTCTCAAGAGATGAAGAAGAAGGTATCCATCATTTTTAAGGAGGCTTTAAATATTCATGGAAGACCTAATGAAAAAGGAAAGAATGAGAAGCATGACAAATCCAAGTCCAAGGGGAGATCTAAATCTCTTGGAAACTCCAAAGTTATTTGTTGGAATTGCGATAAGCCTGGACATGTTCTTAAGGAATGTAAATATGAAAAGAAGATAAAGAAGAAATTTTAAGAAATTTTATTCTGATTCTAAATCCGAGAAGGAAGATGGTGACACATTCATTGCAGCTTTGGAAACTTGTGCAAGTAATGATGCATGGTTAATTGACTCAAGTGCATCTTTCCATATGACCTTTAATAGAGATTGGTCTTCTAAATATAAATAATTTGTTGGAAGTAAGGTGTACATGGGTGATGATTCTTATTTAGAAATTGTTGTCCATGGTAAAGTTAAAATCATTTTTCTTGATGGTAGAATAAAAAGGATTAATGGTGTGTTGCATATCCCTAGTTTAGCACAAAAAAATTTATATGTGAGAAAACTAATAGATGTAGGTGTGTAGGTAGTATTTTTTGATGTAGGATGCAAGATGGTCAAGGTTCTATGGTGATTACTAGAGGTGTTAGATATATGGCACATTGCATAAGCTTGATGCATGCACTATTGAGTGCAATAGTACTTCTATAAAAAGAAAGCCTATGGAAGAAGTGAGGGTTTCACCTTCAAAATATGGTCATGGATTTTTGGTACCCAAGGGTGCTCTTTCTTTTGAATCAAAGTTACCTACAAAGAAAATTGTTATGGAACCAAAGAATTGGCCACATTGGAGAAAAGGGTTTAAGGACCTTGAAAAATAAAACCTTGTTGAAGGTTTGTATGATTGTAATCTTGAATTCAAATTTTGTGAGCATTACATTTACGGAAAAAAAAACCGCATTCAGTATTACTCGATTTCTCATAAATCTTGTGGTGTATTGGATCTTATTCATTCTAATGTGTTTGGTTCTATAGATGTTCCTTCGATTGGTAAATCCACATATTATGTTTCATTTATAGATGATTACAGGAGAAGGACATGGGTATATTTTTTGAAGAGTAAATTTGAATTTTTCAATCAATTTAAAGAATTTAAACCAATGGTTGAGTTGTAGACTGGAAAGACAATAAAATTTTTGAGGATTGATAATGGTGGTGAATTTTTCTCTAACAAATTTGATATATTTTGTAAAGATTGTGTTATTCATAAATAGAAGACAAATCTATATTCTCCACAACAGAACATGGCTTTGCAGAAAGAATGAACAAGACACTAATGGAGAAGGCTAGGAGTATGTTGAGTGGTGCTAATCTAGAATAAAGGTTTTGGGTTGAAGTTATTTCCATTGCAAGTTACCTGATTAACAGGTATCCTACATTATCTCCTGTTGATAAGATTCCTATAGAGGAATGTTCAGGTCACACACCTTCATTAATACATCTTAGAGTTTTTGGTTGTGAGGCATATGCACATGTGCCAAAGGAGAAGCGAAAAAAGTTGGAGAACAAGGCTTTGAAGTGTATCTTCATCGGATACAATTATGGTGTGAAAGGATAAAATCTTTGGGATCCTATTACATAGAAAGTAATACATAGTAGAAGTGTTATTTTTAGAGAAACTAAGCCTTCTTCTATTACATTGTACCCAGAACAAAGTAAACATGAAGATGTGATTCATTTTCCTTCTACAGCTTAGAAAGTTGAATTGAGGCCCATGGATAGATAAAAAGTTGAGGAGAGCTCATCTATCTTAAAATCTTTAAAAGAGGAGGAAGAACCTCCAACTCGGCTTGTTTGTAGGTCTACAAGACATAAACACTCACCTGAAAGGTATTCACTTAATGATTGAATATGCATTTTTCTTTGAATACTAACATGGATGAACCTAGATCTATAGAAGAGGCACTAGGTATGAATGATGCAGAATCCTAGAAGATTTCTATGGATGAAGAAATGGCATCTTTGAAAAATAATGATACATTGGATCTTGTACCATTGCTTGAAGGACGAAAACCTTTTGGTTGCAAATGGGTGTTGAAGAAAAAGATTGGTTTAGATGGAGGTATTGAGAAGTACAAAACGAGGTTGGTTACAATATGTTACTCTCAAGTTAAGGGTGTTGATTATGGTGAGATATTCTCCTATTAAAAAAATGACTTCCATTAGATTTTTTCTTTCTATTGGTGCTTCTTATGATTTAGAGGATGAGAAAATGGATGTGAAAGTTGATTTCCTTCATGGTGACTTGGAGGAGGATATTTATATGATACAACTAGAGAACTATGTGGTGAAAGGTAAAATTAAGTTGGTTTGCAAATTGAAAAAATATTTGTATGGCTTAAAATAGAGTCCTAGGATGTGGTACCAAAAAATTGATACATATGTGTTAAGTTTGGGATTTGAGAATTCTAAATCAGATCATTGTATTTATTATAAAATTGATGGTGATATTTTCTTGTTTATTGCATTATATTTTGATGATATGTTATTTATTATTTCATAATTGAAATTTCAACTTGCTGCTAAATTTGAAATGAAAGATCTTGGTGCAACTAGACACATTCTTGGGATGGAAATTAAAAGAGATAGAGTGAAAAAAAAGCTATGGCTTGACCAAAGTAGGTATGTCAACTTAATTTTACAAAGGTTTGATATACAAGATTGTAGACCATTATGTGGTTTCAATTGGAACAAAGTTATCTTTTTTAGATTGTCCAACATCTCCATCAAATATGGAAGACATGAGCAGCGTGCCTTACCAAAGTGCAGTTGGAAGTTTGATGTATGTTATGGTTTGTACAAGACCAGACATTTCCCAAGAAGGGGGAGTTCTCTCTAGAGATATGTCTAATCCTAATAGAGTTCATTAGGATGCGATTAAAAGAGTCTTCAAATATTTGTACAGTACCTCACATTATTCCTTATGTTATCATAGTAATATGACTAAAGACAAGATTTCCCTTAATATTCATGGTTATGTGGATTCAGACTGGGAAGGTGATGTTGATAGTAGAAAATCCACCAGTTCTTATGTATTTACTTTATTTGGTGGCATAATTAGTTGAATGAGTAAGTGATAGGCTATGATTATTTTGTCCACTACTGAAGCAGAGTATATGAAATCTACTCATGCTTGTAAAGAATCCATTTGGCTTAAAAGATTGTGTTTAGATTTTGGAATAAAATAAGGTGCAGTAACAATTTATTGCGATAGTCAAAGTGTGATATGTCTAGCTAAGAACCCGACATTTCATGCCATGATCAAGCACATTGATGTAAAGTATCATTTTGTTAGAGATATGGTTGAAGATGGTAGGGTGAAGCTAGTCAAGGTAGAGACTTTGATGAATGTTGTTGATTCTTTAAATAATCCTATGAGCACAGAGAAGTTCAGATGGTGTTCACAGACTATGGGTCTTTTGGCCCCTAGCAATTAAAGAGATGATGGTTACGCTCTCACATTGCTCTTGCAAGGTGTTCGACAAGTGGGAGATTTGTTGGAAAAATGTGTCTCAACCTTGCAATTATTTACCATTTATTATCCATAGGATGTATATATATATATATATTTCCTAGTTACGTTGATAGGTGTATACATAAGCAGCACAAAGCGAAATGTGAGCATGTTAACAAAAAATCCTAAATGGCCAACATACATTAAATAATAATATATTGTAAATATGGACTGTTTGATATTAGGTTTAAGATCTAATGGAAAATATTTTGTTGGCTTGTCTTTCCCTAGAATGTAACCCTATTTCATGAGGGCATTGTATTACAATTGTGGTAGTGTGATGTATTATGAAATTCTAATAGTGGTTGTGTTGTCTCTTGATCTCTAGTAGTGATACTCCTATGAGAAGCTTGCTTTGCAAGTATATTGTAATCTTTGTGATTTCTAAATAATATATTGGGTAGCTTTTGGAGTGTGGGATTTTTCTCCAAAAAGTGTTTTCCCTACATAAATCACTAAGTCATGGTATGCATGATATTTATGTTTATTCTATTTAACTTTCTATAACTGTTAAAGATCTGTAAAAAATTTCATCATTCTCCTCTCAAAATTAGTGTAGGAAGTTGTTCTGCTACCTTAGCTTCCTTACATCTAGGTCATCATTGAGCTTTTGCAAGCATAACAAGCTAAGCATTGAGCAATCGAACATCCATCAACAAGATTCTCCTTCAAATGGGATGTAAGGCTTGTATTTTTCCCTAGTTTCAATCTGTTTAGTTGGATTTTCTAACCATTTGTGTGTTGATTTCATAGCATAGAAGCATTCAATCTCATTGGTGTAGTGTAGAAAAATGTATCCCTTTTACATTTCCACACACAATTTAGAATTAGTTTTAATTTGGACTTAATCGTACCTTATTTTAGTGTTGTAAAGTGTACCTCTTTACACTTTCACACCTATTTAGGGATCCTTTAATTAATTGAGCTTAATATTACCTTAATTGGCCCTTTAATTCATTTACCAAGCCTATTTAATTACATTTTTTTAAGGGGAAACCCAACATTCATTAATGCCTTAACATAACACTTATCAATGAGCAATATGTGTCCTAGGTTAGGGACCTAGGACCCATTTTCCCATGGGATAATGGGTCCTCTCCTAGACCTAGGACCTAAATTTAAATTATGTTTTTGGTGGTATTTTAATGTTTTCAAATCTATATTCATATGTCAGCTTGTATTATTTGAATTTTGTGAAATTGAGGATACATACCTATAAATATAAGGTCATTTCACTATGTTTCACTAAGATTATTTTCATGAGATCAAGAGCATTTCAAGAGAAATTCAAGGCATTGAAAGGAAGATTTATTGAAGATCTATTGCAACAAGAAAGATCCAATTGTCATATCAAAGTTTTCTTGCATCATGCATGTTATTGGAGCTAATATGGTGATGTAGGTTTCATGATCCATTCAAGCATTCAAAGTCATTATCTCAAGAAAGTTTCAAGGTTCAAGATCCACATACATTGAAGCCATTTCATGTAAGTTGTGTTATGCCTTGCATACACACTCGAACTTTTTGCTTGGATAAGTCAAGGACCCCCTCTATTTTCTATCGTTTCATTGGCTTGTTTTGTCAGGATCGAGTTGCGAGATGGAATCAAAACCTAACAACCTTTAGGGGTTTCAAGTTCTGGTTCCACCTTGACTTCGATCCCCACTTCACCTTCGGGTGTCATTCGGGTTTGCATTCCTTGTCTGGTCCTATCTCATCTACGTCTTATTCTTTGGCCCATTTTTGCTTTGTCTCATCTTTTTCCATTATGTTGTTCATTTGTTTTTTATTGTTTTCATTCGTCTTGGTCCTTGTCTTTTCTATTGTCATCTTTTCATCGTCTTTTTGTGTCATTTGTTCATTTCCATCTTCTTCGTTTCTCCACGTCTGGTTTTACATCGTTCATTTTTTTGTTCTTTCATCATTCCTTCATTTTTCAGTTTTTGTATCTATCTTGAAAATACAAAAAATCAAAAATACAAAAAAAATACAAAAAAACAAAATAAATAAGTAAATCTTTTATTTTAAAAGATTTGAAATATTACAAGGTTTAAAATTTAAATTAAAAAAAAATTATAAAACTTATAAAATATAAAAATAAATCAAATCAAAATAATAAATAATAAATAATAAATATTTTATTTAAAAGATTCAAAATGAATAGATCTTTTTATTTAAAAATGTTATTAAAAATTAAAATAGAAAAACTTTAAAAAAAAATCATCATAAAAGTTTTCGGGTAAAAACCCCCGCGTGAAATTCAAGTTGAAGGGGTTAAAATAAAATTCCTCGCATCAAAAGACTTTGGGAAACTAAAATTTACTTTTTGCAGTGTGGGATCAGAGCTAACTTTGAGTTTTTGAAAAGGTAAAAATGTTCATGTTATGTGTGAGTCCGATCCCAGACCCGCGTCAGACTCAGATGTGAAATTGAAACAGGGGGATTAAGGTGCTCATGTTCAGGTTCATCCCGAGCCTGACCCCGCTCTCACATGAAACTGGTTCTAATCCCGCATCTTACACGGGTTCAGAAAGAAACGAAAACTTGGCACTGGGCAAAGGAAAAAAAAATTGTGTATGTTTTGCTCCCACTCCACACCTGACCTGCTCTAGTTCCGATTCTGCTCATAGATGGTTATGAACCTGCCATTTACAAAATAGGGTGAATGAAAATAAATGCTCAGAGTTTGGTCTATCCTGATCACGTTCCTGACATGGAAGCCTTAACATGTAAACTCATTCACAAAAATCTCTGTAAGAAATGAAATCTCATGGCTCAAAATGGTTACAAATTTTGCACAAAAATGTTTTAGATCTGTAAAATGGATTCATTAAACAAGTTTTAGAAACTCTCAAACAAATACTATTGATGGGGTAGGTGAACCATTCCATAGATCACCTTAAATGAAATATGATCTCTCAGAATGCAATGATTGTAGTTTGAAATCAAACACCGAGGTCATCAAATAGCGATGGGAGTAAAAGAAATGTCACAGATTTTAGTGGTAAGATAAAACACTTCAGAGAAATCTACTTTCAATGCATATGAACTGTAAAGAAATCACCTCAAAGAGATCTCATCTAATGAAAGTGATGATTGCAAGATGAAATGTAAAATATGGGAGCATAGATGAAGCACTGTGAACTGTTTGTCCGATATCCTCCAAAGAAACATGATTTCATCCAAGATGCCATGATTGTTGGGTTCACACAAAATGGATCTATTAAGTAAAAGTTCCATAAACTTAAGCATTTAGCTTCGATGGACTGGGATTCGTGCAACATTAGTCTATTGAAGAGATTTTAAAACTTGCAAGAAAATTTCTTTGGTAATCACATATGCAAAGCTTGATTGTAGGAACAATGTCCAGAGATAAAACCACAACCTCCAAAAGATGTCTTGTCACATGCATGCAAATCTAGAAACATGCGCAGTTGTTTGATAGATCGCCTCTTAGGAATGAAGTTTCATGGTAAACGTGATTGTAGAAAATGTACGATATGGATTCGATGCAAAGGATTAAGAAACCTTGAAAAAAATGCTACTAGCAATATGGGCTCGAATGATAGAATATGAACGCATAAAATGTGCAAGCATAGACAAAGCAAGCGAGTTGTTTAAACCGTGCCTCCAAGAAATATAAAACTCATGGAATGTTGTGATTGTTGGGTTCACACAAAATGGCTTTGCTAAAAGGCCTCTGAAACTTTGAGAAAAATGTAATGATTACAAAGTTTGCAAATAAAGTAGTTGACAAAGACTCAGATCTTCAAGAAAAATGCAAGTAGTGGTTGTAAGGTTGAACATGCGAATTTTTTGAATGAGCACCTCAGAGATGGCATGCAAATTGATCAACTGAATGTCTTAAATGGATTTCATTGAGATGAAATGCAGTTTATGCGCAAAGAAATGGATTTTATTGAAAAGGCTTTCGAGATTCATGCGAATGCAAATGACAGTTGTGAAGTTGAATTTTTATTAACCTTTCTTGATTATCTTCACTCACGGCATATGAAACTAGAGTTTTAGGCTTTATGCAAGACCTACGTATAATGGTAATAATGTATGCAAGGTATGGAAATAGAGATATGGCACACTAACTATTTCACAAAATGTCTCCAAAGAAATGCATCCTTATGGCTTAGAATGCTTGCAGGATATCTACAAAATGGTCTGAAGAAAAGATTCTCAGATGGAATGCATAAAGAAACAGGGCATTGTAAATTGTATGATAGAATGCATTAAAGATATTTCATCCTATTTTGGGTGGAAAGGTTTCAAAAGTATTCAATCAAAAGCATATCAAATGCATAGAAAGAGACATAAACAAGGGTGATGCATGTGAATTGTTTGCATCTCATCCAAAAGAAAATCCAGAGTGAAATTGGTTAATTCATTCGTGTTAATAAAATTGTTAATTATTGAGAATTAAAGTGAGTTGATTAATTTTATGATCTAATTTTGCATTTGCTATTGAATTGGTTGGGTTTGTAGGCACTATTCAAGGATGAGGTTACATGGCATTAGGGTTACAAATACAAACAGAGCATTGTTTGAGTGTTGTTTTATTTTAATGTTATTTAAAATGAAATTAATTTAAAATTATTATTATTTCAATTAAGGGAATTAAAGTTTAAATGCATTTAATTAAAATAATTCAAAATTAACTAATCCCTTGGAATAAATCATTGTTTTATTAATTCATTTTACTGAGTTAATTAATATGCACTCTTGATTTCAGGTACCTTTTCAAGAATTGGAAAATATTTTATGCACATGCTAGTGGTTTTCAAATCAAAGATGAAAAAGAGGAAAGATCTTCTGAAGAGATAATGAAACTGGAAGACAACTAAAAGTATGGTGAGCCCATTTGGAGTAGTTTTTGGAGAAAGATGTTGATTTTATGTTGTTCATCATGCAAAGAAGAACTCCGTGTCAAACTTGAAGTTGAAACTGGAGGGTTGCAATTATGAACTAAAGTTAAACTAGAGGATGGAGTTTCAACTGAAACTAACTAAAGTGAAATAGAGATTTTCTGATTGATTGCTACAACTTTTGATGTCTCAGTTTTGGAGGGAATTATGTAATCTTGAGATATTAATTGTCAAATATGCTCACTTTAAAGGGGTTAGAAACTTAGGAAAATGAGTTAGACATTTTTCATATTAGAGTTGATTAGACTTAGTAGTAGAGTAGATGAGATGGGTTTTCTTTATTCTTAGTTTAGTTGAATCAACTTGAAGATATTGGTTGATGTGCACTGGTGAATCTTGTCAAAATTGTAAATGTTATTTATTTGTTTTGCAATAGTAGAAGCAACCATATTTAAACCTTCTTTAAGTTGTATTTTGGAATGATGTTTGTTTTATTAATCATTTGATTTGGAAAATTTTCAAGGAATGGAGTTCTAAATTTTCTTTTGTTTGAATTGTGGTTTAAAATCTGCTATTAATATTTGCACTATGAATGAATGACTTTGTATTGATTACAGGTTAATTTGTTTTGCAATTCTAGTTTAGGTGTTCCTTGAAGAGTGATAGTTCTGGTTAATTAGATGAATCAACATTCTTCTTTCTCTTGCGTCCATGATATATCTTTTTCCTTTTTTATACCCCCTATTAGAGTAGGTTTAGATAGAAGTTCACCCTTACAACAATCAAGAAGATCAATAACCAGACGGCCCCTTGAACATTATAGCCTCATTGACTACTTAGCAAAAACAACACAGTTGAGAACCAACTATAGAGACCTTGGAAGATAGGTGGTTTTAGATCAGTTATCTTTTTCAGGAGAAATAGAGTAGAAATATTTTGTTTAAATGTTGTGTCAATTTGGCCATAAACAGAACTAGCGCTAGAAGGAGGTCCATGAGAAATTTTGGATTGTTGTGAGTTGGAGTGGGTTGGATCTTGGAAAACCCAACTCCAATGGGCAGCCCTTTGTGTATTCTTGGGATTCTTAACAAAATTCCTTATCATATGTGTGCGAACCCCAACCTTGGTACCTACTAAACAACATGAGTAAACAAGTTAAACAAGGAAATGCAATCCAAAACAAGGATTCCCCTTGAAATCCATTTACAACATTCAAACTAGGAATAAAATATTAAAGAACACAAAGGAAATGATAAAACAAAGATTGAATCCTAATTAGATGTACAACCTCATGATCACATGGGGGAATTGGTGCCAATTTGATGTGAAAATTGGCCCTTTCCCAACTCCATTGATGCAATGTTGATTTGATGAAGAGATTTGATCCACTTTGATGGTGAAGGATGAGAGCTCCAAGCCAAAATCTGCAATAACCTAGCTAAGAACTCAAGACTGATGAATGGAAATGGCTAAGTATTTTAGCATGGTAACTTCGCATGGATTGTGGATGATGAAATGAGGATATGAGCTCTTTATTTATAGAATTCCAAGATGGATGAATGTCCAAATTTGAGCAATGTGGGACTAACATTCATCCAATGGTATGATGCTACTTGTCAAGCTATGAATGGATGAAGGATGTGCAAGATTTGGGGTTTGTGCAAATAAATGCATAAATTTGAAATTCAAATTTGTTGAAATGACTTGCAAGAGGGAAGGTAAAATGTAATAAATGCCACTTGGCTCAAGGAAAAGGACATGTAAGATGAATTTATTGCCTTGTTGGATGTACATGTTGACTTGGAATTTTTGAATTCAAATTGAGAGAATATTCCAAAAGATGCCTTGTGAGGAAAATAGAGATTTAATAAATGAATTAAATCTATTTTCATGTGCAACTTGCATTATCTAGAGGATGGGACATGAGATGAGATTAAATTAATCAAGGGTTAATTAATTTAATGAGAGAGGTTAGATGATGTGACCTATTTGACTCCAATTTTTGGATTTATTTAAATCAAATAAGAGAGGAATATGATAAGAAGTTAATTAAATAATGATTTTGATTTATTTAATTAAAAGGGATCGTGTTAGATTAAATCACATAAGGTTTAATTTATTTAATTTAATGGATAGACTTTAAAGATTTAATCAAATAAATTGATTATTTAATTAAATAGGGATAATTAGATCAGATGAATTGATTTAATTAACAAAAGAAATGACTTGATTAGGTAAAATAATTTATTTAATTAAGAGAGGAATATTGATGAATTTAATCAGATAGGGGAATTTGATTAAATGGTAAGACTGAGGGATGATTAAGGAAGAAACAATGTTAGTAAGTCAGGATCAGATGCACAATGTCAATCAGTATATTTTACGTGTCTATATTTTGCCCCTCTTTGAAGCAATGCACTCGTTGCATTGGTTCAAGGAATAAACGATCTCGATCAAAGCCAAAAAAAATTGATATTTAAAAAATTGCCCAACTGCTGCCTGGCGAGAGCGAATATGCCAATATAATGCCCCCTTGAGAGATTGGATGAAAATTCCAATTTTTGGGTGATCGCGTGAAAAAAAGAAGACAAAGTACCCGATAGGTCAGAAAGGGCTCTAGAAGGCTAAAAATGTGTCTAAACACAATAAAATGATGAAAAACAAGCCTCAACCGGACGAAAACAGGTTCGGGGGTCCAAAACCCTAGCAGGACAGCCAAACAGGGTGAAAAAACCCTAATTTTTAGGCTTAAAAGGGGCCCGAGGGGTCACTTTCAAGTCATTTTCACACACCTCCGCTAGCAACCTTGAGATTTGAGCTCTGACTCTCTGATGATATGGCATAACAATAGCTTCCCCTACACATCACTAATCAAGTTCAGACATACCAGTGGCCACCTGGCATCGGGGCACTGGTATGTGACCCTTACCCAAGCTTCGTCCTTTCATTTAATGCCTTAATTAATGCTTTAAAGGGGTGGCTCACCTTCAACGGCGCTATATAGCACTGCTCAGCATTCAAACTGTGCCGCACGGTGCTGTTTTGCTCCACAGCGGTGCAATTCAGAGTTTAAAAACTCTAACACTGAGGTCGGGATTGGCGGGCTAATTTGATAAAGTGCGACGTGGCGTTGCCCATTTTACACAAACTGCGACGCTAGAAGGGAAAATGCACCATGGTGGTGCATTTTTTCTCTTTTTAGGGTCCAACATCAGAGTTTGATTAAAATCAAACTGTGACGCCATCACAAACTACGCCACTGGAGAAGTTTCTGGAGCGTTCAACCAGAAATTTTTCAAAATTTTTAACACAATGACTTTCCTTGATGCAAGATGCGGTGAGGGAGCTCTACTCCTGGGAGCACAAGTCATGAGATTTGGCTGTTGTCCTATGAGACTTGAGCGACAGGGACCAGGATCGACTTGAGGTTGCAGGGTTGTGGCACATTGCGTACGCGACGCCCGTGCGCACTCACCTAGGGATGTTGTCAGCGCTGGCCGAGAGATGGTACAGCGAGACGTCCTTGTTTCATCTCCCCACTGGCGAGGCTACCGTCACTCTAGAGGATGTTTGGCGCATTCTACGATTGTTGATTCATGGTCGACGGGTGATCTTCGATATGGACGAGGGGCGCGAGTCCTGCTACAAAGTCCTTGCTACACGGGACATCATCTTCTACGAGGGACATAGAGCTAGAGTGATACAGGGTCATAACACCTCCCTATCGCTGGGTAGTTGCAGCTATCATTTCGAGAATTGTTGCCCCAAACAAACAAGGGTGATACTTTAGTCTCAGCTAGGGGTATTGCTGGGAGCGAATGGTCTGAGACAGGCTGGTTTATTTCACATGGGGGTCTATTCTTCTAGCTTCACTCTATAGGTACCTCCATGAGTATGTTTACATGGATGGTAGAGCACTGGGAGCAGGGGTGACCTTACTTCATGTCTGGGCGTGGGAGCACATTTTTGTGCTACGTCCACATGTTGTTCCAGTTCTGATGGGGCCAGACGATTCCCTCGTGGCACGATACAAAGGTGGTGTGTCCTTTACACACACTGGTGAGCACGAGATCCCCTACTAGAGGAAAATTTTGGACGAGTTGCTAGTTTTCACTTGGCAACTATACCTTGTTTAGCCTAGATGGGCCGATGATGCTTATCAACTTTTCTATTGCTGCCAGGACCGGTATATGCAAGGGTGGGAGCATACCATGATCGAGAGGTACCTGCTCGGGCACGTGCAACGTCAGTTCAGAGAGTTGTAGGATCAGCTTGATGACGACTATGTAGTCGTCTTTGCTTGCAGCATGACACAGGTGTCATGGGGACAGTACATTCCTACCTCAGTGGCAGTCGACAGTTTCAAGCACTTGGTAGCCTAACCATGGGCTTATGATCAGGGTTTAGCAGATCCCGGCACCACTCAGGCCTATAGAGACTGGTTCTGACCTCCACTTCGGCTAACCATTCCAGGTGAGGACCCAAATTTACGCAGAGTTAGAGGCAGAGGGAGAGGATGAGGGTGAGGACCTAGGGTTGATATTCGATAGGATCCACCAGTTGTACCCCCAGTCTCGCCAGGTCACGAAGATGTACACATGCAAGATCAGCAGCAAGAGATTCCAGTTCCACCACCACGAGCCGAGGGTGAGGATCAGCCTCACGTGCAGCCATGGGTATAGCCAGCAAAATAGGCAGATGCATGAGACACCTTGATTGCACAACTACGGGCCCAAGTTCAGGTGGTGACAATGGAGAGAGATTAGGCGAGGGCTGAGAGAGAGCAGCTCAAGGCCGAGAGGGATCAGGTCGTGCAGTAGAGACAGGTTGCAAAGCTATAGACAGCCACTGAGCTAGGCCTCAGATAGTAGATAGAGAGCATGACAGCCTCCTCCTCCCAGGGTACAGTTTCAGTTTGGTCCTATAGGGACGCTATCTGAGAGGTAGAGTATTACCGACGGGCCTACCATGAGATGGTACCCAGAGAAGAGTGGGTACCAGAGTACTTAGAGCAGGCTAGCCACAGACCAACAGAGGGTCATGGTGACAGAGGCGAGGGAAACATTCACAAAGACTGAGCCTGACTGAGATGTTATGATACTTCTTGTGCCTTATGGGCTCCTTTTTGATAGTCTGATGGGATTTTTGTACTTATTGACACATGTACAGTGATCCGTTTTATTCTTTGTACTATGACAATTACATTATTGATGATATATATATGAGCTGATTTTGATGTGATGCAATGTGTTCTCTTTATGCATGGATGATTTATTTCTATATGCTTTGCAATGATGTCTTTATGGATGCATTTATTTCTTGATGATGCATGCATTATGATTATGACTAACAGATCTATATTATGCTAACCTATAATATGATGTGCAATGATGTTATCTAGATGATGATCTAATTATGATAATGCAAATGAGATGATCGATATGTGATGTTAATATGATCTATGATGTTCATGTGAAATGATATGCTTATAACATGTTTATGAATGGATGTATACTTAGTATGTGATGGACTATTCCATTTATGCTTATGTGGGATGATTTATGCAATGAATGATTTACGATGCTATTTATGGATGATGAAATATGAATGTGATGGTTGTGATATGATGCAGATGAAATGGTGTTAATGCATAATGAGATGGTTTTATGAGATGCTTAGAATAACAAATGTTATTATCCTAAACGTAATAAATGATGATGTAATGTATGCGATGCAAAGTGATATGAGGATGTGATGTTATGTTAATGCAAAGTGATGCAATGATGTGCCATGTAATATAAATGTCATGATGTCATGATGTTATGCAAGTATGCAAATGAATTAAATGCATAAATACCTATCGTTTATGATTATGCAAAAAATGATTGTGAAATGCTTCCGTAAATGCTTATGCAATGATTTATATGATAGATGGTAATATGAAATGGTTGTGAAATGAAAATAAATGTTATGTGATGATTGATATAATGGCATGCGATGCAGTGTAATGGATGAAATGAAATAACATGGATGCACCTATCTATGAAGAATGTTTATGATAACCTATTTATATGATGATTAAAATGCAATGTGCATGCTTCCTATATGATATGTTTATGCAATATGCTAATGATTTGTGGATGCAGGATTGATGGCGATGATAGTGATGATGTTCAACTGTCATAGTAACTTGATAGTATGATTAGTAAGAAAAGAAGAAGTCATTTCAACAAGACACAAGATGATGCAAATGCAAATGATGATGATGATGATTATTACTTGCTGCAGAATTGGGATTTTCAAAGGGCCAAATTTTCTTATGTTTGATAACACACGTGGTACGATGCATCAAGGTATATAAAAACCAGGATGGCATTGTACCTAGTGTGATGGACTTTGACTTGACAATCAGATAGGAGTATCTTGTTCACACCTGACATATAGAAACCTTGCTAGGATGCACTTTAGAAGTTTCAAACATCTCAGACCAAAACACGGAAAGGTAAACTTATCCATGCAATAGTCAACAAGTTTCCCTAGACCTCTTCCATACATACCTAACAAAGCAAGTATTCACTGAGGTTATATTACAAGAATAACCAACAAGCATAGCAGACAAAAGATAATGATCGTTGCCCCATTCCTATTTCTCTAAATCCTCTATTTTGGGATGTCATCGAGACGTCCTTGGAATGAGTGCAAAATAAAATAAGTCAAAAGATAAAGACCAAGTAAACAAAAAAATTGATGCTCTTCAATACCGCTAATGAAAAGAGGATGTGTTTTCTAAGGATGATAACCGAAACTTATTGCCAAAAGATAATGCCCATTGTAGGAAGGACTCATCCTAGGACATGTTAGTGGTTGGCGGCACGTCATTTCGTTTATCCAACATGTTCTAAGGGATGATTGATATGGGACCAATTCAGATGATGAGCTACCAATACAAAGAGATGACCAACTTGCTTACGCACTAACTTAGACTTAAGACTTGACGTTTTTTTATTTTTCACATTTAACCTGCTAGACTTGTTTCTAACTGTTTCACCAAAGGTTGAGGATGACGATTAGTTTATTGTGGGTGATGTTTATTGCAGGTGCAAGTGAGATGAGGCGAATGGATTTTTTCAAATATTTGGATGTTTTTGACGTTTTGCAATGTTTTGAGGTTTTTTTTGGTATTTTTTGATATTTTCAAATGTTTTGACTTTCTATTTTCCAATGTTTTTGGGATTTTCTAAGATTTTGACCAAGAGACTAACCTAAGGACCTATCTTAGGGGCCTCGAGGGCTAATCAAAAAATTATCCTTGCCTAAGTTATACACGGAGAGACCACGTAGTTCGACTGATGACTTGACCAATCTACAGATGATGATATACATGATGAGATGTCAGTTATTATGATGGACTCCTAAAGGACTGACCTGGTGTAAGTGTTCCTAGGCTTGCTTGCACAATCAACTAAGAAGACATTTTCCCTATCTTCTTCCTGGAACCTGATTGCTTCTAGGTTCTAGTTAGGCTTAGGTCATTAGCTAAGCTTTGTTTCAACTCTTCTCCAAGAGTCTCACTCCTTGTGCTTCACCTTGGAGGACTGACACCACTTGAACTTGCAAACTCTCTCCTACACTTAGAAGACTCTAAGTGCCAATATCACACAAAACATTGAACTACTTGCAGGGGTGTTAGAGACACTGAAAACATGCCAAACACATCCATTAGATTAAATCTGGGATGATCTTAAATCTTTGCTCCTACTGATTCCAAGAATTGGTCTTGAAGAGGCCTAATCCCTTGTAGCCCTTGACAGTGACCTTTTTGACTTTCTTGCTCAAACTTTCCAAACAACCTGGCAAACAATTTGCACTTTTAGACACCATTGTGATCCTTTAAAAGATTCACAGGGTTTCAGACCCCTGACTCCTCCGTACACTGGTTTACTATAATCTAGGGCAAACAAGGCTAAAAGGCCTAGTTACTAGGGTTTCCTTGATCTCTCATTCAAATCTATTTCAAATGGATTAGTAAGAACATAAATCCTTCTAACATGCTAAGATATGACCAAATTCTACTTGGAACCGTACTTTGCTATATTGTACTTCTGACCCCTGCCTGATCTCTTCAATTCTTGACTGACAAACCTCTAACCAGGCACTCAAAGCTCGCCTAGGGTTTGTTATTGCTCATTGCTACTCAAATCCACATGACTCCTACCACTAGATATGTACAAAAAAGTGCCTCCCCTAACAAATCCATCAATTCTCAAGAAATTCCCATGGCTAGATTTCATGGGGGAGCCATAAAAAGGCTGATTGGTCAGGACAGGACCAGAAAAGACCTTAGACCCTAACCTACGAATCCAAAGCACTAGATTAACTCCAATTAACTTGCTTGCAAAAGAGAAAAAGCTTAGAACTACCCTATGAACACAAATGTAATCTCAAATTAGTACATTCAATCCACTTGATATCATTGTCACTTCAAAACATGCGGAAACACAAAAATTGTAGAGTCTTCTTCTTCTTCCAAAAGCAAAAAATTCTTTTACAAAAGAACTAACTTCTTGGTTTTGATCCACACCTTACATAGATGCCATTTTCCAGGTTTTTAGGGATGTTGGTCGATCCCACACTCCTAGCTTTTAGGGGATCCAAGATAACTAAGTTGCATGCAACATGACAAATGTTGTCATGACAACTTTGCAACAAATTTTTGCAACTTGTCTTTATGCCATCATCCTAAATCTTAGTACCTTGACCTCCTGTATTTCGAGCATCCAACTCCCTTAACTTCCTATTGGCATCTTTCTAGCAACATAGATGTGTTTAGAACTCATTTAAGGTTCAAAATTCCAAACTTAAACTAAACAAAGCAAAACTAAGCTAAACTATCAATGATTACTAAACCTTGGTGAATCTTAGTCCTAATGACTAATTTACCCAACCACAACAATGACCTTCTAAGGTCCAAAACAAACACTCTATTACCTTGGCTTGGCTTAGGTTAGATACAAGCCAAAAAATGACAATTAACAAAATGGAGGTTAGCCTAGGTGCTCCTGCACCATCCTCCCCAAAACAAAAGAGTTCAATCCACCCTTGGATTGAGTAAGTTGAGATCAATGCCCAACTTCTTGAACTCTGATTCCTTGATCCACACTGCATCAGCATCAGGTTGACCATGCCTTTTAATCAAATGTTCCTTGTATTCCTTGGTTCTGGTCTTCTTGTAGACCTGGTATCCAATATATTGTTAGCTTGTTTGACTGTAGCAGAAGGCAGTTTGAGTTCTCCCACATCTTGAATGACTTCATTGAGGTTTTCATCCATGTCTGGTGGTGGTCCTTTGTAATGAACCAGGTCTGCAACGTTAAAAATAGGGGACAGTCCACTATCATCTGGTAGCTCTACTTTAAAAGCATTGTTTCCATACTTTGCTAAGATAGGACAGGGACCTATCCTCTTCATCTACAACTTGTGAGGGACTCCATTTTGCAATCTAGACTTGTTTAAATGCACCATCACCAAGTCTCCCACATTAAACTAAACTTCTCTTCTATGCTCATCCACCTTGGTCTTATGCTTCATGTTGTTTTCTGCCAATGTCTTCCTAACTGTATCATGTATCTCCTGCATTGCATAAGCAAAATCATCAGCATATCCACTTCCCTTGACTCCATCCTTTAAGTCTCTTAGCTCATAGACTCCTCTAGGATGTAATCCATAGACAATTTCAAAGGGACTCTTCCCTGTTGATCTGTTCACAGTGTCATTATAGGCATATTCAGCTTGCCCAATCAATCGATCCCATTGTTGACCATACTCCTTGGTCAAGCACCTTAATACATTCCCAAGAGTTCTATTAAAAACTTCATTCTGACCATCATTTTGGGGATGGTATGCAAATCCAAAGGACAAATTAGTGCCCAATCTCTGCCAAAGAGTCTTCCAAAAATGTCTCATGAACTTAGTGTCTCTGTCTGATACAATTCTCATTAGTAATCCATGTATCCTTACTATCTCTTTGAAGAAAAGAGAGGCTATTTGACTGGCATCATTGGTTGTTTTACATGGCACAAAGTGAGCCATCTTGCTGAATCTATCCACAACTACATAAACACTATCCATGCCCTGTCTTGTCTTGGGTAACCCAACTACAAAATCCATACTCAAGCATTCCCATGGCCTAGTAGGGATAGGCAGTGGTTGGTATAGGCCTGCATTTGAAGAAGTACCCTTGACCTTTTAACACACTATACAAATTTCCACATACCTCCTAACATCTAGGTTCGTCCTTGGCCAATAATAGAACCTTTGAACAAGTTCTTGAGTCTTTGTGATCCCAAAGTGACCACTCAATGCACCATTATGCTTTTCTTGTATCAAGTTCTCTCTAATAGAGCCTCTAGGGACACATAACTAATTCCCTTTAAATAAAAGATCACTTTTCAAAGTATATTCAGCATATTTACTATGAAAATGATTCTTGTATTCAACACATACCTTATAAATGTCTGCAAAATCTTCATCATCTGCATATAGATCCTTGAAGTGATCTATTCCCATGCTCTTCAACTGAATTTCTTGTATGGTGAGGACTCTTCTACTCAAGGAATCTGCCACCTTATTGAGTACTCCTTTCTTGTGCTTGATATTGAAAGTGTAAGCTTGCAGGTATTCCACCCACTTCATGTGTTTGTGACTCAATTTCTCTTGTGAGTTCAGGAAACTAAGTGCTTGGTTGTATGAATACACTATGAACTCCTTGGGAAGCAAGTAGTGCCTCCATTTCCTTAGAGCCTGGACCAATGCATATATCTCAAGGTCATAAGAAGAATACTTCTTCTTGGCATCACTTAAATTCTCTGAATGAAAAGCCACCGGTCTACCCTCTTGACTGAGAATAGCTCTAATAGCCACATTACTTGCATCACACTCAATGGTGAATAGCTTCTCAAAGCTTGGTAACACCAAAATAGGTTGGGTAGCTATCTTTTCTTTCAACAACTCAAAACTTTTGTTAGCTTTCTCATTCCATACAAACTTAGTCTTCATTCCTCCTTTAATGGTATCCAACATAGGAGCACAAATAGCACTAAATTATCTTATGAACTTCCTATAATATTGAGAAAGGCCATGAAAACTTCTTACCTCTGTTGATGTCTTTGGAGTAGGCCAATTGAGGATGGCTTCCACTTTGGTGCTATCCATTTTCAAGTTGCCATGTGATAACACAAATCCAAGGTACACCAGCTCTGTTTTGATGAATTCACACTTTTCTAAATTGATCATCAACTTCTCCTCCTGCAGCTTCTTGAAAATCAACTCTATCTATTTGAGGTGCTCTTCTCTTATTTTTCTATAAATCAGTATATCATCAAGATACACTACTACAAATTTTCCAGTGTGGTCTTTGAGGATTTCATTCATGAGTCTCATGAATGTGGAGGGGGCATTAGACAACCCAAACGGCATAACCAGCCACTCATATAAACCCTCATTGGTTTTGAAAGCTATTTTCCACTCATCTCCCTCATGTATTCTAATTTGGTGATAACCACTCTTTAGGTCTATCTTGGTATAGTACCTAGCTTCACCTAGACAATCCATGAGGTCTTCAATCCTAGGGATAGGAAACCTATACCTAATGGTTATCTTATTTATGGCCCTAGAATCAATACAAAGCATCCATTCTCCTCCCTTTTTAGGTGCTAAGACAGTGGGTACTGCACATGGACTGATACTTTTTCTAATGAGACCTTGGTTTAGGAGTTCTTGAATTTGCCTAGCTATTTCCTCATTTTGTTGAGGAGTCATCTTGTAGGCTACTTTATTTGGTAAGGTATCCCCTGGTATCAAGTCTATCCTATGACTTATGGCTCTCTTAGGGGGTAATGCTACTGGTTTTCCACTACTCACAATGCCTTCATAGGTCTGCAGCATTTTCTGTATTTCTTTAGGTAACTCTGGCTTTTCAGCTACTTTCTCATCACTTACCTCTCTTGGTCTTAGCATCACTGCATAGCCAACTCCTTCTCCTTCTTCCAAGGCTTCTAAGAACTATTTTTCACCAACCATGAGAAATTTTGGACCTACTGTCTACACCTCTGTATCTTCTAATAGTGACTGAATTCTAAATGTTACCTTATCCTTCTCGAAAGTATAGGAGTTCTTTGCTCCATCATGCATAGCTTGGCGATCAAATTGCCATGGTCTACCTAGGAGCAAGTGACATGCATCCATAGGTAACACATCACATAAGACTTTGTCTTTGTACCTTCCAATTGAGAACTCCACCCATGCTTGTTCGTTCACCAAGACATGTTGACCTTTATTGAGCCATGTAACTTTGTAAGGATTGGTGTGGGGTATCCTTGTCAACTTCAACTTGTTGACTATCTCCTCTGACACAATATTGTCAGTAGACCCTGAGTCAATGATGACTCTACACACTTTCCCCATCATCTTACACTTTATCCTAAACAGGGACCTCCTTTGGCTTGGTTCTTCTTTAACCAGCTCCTTGATCAAAGTTCTCCTCATCATGAGGTTCTCACCTTCCTCAGAATTAAATGGTACTTCAGAATGTTTCTCTACTGCATTTGTCTCATCATGAACTAGATTTGTTCTTTTGTCACCTCTATGAGAAGTACTACCTTTCTCTGTACATCTATAGGCCGGGTGTCCCATTTGATTACAGTGGTAACACTTCATGTTGGTAAAGTAATTACCTCTTCCTTGTCCACCACTTCTTCCTCTAGAGCTAGAGCCTCTTCCTCTACCACTTCTACTAGAGCTTCCTTCTTGCTGCTCAGAGTATCTAACTTCTCCTTGAGCCCTTAATTTTGAACTCCTTCCACCATAGCCACCTCTTTTTCCTCTACTGTCTCTTCCTTTACCTCTACTTTTGGAGGTCTGCTTTTGCTTCTTTTTGCCTTTCTCCTTTATCTTTAGGGCCATTTGATAACATTGGCGGATGGTTTTGAAGTTCACTAGGCTCATGTCTTCTTGAATAGACCATTTAAGCTCATTCAAATACCTTGCTAGCTTGATGCTTTCATCTTCAACCACCTTTGATCTAAGGCACAACTTTTGGAACTCCTTGGTGTATGTTTGGACATCCATATCTTTTTTCCTAAGATTATGTCTCCTCCTATGCAACTGGACTTCATAGTCATCAAGTAAGTAGGTCTACTTGATCTTGGTTACCATGCCTCTCCATGTAACTATAGGACCCTTTCCTTCTTTCTCTCTTTCACCTTGCACAAACTTCCACCATGTGAGAGTTGAACCTCTCAACCTTGACTTAGCCACCTTAAATTTTTGGGCTTCTGTTATACCATCACATTCAAAGTGATTCTCTATACTTTCAATCTAGTCCATGACTGAATCAGGATCCATTTGTCCACAAAATAGTGGCACTCCTTCCAAAGCTTTGCCACTTAAGGCCTACAATGCCTTCAAGAAGGGTTCTTCAGCAAGGACAGGGTCAAGTTTTGGAGCTTCCTCCTCCAAGTCCTCTTCCTTTTCCTTTGCTTCCCGCTCTTCCTTCAGTTCTATCTTATCCTTTACTTTATCTGCCTTTTCTTGGACTTCATCCAAGAGCTTCTCCATTCGAGACAACCTTTCTCTTAGCAGCTGGTTATCCTCTTCTTGCTCTTCTACCTTCTTGGCTAACTCAGCATTAGTCTACATGGTTCTTTCTTCCTCTGGTGTTTTCTCTCCTACTGACTCAGTGGGTTGCAACATCAATCACAAGCCTGATCAAACAAAGGCTCTGATACCAATATAGTGTAAGTGTTCCTAGGCTTGCTTGCACAATCAACTAAGAAGACCTTTTCCTTGTCTTCTTCCTGGAACCTGATTGCTTCTAGGTTCTAGTTAGGCTTAGGTCATTAGCTAAGCTCTGTTTCAAATCTTCTCCAAGAGTCTCAGTCCTTGTGCTTCACCTTGGAGGACTGACACCACTTGAACTTGCAAACTCTCTCCTACACTTAGAAGACTCTAAGTGCCAATATCACACAAAAAATTGAACTTCTTGCAGAGGTGTTAGAGACACTAAAAACATGCCAAACACATCCATTAGATTCCTTCTGGGATGGACTTAAATCTTTGTTCCTACCGCCTTGTAGCCCTTGACAGTGACCTTTTTGACTTTCTTGCTCAAAATTTCCAAACAACCTGGCAAACAAATTGCACTTTCAGACACCCTTTTTGATCCTTTAAAAGATTCATAGGGTTTCAGACCCCTGACTCCTCCGTACACCGGTTTACTATAATCTAGGGCAAATAGGGCTAAAAGGCCTAGTTACTAGGGTTTCCTTGATCTCTCATTCAAATCTATTTCAAATGGATTGTTAAAAACCTCAATCCTTCTAACATGCTAATATATGACCAAATTCTACCTGGAACCATACTTTTCCATACTGTACTTCTGACCCCTGCCTGATCTCTTCAATTTTTAACTGACAAACCTCTAACTAGGCACTCAAAGCTCGCCTAGGGTTTGTTATTGCTCATTGCTACTCGACTCCACATGACTTCTACCACTAGATATGTACAAACAAGTGGCTCCCCTAACAAATCCATCCATTCTCAAGAAATTCCCTTGGCTAGATTTCATGGGGGAGCCATAAAAAGGCTGACTGGTCAGGACAGGACCAGAAAAGACCTTAGACCCTAACCTACGAATCCAAAGCACTAGATTAACTCCAATTAACTTGCTTGCAAAAGAGGAAAAGCTTAGAACTACCCTATGAATAGAAATGTAATCTCAAATCAGTACATTCAATCCACTTGATATCATTGTCACTTCAAAACATGTGGAAACACATAAATTGCAGAGTCTTCTTCTTCCAAAAGAAAAAACTTCTTTTACAAAAGAACTAACTTCTTGGTTTTGAGCCAAACCTTACATAGATTCCATTTTCTAAGTTTTTAGGGATGTTGGTCGATCCCACACTCCTAGCTTTTAGGGGATCCAAGATAACTAAGTTGCATGCAACATGACAAATGTTGCCATGACAACTTTGCAACAAATTTTTACAACTTGTCCTTATGCCATCATCCTAAATCTTAGGACCTCGACTTCCTGTATTTTGAGCATCCAACTCCCTTAACTGCCTCTTGGCATCTTTCTAGCAACATAGATGTGTTTAGAACACATTTAAGGCTCAAAATTCCAAACTTAAACTAAACAAAGTAAAACTAAGCTAAACTATCAATGATTACTAAACCTTGGTGAATCTTAGTCCTAATGACTAATTCACTTAACCACAACAATGACCTAAGGTCCAAAACAAACACTCTATTACCCTGACTTGGCTAAGGTTAGATACAAGCCAAAAAATGACAATTAACAAAATGGAGGTTAGCCTAGGTGCTCCTACACCATGACTTAAGTGTCTCGGGGGATGATCAAAGATCAACCTTGCCTACATTCAAGCTCAGAGACAATGTAGTTAGACTGGACGACTTTTTTTTTGACTTTTTGATTGACCTTTTGACTTGTTTTTGGATTTTGATATGTTTTGATGTTTTTGGATTTTTTGATTTGAGGATTTTAAGATCATACACGAATCCGATCTGATAAGAATATGCCCCTAGCGTGATGTAATAGACTACTTCGATAAAGGCAGGACAAACTAACCTTCAGGATGGGCCGAGTAGTACTAGGAGAGATCATGATATGAAAACAGGACCAAGCTATGGTACAGATACGAGTGGATGAGTGATGGATGGAGAACTGAATGTGATGGATGATGCAGAACAAGCTGTAAAGATCCTGGTGGATGGAAAGGGCTTATTTATGCAAGGCGTATGTTTGCCAGGTTTTCACCAAGGTACTTGCCCAAAGTGCCACTGAAGTAGTTTTCACTATTGGACAAATTATTTTTCTTTACTATTTTCAATCCTTTTTCTGATTTTTTTGAATTTTTTTCTTTTTTGATTTGTTTGTTGTTACCAAGATGCTTGTTTGCCAGGTTTTCACCAAGGTAACCATTTTTTAGGACATTTTATGATTTTTTGGATTTTTGGTTCTATACCTTGAAAGATTTAGGCATAAATTTTTTTGAGATGGGAGCTATTCATGGGCTCCTACAGAGGTTCCCCTTCGGATGTTGATAACTGATATGCCCCTAATTTGTAACTTGTTGTTATGACAAACGACCTAACCAATTAGGTCTGAACTTTCCTTTGCTACTTGGGTTTTGCACATTTTTTTGATTTTCTTTTAAGACCAGTTCTCTGACTTGGAAAATCCTGCTTCTGATTTTCTTGTTGTAGCTTTGTTTGAGTCTATTCTGATAGACTTGCAAATGATTCAGAGCATCGATACATCTCTCATCCAGTAGCTCCAACTTGTTCAATCTTGACACCTGATAGTCTTCATCAGTGATGAGGTTTTGCAGTGATATTCTGAGGGATGGGAGCTCGATCTCAATGGGGAGTATGGCTTCTGATCTGTAGACCAAGGAGAATGGGGTGGCACCGGTGGGTGTGCAGATGCTGGTTAGATAGGCCCATAGGGTAGGATTAAGCTGTAAATTCTAGTCATGACCTGCGTCATTAACTGTTTTCTTGAGGATTTTCAAAATGGTCTTGTTTGTAGCTTTTGCTTGCCCATTGCCTTGGGGATAGTACGGGGTGGAGAAGTGATGTTGGATTTTGAATTTCTCACACAAGTCGCGAACTTCCTAATTTTTAAATGGTGTCCCATTATCTAAGATAATGGCTTGTGGAACACCATAGCAGCATATGAGATAGTTCAAAATGAATTTGGAAATCCACTTTCCAGTTATATACGTCATGGGTATGGCCTCTACCCACTTAGTAAAGTACTCAGTTGCTGTTATGATGAATTTATGGTCGTTAGATGAGGTGGGTGTGATTTTCCCAATGAGATCGAGTCCCCACTACAAAAAGGGGCATGGTGTGATGATGGGATGAAGCTCTTGAACTGGAGCATGGATGTGGTCCCCATGTTGTTGACATTGCAGACACTTTCTAGCATTATCATGTGCTTCTCTTTCCATTGTGGGCCAATAATACCCCATCCTTAGCAGTTTCTTAGCGATGGTCATTCTGCTCGAGTGTGAACCACAAATATCGTTGTGAACCTCAATTAGAGCGATTAATGCCTCCTTAGCGTTTAAGCAGTGTAGTAAGGTACCTTCTATGCTTCTACGGTATAGGGTATCACCTAGGATGAGAAATCTAGATGCCTTTTTAACAAAGGTTCATTTTAGGTTTGATGGTAAGTCAGCGGGTATGACTCCTATTCGAAGGTATGTGTAGATTTCATGATACCAAGGATCGCCAGGACCAACAATTTCACACACATTCTGATTCCAATACCTCAAATGCAAGAACCTGAAGCTGCTCGATCAGGAATTCATATTTTGGAACATTGTGAGGGATGTCTAATAGGGACCCAATTGTTGCCATGGCATTTGCTGCTCTGTTATTGATTCTAGGAATCTGCTCAAATGTTATTTCAATGAAGGATTCTTTTAGAGTCTCCACCAATTTATTCTATGGAGTGAGCTTGTCATCCTTGGTCTGATATTCATCATTGACTTGATTTATGATCAACTGTGTCTCCATACACTTTGAGAGCTATGATGTTCCATTGCACTGCTATCATGAGACCTATAGTCAAAGCCTCATATTCTGTGATGTTGTTGGTGCAAGGAAATTCCAACTTGTATGACCTTGGTATGCAATCCCCTTGTGGGGTGATGAAAAAGACACTAGCTCCTGACCCATGTTGTGTGTATGAGCCATCGAAGTATAGTTTCCAGTGGTTAGCTATGTTGAGGTTAAAGATGGATTCATCTAGAAACTCTGAGACAAGAGGATTCTCAGAATAAATAGGTGCTTATGCTAGTTGATCTACAATAACTTGTCCTTTGATTTCTTTCCACTCAACATACTCGATGTCATACTCTAACAGTATCATCACCCATTTTTCCATTCTTCCTATGAGCATTGCCTTTGATAGTAGATACTTGAGGGGGTCAATTTTGGCGATGAGCTTTATCTTGTGTGCCAACATGTAATGTCTGAATTTTTGAGATGCAAACACTACTGCAATACATGCTTTCTTGATGAAGGAATAGTTTAGCTCATGACCAACCATTGTTCTACTGATATAGTAGATAGCCCTTTCCATTCCATTTCCATCATGCTAAGCTAGGAGAGCTCCAAGGGCTGCTGCTATTGCTGACATGTATATAATCAATGGCTTTCTTGGGATGGGTGGCATTAGGACTGGTGGTGTCAGTAGATATTCCTTGATTTTGTTGAATGCCTCTTCGCATTGTGTTTCCCATTTGTATGCTACTCCCTTGTGGAGTAGGTGAGAATATGGGTTCTTCTTGTCTACCAGTTGTGCTATGAATCTTCTGATGGATTAGAGTCTACCTTGGAGGCCTCTCAATTGTTTTAATGTCTTTGGTGCTTCCATTTCAAGGATTTCTTTTACTTTTGTTGGATCCACCTCAATGCCCCTCATGGACACTATATATCCTAGCAATTTTTTGGATTGTACGCCAAAGACGCACTTCTTGGGATTTAGTCTGACTTTGTACTCCTCTAGTCTTTCAAAGATGGCACCTAGAGTTGCTATGTGATCTTTTCTTTTTCTGGATTTAGCTAGGATGTCATCAACATAGCCTTCAACCATTTTATGGATCATGTCATGGAATATCAATGTCATGGCCCTTTGATATGTTGCTCTTATGTTCTTTAGGCCGAATGGTATCATGTTCCAACAGTAGGTCCCCCATGGACAAGTGAAAGCCGTCTTTTGTTGATCTTCTTTTGCTATCATGATTTGGTTGTATCCTGAAAATCCATCCATTAGTGATAGCATCTCATGTCCTACTATCATGTCTACGATCATGTCGATGTTAGGAAGCGGGAAATCATCCTTTGGACATGCCTTGTTCAAATATCTGAAGTCTATATAGATTCTAATGGCTCCATCAGGCTTTGAAACAGGTACCAAGTTTGACACCCATTCTGGATAATCTATTGGTCGTATGAATCCTGTGTCTAGTAGCTTTTTTAGCTCCATTTTGACTAACAGAGCGATTTGAGGATGCATTTTTTGAAGCCTTTATTTGACCGGCTTTTCTTCTGGATACACTGCTAAGTGATGAACCGGAGTCTCTAGATCAAGCCTTGGAATGTCAGCATAACTCCATGCGAAGTTTTTTTCCTTTCCCTTAGGAATTCTTCTAGGAGTTCTTGCTCTTCTTATAATAGTTATTCCGCATATAATGTGATATGCGGGGTCTCCTCGGTTCCTAGGTTCACATAATTGCATTTTTTGGCCAAGATTGCTGACTTTTCTTGATGAATAGCTCTTAAATAAAGATTGAATCCTTCATCCTCAGGCACCTCCGAGAGGTTTTCACCATTTGATACGTCTTTTATTTTTACTTTTTTCCTATCAGAGAGTGTCACAGTGTGGTTTTCACTCAAGTACTTAGATATGATTCTTAGTTTCTAACTTTTGTGACTGAAGGATTCAATTGTTTCCCCATAATAGGCATGTGTGTCCAGCTCTATTATAAACCTTGCTTTGTGATCTCCATCTGGAATGTTATCCCTCAATCCCATGAATTCTGAGAGTGCCTCATCATTTTTGAACGTATTAAGAACTAGTGGTCCTCGTTGGTCGTAGTCAATCAGTTGGGGCTAGACTAAGCAGATCTCATGATTTTGTTGGTCTCGTTTGAAGGAGACGGTGCTAATCGTACACAGGGTGGTATCCTCAAATAACCTAGGTAGATTGGTCATGGTATCCTCATCATCGCTACTAATATAAGCCTCAGTTATGAAGTTATGTATGTCTCTACTTGTGGGTACCGGTAAGTGTACTTCTATTGCTGTTGGCTAAGGGGAAATATTAACCTTTCTAACTGGAGGACTTAAGCTACGTATGGTTATACTCGAAGGAGTACATCCAAGGCCAAGATTTGTTATGGGTCACGTCTCTGGCATAATAGGTATTATGAGCCCATTGTCGTTTTGTCCCAGTCTTTGATTTCTATCATAGCCCATTGTGAGCATCATTTGTACGCCCTTGCTTGTCTCATCCATTGGTAATTCAGGTGTCGGTCTTGCATCTTGATATAACATGTTTGATGGATCTGCTTCAATAACCTCCTAGCCAAGGTCTCCCAAACTTGTGAATTCAAGATAGTCCTCAGGAGACGTTTGTAATGTGGAAGCTTGGTTTTCTTGTGGACGTCCCCATGATCTAGGAGATTGTGGTAACTCTCCTATCACAAAAGCATTGTTAGGGAGCTTGTAGCTTCCACAACCATCCTCTTGGATGATGAGCTTGATGTCAGAGATGGTGGGAATGGTGGGAGTGGCGGGTGTCTCTGTCATAGAAGTGGATGCGAGAGTGGTGGGGTCAATGTATGGTGTGGATGGGCCCTCATCATTTTTTGGTACTTGGGGGATTTTGTAATACTTTGCTTCAAGATTTTTGCAGTATGAGAAAGGTTTAGGATCTCCGTGGAAGGTAACCTCTTGTCCATTATGTATAAATTTCACACATTGGTGGAAGGTTGATGCTACTGCTTTCATCGCATGGATCCATGGACGTCCTAGGAGGATATTATACGAAAAATCAAGGTCCAAGACCTGACAAGTGGTTTCCATGAGAGTCGGCCCTACTTGAATAGAAAGTTTGATTGTGCCCTGAGACACTCTTTCTTGGTCATCATACGCTCTTATCATAATGCCCTTTCCTTTGTCGATGGAATCTTCTGATATTTTCAACTGCTTGATGAGGCTTAGGGAACAGATATTCAAACCCGCACCTCCATCCACCAAGACCCTTTTGATTTTTCTCTTATGTACAATGGATTCCAAGTGAAGTGCACAGTTGTGAGATGGTTGAGTGGGGAAATCTTGGTCCAAGAATGTAAGAAGATTAGGTGTTATGATATTTTCGACCATAGCTTGGAATTGCTCCACATCGAGATTTTTGAGGATAGTGGATGACGCCAACGCCTCTTCTAGGATTTTCTTATGGGAAGATGATATTTTTAGCAACTCCATGATGGAGATTTGTGTTGGAATTCTCTTAAGTTGATCTACAACATTGTAACCATGTGGAATAGATCTAGATGAGGGGACTCTATTTGGTTGGGATGATCCTGCGATGGTGACTTTCCTGCCTCTTGTGGTGACTCCACAGTCTTCGGCATGGGCACCCTTGATGGTGATGACCATGTAGTCTTCATTTAGGGAGGCATTAGATTCGTATAGATCTTAAGATCTTGATTTCCCGTAGGTTGTTCCACATTTATGATTTTCTTATCGATGAGATCTTGGATGATGTTTTTGAGTCTCATGCAACTGTTTGTGGTGTGACCTTTGATTTTATGGAATTTGCAAAGTTGATTCTCATTATACCAAGGATTTTTGACATCTGGTTCTTAGTAATTCTCAAATGTAGGAGGCTTGATGAGTTTTTCATCGATCAACTTTTTCATGATGTCCTCAAGTGGTTCCCCCAAAGTGGTGTATTTTCGTTTGGGATAGCTTTTGCATTAGGGTGGGCCCCTTTGGTCATTGAGATTATTGATGGTTGGATTGTTATTGGGTTGGTATGTTGTGTGATGAGTGTTTTGGTGTTGTGTTTGGATTTGTGGTATGGGTGTATGTTGGCGTGGAGCACTAATGACCACCTTGGCATCAACGACACCATCATTAGTAGCATTTTTATTCCTTGCCCACGTGCGAGGTTTATCATTATAATTGGATGGTGGGTGGTTGTTTTGTTGTTCGTGGTATGATGTCGATTCTGCGGGTTGAGTTACAAAGGCTCTTTTGATGCTAAGCACCTTGGGGATTAACTGATCGTATGTGGTGATGCCCTGAACCTTGAGATGAAATGCCAAGTGGCCTTCAAGGTTGGCTATGATGGTGCAAACTTGTTGTTCTTCTGGCATGGTCCACTTGCTCTGATTGGCCTTGGATCACCATCATTGTAGAAATGAGGTAAATGACTCACCCTTTCCTTGTTTTAGAGTGTATAGTTCTTCGAGACTAACATCCATTGTAATGTTGCATGCATAGTTTTTAAAGAATGCGTCCCTAATTTCTTGTAATGTTCTAATGCCTGAAGGTAACCGAGAGAACCATTCTATAGCGTGGCCTGCCAAACTCCTAGGGAATAGCTGCATTAGATAAGTATCATCATATGCAACCTCCATACAATGAACTTGAAATTCCCTGAAGTGATCTTCAAGGTTTCCCATCCCTCGATATTTGTCAAATTTGGGGATCTCAAATCCATTAGGGAACAGTTTCATCTCTAGGCTCCTATCAAATGGATAGGGACACAAGTTTCTTGGTGTCTTTGTTGTTCGCCCTGATTAAAGGTCGAGCACTTGTTGTGAGAGTAACCTGATTTGTGTTGTCACATCATTTTATGGATCAGGGGATGGGATGAAAGTGTTTTGGGGTGTTTCAATTGTGGGTTGGATGGGTGGGTTGGTTGGTGTATTGTTCGATGGTATATGCATGTTCTATAGAGCGAGGTAGGCTTCTACCCACTTTTGTATGAACAATGCTTGTTGTTGATCTTGTTGTTGTTGCGCTAAGATTTGTGCTTGTTGTTGTGCTTGTTGTTGTTCCAACAACGCTTGTTGTGCTTGCTGTTGTTCCAACAATGCTTGTTGTTGGGCTTCCAATTCTACTACTTCTTGCTACTCTTGGTATTGCTTTAATGCTTGCTGATATGCTTGCAATTGCACTGCTTGTCTTTGTGCAAGAAGTTGTGCTTAATATTGGGCTTGTTGTGCCTGATATTGAGCTTGCGCTTGTGCTTGTGCTGCTTGTTGTTGCAATAGAAGTTGTGCTTGAGTGTCCTTTTGTGCTTGCAATGCTTGTGCGGCTTATGTAGCTTGAGCGGCTTGTTGTTGTTGTTGTTGTTGCAACAACGCTTGGGCTTGTTACACTTGTAAGGTGGCTTGGGCTGCTTGGGTGGCTTGCGTAGCTTAAGCAACTTGCTAAGCAGCTATTTGTTAGGATTTTTGTTTCTGAACTTGTTGGTATCCTCTTTGGAAAGTGGCTTGTAATGTTGTGTCGTATTGGCTTGATGTCGTGAAAGTTGGTGGTGGTGGGGGTGGTGGTGGATTTGGAATGGTGTTTGTGAAGGTGGTGTTGGTGTTTTGTGTGATGGATGGTGCTATTGATGTGGTTGGTCCTTGAGAGACCATGATTTGTGATGTTAAGGGGGTGTTTGATGATGATGCAATTGCTTTTGTGTTTGTCGTCTGTTGTTACAGTATCAATGACAAATTTTGAGTGTTTGGCATAATGCTTTGATTGATATTTGGGATGGTGGTTTGATTGATATTAGGTAGAGGAGGAAGCCCTAAACCAAGGAGTGATGTGGATGATGATGGAAATGGTGGAAGAGGTGGAAATGTGAGGGGTGTGAGTTGTTGTGAGAATATTGTGGTGTCAAAAATGCCCCCTAATCCGAACATATCTCCTTCCTCTTGCGATTTTTTGAGAGGAGTTTGAGGTATTGCGTAAAAAAAATGTGATGGTGGATCATGATGGAAAGTGAGAGGAACGTTTTTGTGTAATGGGTTTTGGGGTATGTTTTGTTCCAAGGTGGTGTTTGCATCCAAGTTTTGATTATTAACAAGGGAGTGTGCTTGAAGAGCATTGAGAAATGTTTTTCCCTTGTTAACGTTGGGTTGGGTTGGAGCAAAAGATGTCGTGACTTGCGGAATGTTTTGCGTGATGTTTTGGGATGGGGATGTAGATGAGATGGAGATGGTGGATGAGATCAAAGGAAAAGATATCTCCACTATAGTACTCACATCAAAATCCGAAGGTAACTTGGCCCCTTGTTTTGCTAGCTCAAGCATGTATAACGAAGGGTTAAGTCTCATCATGATGTTGATAATTCTATGGTTGTCCAAATTTTGGAGCATTTCAATCATTTCCTCGCGAGACATTCCAAAGGTAAGGTCTTCTCCTTGATTTTCTTCTTGCGGATTTTGCGATGATGAGAGAGTCAAAGGATTACTTGATTTAGCAGGATTCATTTATGCATTTGTTTGGCTAAGATCACTTGAAGCGGGTGTTTCTTTGTTGGCTTCCATGCTCTTCTTGTATTGAGATCTGGTTTGAACCATAAAACAAGGATCAATTTTCAGAAATAGGAGAGATGAATCTCTTGATTCTTTGGATTGATCTTTATTTTATGTCCCAAAGTGAGAAGTTTTTAGGATATCTTAAGGATCAAGGTGATGATATGGTGATGATGATGAATGATGCAAGGAATGGATGATGTGGATGTTTTGGTCTTTTGATTAATCTTGATGGGAGATGCTATGCTTTTCAAACTTTTGGATATGTTTCGGATTTTGATTTTTTCCTTTTGATTTTGTCCTTGATCTTGATTGGTTTTGATTTGTTTTGATTTTGAACAAAAAGACCATAAGATGTTGGATAATGATCTAAGGGATAGATTTTCTCAAAGGATGATGATTTGAATATGTGCAAGAAGAAGGATGCATCTACCCACACCTATTCAAATAAGATGATAATTTAGCTAAGTATACGAAGAAGGATGCATCTACATTACCAAGCTAAACAAGATGATTTTGATGACTTTGACTAAGCATATGCAAAAGGATGCATCTACACATACCCAGCCAAAGTTGATTTTGATAATGTTTTCAAGGACTTAATCTCACGGATTTGATAATGTTTGATTTTGCCAAAGAAAGCCTAGCATAAGGATGTTTTCAAGATTTTCCAAAAGGTGATGGTGAGATGATGTTTTGATGTTTTGAAGGATGGATGAAGAGATTTTGATTTGCTTTTGATCCTAAGGTGAACCTAAAAAATACACTTTGTTTGCCTAGACCTAGGTATTGAAGAGCATGCAAATGCTTCCTATAGACCTTTGTGACCAAAGAATGATTTGATTTGAACACACATTTTTGGATTTTGAAACAATGACCTTTCTGTTGGATTTTGAAATCGTGAGTCTTCAACACACATGAAAGTTCATTTTTCTTAGCTTTGCTTGATGTCTTTATTTTACCAAAAACACTTTATTTGATTAAGTTTCCAAACTAAGATGTCCAATGTCTTAATTTCTTCAAACCCCACAAGATATGTTATGTGGAAATTCAATGAACTCAAGGCAAGGGTTTCCCTATAGTTTACTTATGGAGACAAATTGAGATATAATCCAATGCTTAGAAACCTCTAAGGATGTGAATCCCAAGTGAAAGCAATAACATATGGATTGAGTCAATTGTATTTGTCTTCAAAAGGGTTTGAAATTTGGATGATGTTAAGTTTTTGTTTTTCAGATGTTTTCGATCAAGCAATGTTTTTTGTAACCCAAGAATAAGTACAATCCTACGGATGTGTAAGACAATATTTGTTGGATTCCCACTTGGACAAGTCTAGCTACGATTATCTTTACCAAATGGTTAGATGCTTGACCCCACTGGATCCCCTCCACGACACTCACTTATACGAGGCATCCAAGCATCAACACCCATGAAACTCCCATGGCATGTTTTCCATTTCTACTAGAAGACCGTAAAAGTGTGGGGTGGCTTCAGAACGACCATTCTTGCACCAACAAATAGATTAAAGGATTTTGGAAAATTCTAGCACATGGGTTTTAATAAGGACTTTCCATTCGTGGAGATTGACCCATACGGCAAGAGTCCCCTTTTGGATCCATCTTGTCAGAATCAACCACATGATATTGGCGTTTCTTCCAATATCCACATTTATATCCTAGTTGGAAAAACTCTTGGCTTTAGAGTGTTACCGGTTGAGTCATTCCCTTGGGTGAGTACTTTTTCCCCAAGGCAGGCCCTCTAGAATAAACAAAAGTGAATGAAGAACAATATTCGTAACTCAATCAATCCTTGTTGGCAACAACGAAAGAGAATATACTTAACAATGCCCCCACTCACACTCACAAAAGATATTGTTCAATTTTAAACCCAAATCAAAGTGTGGAGGTGATTGTTTTGTCTCAACCCAAAGTCATGAAAAAGGCCTTTTGATTCTCAAGATCACTATAAAGCGCGGGAGAAGCGCATACGTCCTTTTTCAATGGCTTTAGTCCAAGTAAGCCCTCACAACAAATAAAGTTACACTTGTTCTTTTTAAATCTACAAAGCAAAATGTGAGTTCTTTTTAAGCACCAAAAGACAAAGTGAAAGACATTTGTTCAATTTTTAATCCAAGAAACAAAATCTAGTAAGTTGTGATCCTAAAGTTCATTTTAGCTTTTGCAAGAAATGGAAAAAAAAATCTTTTTAAGCCCAAACGAAAACTAGTGTCCTAAGCAAGAAAAAGATAAATATTTCGTGAAAAAGTGTTAAGAAAACACTATAGTGTTTAAAAACACTTTGATTTGATGAACATCCTTGTCATGCTTCTCCTTCTTTTGATTTCGATCTCCAACCTACAAGTGAGAAAAACCAATTAGATTCTGGAAAAATACAGAAGTTAAAAACCAAAAAATAGAATATAAATTTATCATCAATCAAAAGACACGTGTTAAAATTAAATTCTCCCTTTTTTACTGTCTCCCAGTGTTGCAACTTGTAACTGCGTCGCAGTTTGGTTTCTGAGCGGTGCCCTCAGAGCACTGCTTACCAATCAGTGTCACTCTGTGTCAGGACAGAGAGCTCAACTGTGTCACTATTTTCACCCCACATCACAGTTTCCTTCCAGTGTCGCTGTTTAAATTTTTTTTGAAATTCTTGCAAGTCAATGAGTCCAGCGGTGGAGTTTGAAATTCAAATATTTTGGTGTGACAAGTCTAGCATCACAATTTCAAATTCTAACAGTGCTATATAGCAACGCTAAAGAGCCAGCGATGCCAAAACAGCGACGCTGAGCTCCCAGCATTGGAATTTCCTATGTGTGAAGAAAAAATGTGGAAATTTGAAAAAAATTATTTGAAAGTGAGATGCAACCCTCCCTCTAGCACCAAATGTGCGAACCAAAACCTTGGTACCTACAAAACAACATGAATAAACAAGTTAAACAAGGAAATGCAATCCAAAACAAGGATTCCCCTTGAAATCCATTTACAACATTCAAACTAGGAATAAAATATTAAAGAACACAAAGTAAATGATAAAACAAAGATTGAATCCTAATTAGATGTACAAACTCATGATCCCATGGGGGAATTGGTGCCAATTTGATGTGAAAATTGGCCCTTTCCCAACTCCAATGATGCAATTTTGATTTGATGAAGAGATTTGATCCACTTTAATGATGAAGGATGAGAGCTCCAAGCCAAAATCTGCAATAACCTAGCTAAGAACTCAAGATTGATGAATGGAAATGGCTAAGTATTTTAGCATGGTAACTTCGCATGGATTGTGGATGATGAAATGAGGATATGAGCTCTTTATTTATAGAATTCCAAGATGGATGAATGTCCAAATTTGAGCAATGTGGGACTAACATTCATCCAATGGTATGATGCCACTTGTCAAGCTATGAATGGATGAAGTATGTACAAGATTTGGGGTTTGTGCCAATAAATGCATATATTTGAAATTCAAATTTGTTGAAATGACTTGCAAGAGGGAAGGGAAAATGCAATAAATGCCACTTGGCTCAAGGAAAAGGACATGTAAGATGAATTTATTGCCTTGTTGGATGTACATGTTGACTTGGAATTTTTGAATTCAAATTGAGAGAATATTCCAAAAGATGCCTTGTGAGGAAAATAGAGATTTAATAAATGAATTAAATCTATTTTCATGTGCAACTTGCATTATCTAGAGGATGGGACATAAGATGAGATTAAATTAATCAAGGGTTAATTAATTTAATGAGAGAGGTTAGATGATGTGACCTATTTGACTCCAATTTTTGGATTTATTTAAATCAAATAAGAGAGGAATATGACAAGAGCTTAATTAAATAATGATTTTGATTTATTTAATTAAAAGGGATGGTGTTAGATTAAATCAAATAAGGTTTAATTTATTTAATTTAATGGATAGACTTTAAAGATTTAATCAAATAAAATGATTATTTAATTAAATAGGGATAATTAGATCAGATGAATTGATTTAATTAACAAAAGAAATGACTTGATTAGGTAAAATAATTTATTTAATTAAGAGAGGAATATTGATGAATTTAATCAGATAGGGGAATTTGATTAAATGGTAAGACTGAGGGATGATTAAGGAAGAAACAATGTTAGTAAGTCAGGATCAGATGCACAATGTCAATCAGTATATTTTATGTGTCTACAATATGAATAATAGGTTTCCATTATTTTTTGCTAACAATGGACAAATTGCTAAAAATCATGTTAGGATTTGTAGGGATTTGATGACTCTTCACCAAATTCTTCATGAAGATACAACCTATCAACTTTTCGTCAAAACACTGCAAGGTACAACATGGCAGTGGTATGTTAACCTTCCACCAAATTACATTTGTTCATGGATGGAGTTAGAAATTTTATTTGTGGATTAGTTTGACCCTTATGCACGAACACAAGAGCCATCGTTTGAATTTGCAACCACAAAAAGGACACCATCAGAATCAATTTACTAGTTCAATCATAGGTTTTTGTTGATGTATCAATGAGTTTAGGATTTAAATCTATTTATTAATAATTATATGCTAAAGGAACATTACTATTGGGGTTTGAATCCTTCGTTTGCAATAGAAATTAGACATTGCAGGGAGATTACCTCCCTACATGATGTGTTGAACAAAGCTCTCTTACTGGCACAAGTTAGACATGACATGAGAAATTCAAGCAGCCAAAATCAGGATTGTAATACTCATGTGCTTGCAAGTTGTCACTATTTGCAGCCTTATGCCATTTTACCCACTATCCCTACCCAGATGCAATCATTCTCACCAAGTAGCTACAACCTTCCTAATCTTCCCAGCACCAAGTTTTTCAATGGTTCATACCAAGTCAATCCAACACAAGAACAATGGAAGAACCTATCTCTGCAAAATCCAACCACAGAGGTAAGTATTCCACTTGTCAATGTAGTTGTAACTATATCATCTCTTTTCAGTCATACTCCCACACATAATGCATTGGATCATGATGAAGCTGTAAACAAAAAATTTGATGAGAAAGTATATCATTTTATGTTTTGTTTGACAAAGAGTATGAAATAGATATAAAGTCAGAACATAATGAAAATACTAGCTTAGAATCTAGTTTCATTGGAAATGTTAATACTAATGATGGTATTGAAAGAGATGAGGTATTAACACAAGACTGTTGTCATGAAAAATCAGCAACTAAAGAATCTCCTTCCCATGCTTTGAACAAATCTTCTAACCAAGATGAGGGATGGACAAAAGAGCATGGTTCATGTTGGCTAGATATACCACATATGCAAAATCAAATAGGGGAAAAGTTGAAAGAATTAGGAGATCTAAAGTTATCAGAACTTATTAGGCCAAATGGATGTAGGATACATCGAACCAATCAACATTCTCAGATGGATTGCCATGTTTTCTTGGGTAGGATGGAATTATATTTTAGACAGCAGATCACTGTTGAAGAAATACTTATGGAAGATCCCTGGAGTGTGTATCCCCTTGATGAGGGAGATGAAACAATTAGCACCCATGAAAATGATAATGACTCCATCTGCAATGATGAAAGTAGTTGTGACAAGGTGTTTAATTCTTCCTCATCATTTGATGACCTTCATCCTTGCATTGAGATGGATCCAACAACTGCCGAAGTTTCCCTACTTGTTGCAGACTTGATAGATGTGGAAGAAAAGTTTATCAATGCATTCATAGGTTCTTTTATGATGGTGAACAAGGAAGAAACACCCAGTGATGAGCTAACACAAGAAAACAACTCTGTTAATCTAAATAATGAACACATAGAATCTGAGAATATGACTACAAATGAGGCTACAAATGAATCTCATGGTGAAGGACACAAAGTTAAATGCCAAGTTGATTCTTCAAAGAAGAAAGATCAAATGGATGTTGAAGTTATTTAAGGACTTCCTGATAATCATTCAAATTAGACTTACCTTTGTCAGGTAAATAAATTGGATCTCAATACTAATCAAGATACTAACATGAATGATTTTAGTGTTTTATTGCAGCAAGGAATGTATGATAAAGTTCAACTAGATGAAGTAGAATAATTTCAAGCAAGTGACCAAGAGGTTGTCTCAGAAGTTGAATCCCTTCAACATGACGAAGAGAATGAAATGAGGGAGTATTTTCTTGGTTTTGATTTTGTTTATTCAAATACATTGTTTGAAGAAAGTCCTTGCTTGTCATGCACTAATGTATTTAATCGTAATAGTGATGAGCTTGACACTAACTTGCATATTCTAGTTGATGATATGCAAAAACATGAATTGAAGAAATGTTTTCCTAAATTTGATTTTGTTTATTCAAATGAGTTGTTCGAAGAAAATCCTAGTGTACATGTACTAGTATTTCTACCATTAATGGTGATCAGCTAAATGAAGATTCTCAAATTCTTGTGGGTGACATGTTTCAAGAGAGTGCTGACAGTAAGGCTTCATCTTAGAAAGAAGTGGGTCTACAAACCTTACAAGTCAACATGGGTGATTTGTTACTTAGTTCTCCTAAGGAGATCCAGAAATTTTTTGACTATGTGCCCAAGATGAATACAAAGATGTTGGTAAATGGATATCACAGCTACAAAACAAATATCACTTTAGGTGATCCATGTAAGATTCATCCTTTTGGTTCTCCTTCTGAGGTAAGTTTCTCTGATTTCTTATTAGTTGGGAAGGCTTCCATAATATGTAGGGAAAATGGTGAGAAAATTGATTTAAAGGTTGAGGAATTTGATCCTCTAATTGATGATGTATGTACTTTAGGAAACATGATTGAGATTGATAAGCCTTATGAAGTCAAATACACTAGTTTTTGGTTTGATCCTAGTGTTGATTGTGATAGGGATATGCATGAAATTTTTGAACAAAGTTTAAATGTCTTGAATACTAATGGCACATCGCTAACAAATGTCCTTTATGTTGACATGCATGATTCAGAGCGAAATGAAGTGGTGTTCCATGAGCTAAGGCCTCGTGAAGAGGAGATCATACAACATGAGCATGCCACAACAACTAAAGATCTTTTAAATCAGACAGTTTCTTTTCATCACCCTCTATGTTTTAATGATTTTCAATTTGATTATGACATTGGGGATGATAAAATGTGCTTGTGGGTAAATCATTACAAGGCTGAGAACCCACAACTATTAACATTTCAAATTTTATACCCTCAAAATGAATTTATTGTACATAAACTTTACATTTATGAGTATAAAGATGAATTTGCTAGGTTCAGAACTGTACCTAGTAAGTTAAGAATTTTGCACATAATAAAAAATTAGTCTAGTCAATGTACAAATTTTTACAATTTTGTGTTTGTAGAGCTTTGTTTTGGAGTTAGTTTAGGATTAGGACTAGTTAGTGTTAGTTTTTGGTTTAGTTAGTTTTCTTTTTTTTTTTGGTTTTTGTTGTCGGTTTTGGTTTGTTTTCTTCTTTTTATGTTTTTCTTTTTTATGTATCCTCTTAGTTTTGTTTTTGTTTCTAGGTTTGTTTGTTTCTCTTTTATTTTTGGTCTTTTGTTGTTTATTTTCTTGTTTTGGTTCTCATTTTTTTGTTTTGGTTTTTTTGGTTCATCATGTTTGTCTTCTCTTTTCTTGTACTCCTTTCTTTTCTTGTTCATTTCTTTTCTTTCTTATGGGGGTTCCTCTCGTTGACAATAGAAGTTGACTTATTGTATGCAATTTATACTAAGGGGTGGATCAGTTGAGAGTTTTCTATTTGTATTTTCAAACACTTGATTAGTTAGTTGCTTCAAAAAATTTGATTTACTTTCATCCATTTCAAACTGAGAAATGTTGGCATGGATTATGTTTTGGTACATTATGTAGTTTTGGGGAGTTTTTTAAAGTCTATCATGATCTAAACACCTTAAGAAATTCATCAGTTAGTTTACATCGAGTGGGGTAGCTCTATTCCAAGTGGAGAATCTAAAGGGTTAAATTTCTATCACGATGTCCACCGTGGTTCTCAACCTACTACTTAAGCTTCACTACTGAAGGATTGAGGGAAAACCAGAAATATACTCCAAAAGAATCAGCGTCTATAAAAAAAAGAGAAAAGAAAAGAATTTTGAAAATGAACTCAATCAGCAAGGGTGATTCAAGTATCTCTATTGAGGCTATAGATGTTTGGCTGGCAGTAAAGCGATGCTTAGAGAGAACCAAAGGTGTCTCTGTTGGGGCTATAGACACCTATTTGGCAACAGAGCTATGCCCAAAATATCATTGCATGTCAAAGATGTAACTTACAACTACGTAGCTTAGATAGATTCTATTCCACTTTGATCATAACAATGCTTATGGAGGGGAATGAATCATTTGCACACATATATAGATTTTAGTTTCGTCTCAAACCTCTGTTGTGTCCTAGTTTTGGTTGTGTTTGGACTTCTTGGATTATCTTGAATGAGTGTAAACCAGAGATTTTGAGTATTTGTAGTGTTGTGTGTCTTAAAATTCTTTGCACATTTTCCCATCTGAGTCACCATTTGTTATGCCTTGCATACATGCCCCAACTTCACTTGGAAAAGTCGGGGATCCCCTCTATTTTCTTTCGTTTCACTGGTTGGTTTTTTCGGGATTGAGTTGTAGAATGGAATCAAAACCTAACACCTTTAGGGGTTTCAATTTTTGGTTCTACCTCGACTCCGATCCCCGCTTCACCTTTGGGTGTCGTTTGGGTTCACATGCCTTGTATGGTCCCGTCTCGTCCCTGTCTAGTTCTTCAACATATTTTTGCTTTGTCTCGTCTTTCATCATTGTGTTGTTCATTTATTTTTTATTTTTTTCATTTGTCTTGGTCCTCATCTTTTTCGTTGCCATCATCTTTTGTCATTTGTTCATCTATTTTCGTTTGTTCGCTTTCATGTTCTTCATTTCTTTGCATCTGGTTTTGCATTGTTCATTTTTTTGTTCTTTGGTCATTCCCTCATTTTTCAATTTTTGTATCTATCTTGAAAATACAAAAAAATCATAAATACAAAAAAATACAAAAATGCAAAATAAATAAGTAAATCTTTTATTTTAAAAGATTTGAAATATTACAAGGTTTAAAATTTAAATAAATAAAATATTTTTACTTTAAAATATTTTTAGAAAATAATAAAATAAAATAAATACATCTTTTCATTTGGAAAGGTTTAATTGTAAAACAGTACAAAAAAAAAAAATCAAAAACTTATAAAAATATTAAAAATAAATCAAATCAAAATCAAAAATTAAAAAATAAATAATAAAATAATAAATAAAAAAATCTTTTATTTAAAATATTGGAAAACAAATAGATCTTTTATTTAAAATATTTATAAAAATTAAAAATAGAAAAACTTTAAAAGAAAAAAAAATCATCATAAAAGTTTTCGGGTAAAAACGCCCACTTGAAATTCAAGTTGAAGGGGGTAAAATAAAATTCCCTGCATCAAAAGACTTTGGGAAAAGTAATATTTACTTTCGTGGTGTGGGATCAGTGCTAACTTTGAGTTTTTTAAAAGGTAAAAATGTTCATGTTTTGTGTGAGTCTGATCCCAAACCCGCGTTGGACTTGGGTGTGAAATTGAAATAGGGGGATTAAGGCACTCATGTTTGAGTTCATCATGAGCCCGACCCTGCTCCCACACAAAACTAGTTATGATCCCACAACTTACATGGGTTCATAACGAAAAGAGAAATTGGCATTGAGTGAAGGAAAAAGTCTTTGTGTACATTTTTCCCCCACTTCATAGCTAACCTACTCTCGTTTTGATTCCGCTCAAAGATGGTTCCAAACCTTCCATTTGCAAAATAGGGTGAATGAAAATAAATACTCAGAGTTGGGTCTATCCTGATCTTGCGCCCAACATGGAAGCATCAACATGTAAACTGGTTCACAAAAGGGTCTACAAGAAATGAAATCTCGTGGCTCGAAATGATTACATATTTTGCACAAAAACATTTCATATCTACAAAATGGATTCATTGACCAAGTTTTAGAAACTCCCGAAAAAATATATTGATAGGGCAGGTGAACCATTCCATAGATCACCTTAAATGAAATATGATCTCTCAGAATGTAATGATTGTAGTTTGAAACCAGACACCAAGGTCATTGAAGAGGGATGGGAGTAAAGAAAATGTCACAGATTCCAGTGGTAAGATAAAAATGCCTCCAAAAAATCTACTTTCAATGCATATGAACTGTAAGCAATCACCTCAAAGAGATCTCATCTAATGAAAGTGATGATTGCAAGATGAAATGCGAAATGTGGGAGAATAGACGAAGCACTGTGAACTATTTTCTTGATATCCTCCAAAGAAATGTGATTTCATGGGATGTCATGATTGTTGGGTTCACACAAAATGGATCTATTAAGTAAAAGTTCCAAAAGCTTAAGCATTTAGCTTCGATGGACTGGGATTCACGTAACATAAATCTGTTGAAGAGATTTTAAAACTTGCAAGAAAACTACTTTGGTAATCACATATGCAAAGCTTGATTGCAAGAACAATGTCTAGAGATAAAACCGCGGCCTCCAAAAGATGTCTTGTCACATGCATGCAAATCTGGAAGCATGCACAGCTCTTTGATAGATCGCCTCTTAGGAATGAAATTTCCTGGAAAACATGATTGCAAAAAATGCACGAAATAGATTTGATGCAAAGGATTAAGAAACCTTCAAACAAATGCTACTAGCAATATAGGATCGAATGATAGAATATGAACTCATAAAATGTGCAAGCATAGACAAAGCAGGTGAGTTGTTTAAACCATAACCTCCAAGAAATATGAAACTCATGGAATTTCATGATTGTTGGGTCCACACAAAATGGATTTGGTAAAAGGCCTCTGAAACTTTTAGCAAAATGTAATGATTACAGAGTGTGCGAATGAAGTAGTTGACAAAGACTCAGATCTTCAAGAAAAATGCAAGTAGTGGTTGTAAGGTTGAACGCGCGAAAATTGTTTGAATGAGCACCTCAGAGATGGCAGGCAAATTGATCAAAAGAATGTCTTAAAGGGATTGCATGAGATGAAATGCAGTTTATGTGTAGAGAAATGGATTTCATTGAAAAGGCTTTCGAGATTCATGTGAATGCAAATGATACTTGTGAAGCCGAATTTTTATCAACCTTTCTTGAATATCTTCACTCGCGGAATATGAAACTAGAGATTGAGGCATTATTCAAGGCCTACATATAATTGTAATAATGTATGCAAGGTATGGAAATACAGATATAGTGCACAAAATATTTCACAAAATTTCTCTAAAGAAACGCATTCTCATGGCTTAGAATGTTTGCAGGATATGCAAAAAATGGTCTGAAGAAAATATTCTTGGATAGAATGCATAAAGAAACAGGGCATTGTAAATTGTTTGATAGAATGAGTTAAAGAGATCGTCCTATGTTGGGTGGAAAGGTTTCAAAAGTATTCAATCAAAAGCATATCAAATGCACAAACTGAGACATAAATAAGGGCGATGCATGTGAATTGTTTACATCTCATCCAAAAGCAAATGCAGAGTGAAATTGGTTAATTCATTCATGTTAATAAAATTGTTAATTTTTGAGAATTAAAGTGAGTTGATTAATTTTATGATCTAATTCTACATTTTCTATTGAATTGGTTGGGTTTTTAGGTACTGTTCAAGGACAAGGTTACATGGTATCAAGGTTACAAATACAAACAGAGCATTGTTTGAGTGTTTTTTTTATTTTAATGTTATTTAAAATTACATTAATTTAAAATTATTATTATTTCAATTAAAGGAATTAAAGTTTAAATGCATTTAATTGAAATAATTCGAAATTAATTAATCCCTTGGAATAAATCATTCTTTTATTAATTGATTTTATTAAGTTAATTAATATGTATTCTTGATTTCAGGTACCTTTTCAGGAATTGGAAAAGATTTTATGCATGTGCTAGTGGTTTGCAAAGAAAAAATGCAAAAGAGGAAAGATCTTATGAAGAGATAATGAAACTGGAAGACAACTGAAAGGATGGTGGGCCTATTTGGAGTAGTTTCTGGAGAAACATATTGATTTTATGTTGTTCATCATGCAAAGAAGAACTCTATGTCAAACTTGAAGTTGAAACTAGAGGGTTGCAATTATGAACTGAAGTTAAACTAGAGGATGGAGTTTCAGTTGAAACTAACTAAAGTGAACCAGAGAGTTTCTAATTGATTGCTACAGGTTTTGATGTCTCAATTTTGGAGGGAATAATGTAACCATGAGCTATTAATTGTCAAATATGCTAACTTTAAAGGGGTTAGACACTTAGGAAAATGAGTTAGACATTTTGCAGATTAGACTTTATTAGAGTTAGCAGTAGAGTAGATGAGAAAGGTTTTCTATATTCTTAGTTTAGCTTAATCAACTTGAATATATTGGTTTTTGTGCACCAGTGAGTCTTTCCAAACTTGTAAATGTTGTTTATTTGTTTTGCAATAGTAGAAGAAGCCAAATTTAAACTTGCTTTAAGTTGTATTTTGGAATGATGTTTGTTTTATTAATCATTTGATTTGGGAAGTTTTCAAGGAATGGAGTTATATATTTTCTTTTGTTCGAATTGCAGTTTAAAATCTACTATTAATATTTGCATTGTGAATGAATGACTTTGTATTGATTATACGTTAATTTTTTTGCAATTTTGGTTTAGGTGTTCCTTGAAGTGTAATAGGTTTGGTTAATTAGATGAATCAACATCCTTATTTCTCTTGTGTCCCTGATCTACCTTTTGCCTTTTTTTATACCCCCTATTAGAGTAGGTTTAGTTAGAAGTTTGACCTTGTAGAAATCAAGAAGCTCAATAAACAACAGGCCCCTTGAACATTACAACCTTATTGACCACTTAGCAAAAACAACATAGTTGAGAACCAACTACAGAGACCTTAGAAGATAGGTGGTTTTAGATCAGTTATCTTTTTCAAGAGAAATAGAGTAGAAATATCCTATTTAAATGGTGTTGTGTCAATTTGGTCATCAACAGGTTGCAGATTTACATTCCAAGGTTTATGCAAGGGTTGTTGAGAAGTAACATGTTTTTATTCATTATTCATTCCCTCTTTCACGTTTTTATTCATTTCAAGGTTTGATTACCAAAATAGGGTTTGACCAAGGAAAACCCCCATTCACCAAAAAAAAAAATCCTCTTGATTTGTGTTTGTAGATTTAGGTGGAAGAAATCTTGAAGATCTCTTGAAGAGAAAAATTTATAAAAGTTGTCATAAAAGTTGTCATCTTCTCACAGAAACTCATCTACAGAATTTATTTTTGGCTTTTTGAACCCAAAACTTGAGAAAATTGAAAGACTCGGATCTATAGTAGAGGCTCCTACGAGTTGCAAACAAACCTTAACTCAAGACCCATTTTCCCTTGGGCCAATAAGTTCCAAATCATCTTCAAAAAAGCACTTTTGGTGAGTGAAAAACATCATTCTTCCTTTCTCTAATCTGTGATTTGATTTTTGGTTCCATCAGTATTGAGCTTCATCTATTAGATCCAAGTGTTGTATTGTATTTTGGAGTTGATTTTATATTTTTAGTTTTTCTCCTCAAAGTCTTGTTTGACCAAGACCCTCATCCTTGCACAAAAAGGAAATATGTAGATTCACACTTTTATTTGATTCACCTAAGGGTTGTAAGTCATTTCATTGTTTGGATCTCATTTACTAATAAAATAGAGTGATAAATAGGTCCCTAAGTGGTTCATACCCCTATTTTGATAACTGCGCCTATTTTTCTTCTTTTCATTTTTGTGAACCTGTTGTTTGATCATTGCATTTTTTTTTTATTTTGGAGTGCATTTTCACCCTAGATCTATATCTTTCTTTCATTTGCATTGCATTTATTTTAATTGAATCTCATTTATGGTTTCTTAACTTGCATTAACTTTACATCTCATTTAGGGTTTTAGGATTGCATCTTTACATTCTTTAAATATGAAAAATACAAAAAAATCAATCATTTTGCAAAGCATTTACATAACATTTCATCATAATTCAATTATATTTGAAAATTGAATTAAAATTGCACATCAAATTAGGTCTCCTAGTTTGTCATTTAGTCATATTTTACATTTGCATTCAAGCTTAATTTCACAAAAATCTGAAATTGTAACTCACTGTCTGAAATCAAAATCTAGAAACCACTAGAGAATCAACTCATAAATCTATAAAAAAAAAATTCAAAAACCTAAGCTAGGACCCATTCACCCTTGGATGAATGAGTCCCTGATCAAGGTTGTTTCCTAAATTTCTAGGTATTAAAACATCCATTTTTGTATTCCGATTTGTTGTTTTCAGTTTTCTATTTTAGTTTATAGAATTTTTGTTACTTGGAATTGATCATATTAAGTTTCATTTGATAAATTTAGTTCATTTTTTGAATTCAAAATTGCATTTAAAAGACATAATTTTTAGGTTTTTACATAGTATAATTAGAAAATTATCTTGTTTGAATTCTGAAAATTGCTTTTACATATTTGCATTGCACTTTACATCCTAGGTTACTTCATTGCATTTCACCTTCTATCCATTTTGGGTGCATAACAAGTTTGTGAAACTTGTATGATCTTTACAACTTGGTTTCCTATTATCAATACTATTGTGATACATAGTTCAAGACTCATATCATCCCATGATACACAATTCACCATGGATCTTGGGTTTTCTAACTCTTTCACTCATAGTGTTGACACTAGTCAACCCTTTATGGAACATAGCTTTCATACCACGTTTCCCATGACTTCCCTACCTATACCTAGTATGAATGATGTTGAAAGAATGGCTTCTAATGTCTCTCAAAACACATGAAATATAAATGAATAATTAAAATCTTTTCAATATTTTGTGAGAACCAAGCCTATTACTACTAATGCCATTCCTCTCATAGGGAACATATAAAAGATTCTTAAGCATCAACATGGAATAGAGTTTATATGTACTCTGGTCCATCTCATTAACAATAATATGCCTCCTCCTCAAACCAACTACCAACCTTTCAAGAATCAAAACAAGGGATTTCTACAACTTAATCCCCCTCAATCAAATCAAAATGTTGACAACCAAGTGGCTGTTATAAAGATGGCAAAACCATATTACCTTGTGGATAGAAATAGACAATTTACATCCCTACCTGATACCCTTCATAATATCATGTTGCAGCTCTTAGACAAGAATTTGATTTCCTTACCTCCTATTAGAGATCCTAAACCTACTAATCCTTTATCTTCAAACTATAGACTAGATTCCTATTGTCATTTTCATCAACAAAATGGACATGATATGGAACATTGCAAGTGTATTAAACATCTTGTGGAAGACCTCATTGATTATAATAATGTTCAAATTGGAGTCGCTAATGATCAAGGTAAGAAGTTTGTAGCTCCTCCTAACCAAAAACTTGCAAATCTTTACCAATCCTATTCCAAACCATAACATTTCATTTGGAAAAGCTAGTGAAACAAAGAATGATGTGATGAATGTTGACACGGATGATGATAACACAAATGATAATGATGAAAACTATAGAATCTATGGTTGGATTTATTGAACCTAAACCTCGTAAGGGCCTACCTAAGATTACACTTGACATTGCTTTCTCACAACAAGAAATACTTAAACATGTACCCAATGGTCCTCTTTACATAGCTGTAAGAATCAATGACAAGCCTACTAATGGGATATTAACTGATCATTTATGTGAAGAGAATGTGATCACAGAAGAATTCCTATTTATGCATGATATTTATCATGATACTGATGAAAAACAAAAAGAATGGATCAAAATGCATAATGATTTATCTTGTCCTACAATAGGCTCGATAATCCTACCCCTAAAATTTGGGTTGAAAACGTTGAGTGTCTTATTTACCATCATCCTAACTTTAGATCAATTTCATGTGATGTTAGGCTATCCATGGCTTCGTTTCATGAATGGTGTCCCATCGATTGTGCATAGATGCTTGAAGTTTCCATTTGGAAATGAAATATTTACTATGTAGCATAGTGGCTTTAATCTTGTTTCTTCCCATGGGAATTTCTCATTGGACTTCTTTTGGCCTTATCCTATTGAACCTATTAGACCCTGTGAAGACTTCTTTCTCAAATCCTATCAAAAGTTTAAGGTAAAATGCATAACAAAATTATCCCTTAACAATTTTCCTCAACCCATGATTGAGCCTCCTATCCTTGATGAAACCATGATTGAACCAAAAGCTCTCCCAAGCAACCAAGACCATCCTATCACAAATCCTTTACCTATTTCCTATAAGAGACCATGAGATAATCAAACAAATCTCATTGTGCCTCCTAAATTCAAACAAGTTTACAAAGATAAAGAGAAAGTGGTTGAACATCCCATGGTTCCTTTCATTCCTCCTTTAAGGGAAGAAAAGAAACCTATGGTTGATAAACCCACTCCTACACAATCACAACTTAAAAAATGAATGAAAAGAAATCAAAATGCTAGAGAACATAGGCATAGATGGTGTGTTATTGCTCATTCATTACATGCAAAAGAAGAAAAGAACAACATACAAAACCAAAATCCAAACTTGTCTCAAGCAAGGCATGATGCCTCTCCACTTTCATTGCAACACAAACAACAACCTTCTATGGATATTGCCATTAGACCTCCTATTGTGATTAACTTGGATGATGATGAAAAAGTGCATAACAAGTTGAATTCATTGTTTTCATCTTCTATTAGCTTAAATGATGATCCTCCTAATAAGAGTGTTGAGCTTGGTGCTTGTCCTAGTTTGACACTTGATGTTGTCCTCCTTTTGTATATACTGAACAAGATTGGGATGTGAACGACCTGCTATAGGTTGACTCACATGTGCCTTACTAGTCTTCTTTTTGTTTTCTTTTTCATGTTCTTTGTGTGATTGCATGTGTGTAACGTGATCCCCTATACTACTTTTTTTATGTATCCCTCTTCATGTGCATCCCTTTATTTGTATCTACATTCTTCTCTATGTCTAAACATTTATTTTTTCTTTTTTCTTGTGTTTTCCTTTTGGGGATGACACAAGGTGTCAAGACATTTAGTTCTCTTCCATGTTGAACCAAAAGATTTTTCTTTGTTTTTGATCTTTGTGTGTCATTCTTCCGATTCTACAAGTATTTTGGGAATGATGACATTTTTGAGCTCTATAATTACATTGTAGCAAAGATATATTGACCCTGAATCTGTGGATCCCTTATGTTTTTTGGGGATTTCATTTTTGGGGCAACCCTTTCCTCTCTTTTCATGACATAGCTTCATTCAAGAACATATGACTTGGCATAGGGCTTTCTAAATAATCTCTCACGTCTTCTTTATTATTTCACATTGATTAAAGCAATTTCTCATAGCAATGGTGTTAGCAATTTCTTTAAAGTGGGGGCATACATTAGCATTATTATTTTTGAAAATTTTGGCATTCCTTATGTTTCATTACATGATTTTATTACTTCTTACGATGTGTCTTTTTCTTGGTGGTGTCATTGGATTTGATGTCCTCCGAGAGCATGATATTTCTTGGCATATGACTTTTCTCTTAGTGGTAATGCTACACATTGCATTCCCTAAGATTGTGAATATTTTATCCTTGACTTGTACTCTCTTGGAGACATTAGGCATAGTGTTCCCTAAGAGGAAACCTTACACAAACTAAGAAAATTCCCTTTGAAAATGTTTATTTATATTTTGTTCATAAGTGTTTAGCATGGCACAGCTTGCTAACCTTGTGAAGCTCGAACCCTTTTCAAGGCCACCAAGCATAACACACTTTTCTTTCTAGTGGAGCCTTGCCTTGTTTGTTCATAGGTTCTTAGCATAGCACAACTTGTTAGGCCTTATGAAGCCCAAAGTTTTTGTTCTTTTGTTTTGTGGCACCTTATTGAAGTTTTCAAAGGGATAGATTTGATATGGTATGGGAGCCTAATAATATTCTCTCATTTTCCACCCTTTGGGGGCTCACCTAGTGGATAGACAGAGGTTCCATTAGCCTGGAGTGAGAGTGCAGTGTTTTTTGCATAGTGTACATCGAGTTTTGCTTGTGAACATTTTTGGACAAACAGTTGAGACGTGTTCCACATAGCATTGGATAGTTAAGGCTTGATCTTCCCTTTTCTTTTAGACAAACAGCTAAGATGTGTTCCACATTGTGTTGGATAGTTGAGGCATGATCCACCTTTTTTTTTACTTTTCTTTTAGTCTTTGATGTTGTATGATCGAGTAATCTTGTCATTGCTGAATACATATGTTTTGAATGTCTACTTTAGTGTGAGTTTGATGTAAGTTAATCCTCTCACTAAAGTGGGGGCTAAATGTACTGTAGAAAAATGTATCCCTTTTACATTTTTACACTTAATTTGGAATTAATGTAAATTTGGACTTAATTGTGCCTTATTTAAGTGTTGTAAAGTGTACCTATTTACACTTTCACACTTATTCAGGGCTCCTTTAATTAATTGAGCTTAATATTTCCTTAATTGACCCTTTAATTCATTTACCAAACCTATTTAATTACATTTTTCGAAGGGGAAACTCGACATTCATTAATGCCTTAACATAACACTTCTCATTGAGCAATTCAAGGCATTCAAAGGTAGATTTATTGAAGATCTATTACAACAATCAAAGATCCAATGGTTATATCAAAGTCTTCTTGCATCATGCATGTTATTGGAGCTAATATGGTGATGTAGGTTTCATGACCCATTCAAGCATTCAAAGTCATTATGTCAAGCAAGGTTCAAGGTTCAAGATACACATCCATTGAAGCCATCTCATGCAAGTTGTGAATTTACATTCCAAGGTTTATGCATTGGTTGTTGAGTGGTAACATTGCTTTATTCATTCTTCATTCCCTCTTTCATGTTTTTATTCAGTTCAAGGTTTAATTACCAAAATGGGGTTTGACCAAGGCAAACTCCCATTCACCAAAAAAAAAAAATTCCCTCTTGATTTATGTTTGTTGATTTACATGGAAGAATTCTTAAAAATATCTTGAAGAGAAAAATTGAAGTTGTCAAAGTTGCAAAATTTTTCATAAAAGTTGTCATCTTCTCATGGAAACTCATCTACAAAATTTATTTTTGGATTTTTGAACCTAAAACCTAGGAAAATTGAAAGACTCAGATCTGTAGTAGAGGCTCCCAAAAGTTGCAAATAAACCCTAACTTAAGACCCATTCGCCCCTAGGGAAATGAGTCCCAGACCAACTTCAAAAAAGCACTTTTAGTGACTAGTAAACATCATTTTTCCCTTCTCTAATCTGTGATCTGATTTTTGGTTCCATCAGTATTGACCTTAATCTATTAGATTCAAGTGTTAGATTGCATTTTGGAGTTGATTTACTATTTTTTTAGTTTTTCTTCTCAAAGTGCTCTTTGACCAGAACCCCCATCCTTGCACAAAAAGGAAATTTGTAGATTCACACTTTGATTTGATTCACATAAGGGTTGTAAGTCATTTCATTGTGTGGATCTCATTTCCTAATGAAATAGAGTGAGAAATAGGTCCCTAAGTGGTTCATACCCTTATTTTGATAACCATACCTATTTTTCTTCTTTTCAATTGGTAAGTGGACTTTTGATCATTTTATGTTTTGAGTCTTCGGATTTCTAAGCCTAATTGAAGAATTTTGATCTGTTTATGAAATTCCACTTAACCCTCTTACACCTATCAATCATATATTTAGAGTGATTTCATTGTACTCAACATCTGATATATATAATCTCATATTTCATATTTTCACATCTCTTCTTATTTCCTATTTATACATATTATTCAGTTTGAGATATATCCCTCACAAAAAATATATTTTCTTGTGAGGTGTAGTTAGCCTTGTACTCCACATCCTATTTGTGGTGGGTTGTGGTAAGATCTGTTGTTGATCAAGACTTATGTTCTGATGTTTACCCTCCCAACTTAAATATTAGTATTACATCCTAGATGTGATTTAATATAGGAGAAATTTGTTGCCCTCCTTAAATTTGTTTTAACATAAATATTTTTTAACAAAGTAAGAAAGTTTATGGAAAAACTTTATAGATTATTTTTTTTCAACTTTTCATGATCTATCATTAAGAAAGTAAGATAATAGTAATGATGGATTGGAAATTATCATATGAAATATTCACGAAAATCTGTACACTTTTTTTAAAAAATTTACCTCGTAAATTGTAAAAACTTTATACTCATTATTTTTTAATAAAATAAAATTATTTTCTAATTAACATAAGATCTTCAAGAGTGAATAGAAACAAGTCTTTCATTTTCTTATCATTACTCATTTTATGTGAATGAAATAATGTATGTATACACCTATTTAGTTTCAGTTCTTTATTTTGCAAATAATTGTTAACTTACTTGTAATTTTCTTTTATACAACTAGAATGATCTCCATGGAGATGAAGTGTTGATATTTTGTATATAATCAATCACTAACATAATTTAATTTTTCATAACAAATGTAAGAAAAGGTTCCTCAAACCTTTTGCATTTAAGGTGATCTTAAGAAGCAAAATGATCTAAATTCGAAAGATGGGTCAAATCAGGTGAAAGCAAACTTTGTCAAAAAGTTACATAAGGAATCTAGAAAATATGAAGGTAAATTGTCTTTCAAATATTTTAATTGTGATGAAGTAGAACATTTCATAACTAAGTGTCCATTCAAAGATTCTAACAATAATAGGAAGAAGTCATTTTCAAAAATGACAAATTGTATACACCATATATTTTTTTAAAAGGACAAATAGACTAATATTACACCTTAAAGTCCATGGAGGATAAAACTTCAATTGAAGACAAAATAACAAGTAGTTAAACCACTAAAGAAAAAAAGCAAAGTCTAAAGACGAAGCAATGTTAAGCTACTTGATATGATTGGATAAATGCACTTAACTACCAAGTAGTCCTTTACAAGCAAAGAATTATTTGAAGAAATCCCAATGTCCACTTTAGAGGTCAAAAGTGAAGCTCAAATCCATCGCTGATAAGATGGCGACCCTTTAAATTTCTTAAATCAATTAATTTATTTGTATTATAGGAATTATTTAAATTTGTGGATGTCATACGCCAAACATGTCGTGTCCAACTCTACTAATGATTAAAGGTAAGAATCTCACACCAACCATAGACTTAAAGCATTATTTTGAAAAGTTGCTTTATTCCTTTTATTCTAATTATTGTATTTTTTTTTTATTATTTAAATAATGTAAATGAAGTTACCTATAATTTAGTTCAAAGTTAGCTATAGTGGAACGAAATCCATGATTAGTGGGACATTTAGTGTAATTACAAGTAACGTTTCCTCTCTTTAATGGTTGTTTTAGAAAAAAAAAATTATTAATGAGTGTGGGGTAGGGTGTATTTTGTTTGAATAGTAGAGTTTTGAATGAAATCATTGTATATACTAAATTAAAAATAAATAAAGTATGTAAAGTTTAAGATTAGATAATCTAATAAATTATATGTAGTTTTGTGGATGTAAGATAATTTGTTTGTATTGAGTTAGGACTTGCAGCAATTGGTATAGTCAAATCTCTAAAGACTACCACTCACATGTAATTTATACTTATCAATAATAGATCATAGGCAAGCAACATGAAGTGACGGAACCCAAAACATCATGACCATAGGTAAGCAACACAGAGTGATGGAACCCAAAACTTCATACACATAATCATATCACACAAGATCCTTTGAACAACAAAATAAAAGGACTTCTCTCATTACATAAAAAACCATAATTACATCTTTTACAGCCATTTGCAAATACATTGATCCTTCCCCTATTTTTATCTCTCTTCCTAAGAGTTTTATTCTTCTCTTTCTTCCTCTATCTCTCTTTTGTCATGTGTAACCTAGATATTCCTTCAAAACCTAACGTCCCTTACACATGGCCTCTTCACCTTTCTAGTGCAACCTACACTATTCTTCCACACCCGAATTTGGTACGTACAATGTACACATCTTTGTGTACTTCATTTGGGTTAACTCATGCCTCCTTGTAATCTCATAGCTTGCTTGTGTCTCTTCCACAAATGACCTCTTTGTTTTGTTTTTCCTTCCACAACCCGCACACACCTCTCTATGCATCCTCTTGATATATTCTAGGATTCTCTTCCTATGTGACATATCTTCTTCTTGCATTCATATGGTTCTCTTCCCATGTGGACTCACACACCTTTTTCCCTTGTTCTCATGTAATTTTGTTTCTTATAGAGCTATTACAACATTCTTGCTACCTCCTTTATTTGCTCTTTTAATCATCTCTTTGATTTTCTAGGTAAACATCTCTATTATGTAACTAGGGATATGGTATTACAACATATTTAGGTGGATGAAGATGCTAACATGTGGCACACATCCCTTAAGTTATTTATATTACCTATCATATGAAAACTTGTATAATTAATTAAATTAAGTAATGAGTAGGTCTTCATTGTGACAATGATACCCATCCATTATATTATGAGGAAATCTATATATAGAAGGTGAATATCATTTTAAGGATATGTGTTGAGTATGATATTGTGTTTAGGATATCTTGAAGATATATCATAGAGTGGCTTCTTCCATAAGAAGTATTATATTTCTTAATATTTTAGGTATTAGGGCATCTTGGCCCACAAACATCTCTTGTGTTGTGGGAGATCTATCTTCTTAATTATCTTATTGTCATTATTATATGTGTGGATCTTATCAAGTGTTATTAGAGCTACAAATTAGGTAAATGTGAGTACAAAATCCTAATTTTTGAAGAATTATATCTTTCAAACAACTATTAACTTTTATGTAATTATTTATTAAAGTTAGAGGATCATCTAAGGAACCTACAATCAATAAATTTGATTTGAATCATCAATGTTAAATGAGTTATTGCAATTTTATCATTTTGAATTATAAATTCACCTTCTAGGCTATAAGTTGTAGAATTATTTTGATATTCTAGAAATGTTGCCAAAATTTATTAGGGGACTATTATTTGTTATTTTTATTTTTGAGGCCAGAAATATCACAAAATAATCTAAATATAAGCTAGGTGTAGTAGAAATTTGATGCAGGAGCATCCACAGTTGACTGGCAATCTTGCATCAACCAAAAAATATTTAATTTTAATTTTTGCCTTAGTTTGGTCTTTTCATAGTGTAGGTGAATAATTTTTTGTAATAAGGCCTAAAATATTTGATAAATATTTGGCCAAGTTGTTATGTTGCAATTTTATGGTGTTTTCAACTCATTTTTGTGGTGCTTTCAAGGAAAAATATTCAAATATGCCTTCTTGGGCATGGTATTTGAGGAGTTACAAGTTATGACAACTAATGTATTGTTCCTAAACTTTTGCATGAAGAATTTGGACTTCCAAGAGCAAGTGGTTTGACTTTTTCTACTTTGGGGCTCCTATTTGTGAGGAAGTGGCCAATCATGTATGGAGGTTACAAAAAGATTCCTTTTCAACATTTAATGATTCTAAATTCATTTTTCAAAGCATATTTTCCATTTCTAGTTATAGCAAATTGAGAGTTATAGGAAAGGTGTGGAGTTAATTTATATGCTTTATTTTGGTCATTTTTGGGGCCATGCATGGCTTTTTGAAGCAAGAAGGTAGAATCCATAATTTTTCAGGTCTAAGAGAGTGTGGAGACAACAAATGGAAGATTAATTCCATGGTTGAAGGTGGATTCATCCATAGATTGAAGGTTTCAAGTGCAGATTTTTATTGTTTGAAGTGAAGGAAGAGAAATTGTAACTATGTTTGCTTAGTAGTTTCATATTTAAAATCTGATTTTAATTTGTTTGTACTACTGTATATCAGTCCTATTGATTGTAACACCTAACATAATCAGATATATGGATGTTTGTAAATCATTTGTGCAAATTTGAATTCATGAAAATTGCTTCATAGTTGTTGTTTTGCATTAAAAGCTATGTTATTTGTTGAATGGTTTTTGAGAGAAGATTTGGCTGTGGGATTTAGAGAGTATCCTCTCTTGATATTTTGAGTTTTTATTTCATCAAAATTTAGAAACCTTACTTTTAGTGTAGGCCCATAATTTTGATGGAAGTCGAGATGCATTAAATTGTTGGCTTTACTTTAAAATAGTTGATTGTTAATTTAGAAAATGGGAATTATATTTTTATTTTATGTACTTAAGGATGTGATATTATAATGGATTTAGGTGGATGGAGATGTTGAAATGTGGCACACATCCTTAATTTATTTATATTGGGCCATGTGGATAGCTTGAGTAATTCATTATATCAGTTGATGAGTAGGCCTTCATTAGGATTATGATAAGCCTCCATTATATTGTTAGGAAGAGGCCTATAGAGGCGAATATCATTTTAATAATGTGTTGAGTATGATATTATATTTTACATCTCTTGGAAATCTAGCATGGAATGGATTCTTCCCTGAGGAGTATTGTATAGTGTTACTCTACCTCAAGGTTTTATCCCATTTTTTGATATATTGAATATTAGGGCATCTTTTCCCACAAAAATATCTTATGTTGTGTGAGATATATCTTCAACATTGTATTATTTTTATTATTATATGTGTGGATCTTATCAAGCTCCCAAAATCTCCTTCACCCCCTTCTAGGGAGTTTATTTTCCTCTGCTTCCTCTCTCTATGTCAAACCTTTTGGAAACTTCCTCTTTCTCCCTTGAAAAAATGGTGCTTAAATTCATGACTACCTCCATGAGCACCAAAATATCACATTGAATTTTGGATGCACCTCTTCCAATTCAAACTCGCCAAACACTTGCCCCAAACCACCTCATTTGAGCTAAGTATTAATCAAAATAGCTATTTTAGTCAAACAAATTTATCTAAACACCTTCAACACCAACATGATGTTCAAATTTATTTGTGGCAATGATTGTGCTCCCATTTTTAAAATATTGACTTGATTCATGTAATGCCTAGGCATTTAGTGCCATTTTCTTCAAAATATAGACTAGGATAAATTATGCCACCCTCATATTTATTGTTTACCATTTCAATAAAAATAAATTTTCACAAAATAAACCCTTTAAAACACTTATTTTCATTCAATATCTTTGTGGAGTTCTTTGTACTATCAAGGCCTCCTTGGGCTCTTATGCTACCCCATAAAACTATAGCAACCCATAACCAAAATAATTGGTCTTATTTAGAACTCATTTATCCAATGAACAACCTTTGTAGTACCAATAGACTTCCTATACAACCTCCTTCACACCTCTTGTATCCTCTTATCTTTTATTTTTTCAACTCTCCAACTCCATCAACGACAACCCATACACTTAATTAAGTATAAACTAACCTCTATCATCAACTTAGTAGTCTCTCAACCCACCATTCCAACACTCTCCAAGATGGATGTAATGTTATTTTGTGCAAATTAAACCAACAACATAGACCAATCGCATGTAGCATTGCCCATAAATGCTCCTCTAAACATAGCCAACTACCATAATTATTGTGATTGCCTAAGAACTCAACATGGGAAATCCCCTAATTACTATGAGTAAATCCACCTACTATTGTATCTCCTATAATTTCAATAAGTGAGTCAAAACTTATATTTTCTGATGCAAGTTCCTCAAACTAAGAATACTCTTAATTGAAAATTTGAGGAGGAAATATTTAAATTGCATGGAGTTCTTGAGAATATTATCTTAGATAGAGATGTGTGGATAACTTCAAGGTTCTAGAAAACCTTATTTTAAGCACTATGAACTCAACAAAACATAATTTCAACTTATCATCTTGAAATAGATGGTCAAATGGAAAGAGTCAATCAAGTACTAGAAGGATTTATTGAGGATATATTGCATGGATCAAAAATATAAGTGGGAGGAGTACCTACCACTAGTTGATTTTTTTATAATATTTTTTTTCATTCTAAAATTAAAATAAATCCTTTTAAATCATTGTATGGAAGAAAGTGTTAAAATCCTATTAGTTCAAATAAACTAGAAGATACAATTAGCCTTTGGTTGGAAATGCTATCAAAAATAGAAGAGAAGATTAAGATAATTAGAAAGAGATTAGAAGAATAAAGTGATAGGTAGAAAATATATGTTCATAATAAGTGTACAATGTGACTATTCTTAGTACGAGATAAAGTACTCTCATTATGCACAACTCTTCATCAATTTTAGAAATTTTATCATCATTGTCCAAATTGATCACAATGGGAGGTTTAATAACAATATACTTTGAATTTTCTTGTTTCACTTCTTATTTTGGTTCTATGTCTTGTCTTGGTGAAAGTTGTATTTCTTATTGAGTTGTTTGCATAGTTGTTGTATTATCATGCATTTTTTTAGTCTTTTCTTCCAATTGATGAGTGATAGCGCAATTCCTATGCCTACACTCTTTAGCATTTTGGTTTCTTCTTGCACAGTTTTCATTTTGTGATGGGGTAGGATCAGGTTTCTCAACCATTTATTTCTTTCCTTGTCTCAAGGGAGGAATTTTGAAGGAACTATTAGGGGTTGGGAAACCACACTCTTTAGGTTTATACACTTGTTTTATCTTTGGAGGCACAAAAGAAATAATTTGATTGTGTCATGGTCTTTTATAGGATATGGGTGAAGGAAATGCAACATACTTTCCTTGGTTACTTGGAAGGGTCTTTGCTTCGGGCATAGGTTCATCCATAACAAGTGGGGAGGAGGAATAACCATGTACCTATCATTCTCAAGAATATTTCTAAGAGATAACTCTGATATACACGTTGCCTTAAATTTTTGGTGTAACTTGAAACATAAATCTTCACGAGGCTTTATAGGTTCCATAGGTTGAGACCAATACAAATCTAATGAAAATTTCCCATGAGAAGACAAAGGATTAAGCCCACTATGCTGCACTATAAATATCTCATTTTCAAAGGGGACCTTTATTCACTTTTGAATAATCAATGGGAAGACATTCATGGAGAGTAGCCATGGGTAGCCTAGCTTCACACAAACTTGGTTGAATGTCGAGATGATGGAGAATGAGACATCTACATGTTTTGGTCCAACTTTAAGAGGAAGAGTGATTGAACCTATTGTAGGTCAAGAAGAACCATCATGAATTTGTATCCATGCTTTTGATTGCTCATAAGAATCTTGGTAAAGTTCAAGCAAAAACAAGAATTCCTTAGTGATTAGATTCTCTACACACATGGGATAAATGTATGAAGGATGGAAATTTCATTAATAAAATTTTATCTCTTATGTCATGTTTCAAGTTTTCAATGAACACTCTTTGGACATCCACATTTGGAAGAGTAAGATTGATCTATGATAAAAGAAACTGATAGCGGCTTATGAGATCTTTGAATTTTTCTCCTCTTTTTATTTGTATCACATTATATCAATTATGTTAATTTTAGGACCAATGTTTACTTGGAAATGATTGAGGAATGCATCAAAAATCTCATTAAATGAGTGGATTGAATTATTTAGAATTAATGAACAAAACCATTCCAAATCCATGTCTTTCAATGACATAGGAAAGAGTTTAGCCAAGAGCTTATCCTCAAAAATGAAGTCACTACACAAGGTTGTATATGCCAATATATAATTGCTAGGGTCTCCCTTATCATTATACTTGTCAAATCAGGGTACCTCTATATTTTGTGGTATTTGTGCTTTCAATATTTCAAGTGAAAATGGGCTCCTTTTGACATATTGTGATGGTTGTCCATTTTGGTTTTGGTTCAAGTTTTGGATTTGTTGTTGAAGTGAGGTTACGTTTTTCAAATTTTGGTTTATGAAAAAATCATTGTTTGACATTGAAATGGTGAACAATGGGTTCACCTAATATGGAATATATGAGGTGTATGATATATATGGACCTATTTTCCTATATTTCATTAGGAAATGAGATCCACACAAATAATTGACTTGCAACCCTTAGGTGAGTCAACTCAATGAGGGAATCTACTAATTTCCTTATGATTGAGGATAGGGGTATCAGCCTGAACAACAATTTCAAGAGAAAAACTAAAAAATAGTAAGTCAATTCAATCATGCTCATTCAAACATGAAATATCAATTTAAATAATAATACAAAAAGAAACAACAAAGTTTTGGTAGAGCTGGAAATGGAAAAGTGATGTGTACCTATCACCAAAATGCAGATTCGAGAAGCTAACTAGGACTCATTCACCTATAGGCAAATGGGTCTTTATATAGATGTTTCAACCAGATTTTGGGAGCCTTTGATGTCAGTCAGTAGCTTTTGTTTCATCCAAGTTTTAGTGTTGAAAAGTTAGAAATAAGGTCGATAGGTGAGATTCTATGAATTGTCAAAAAATATGACAACTTTTACAACTTTGACAACTTTTCCATTGAGTTTTCCTTGGTCAAACCCCATTTAGGTAATTAAACCTTGAATTAAAATATGAAACATGAAAGGAATGATGAATGAACAATACAATGTTGCAACTCACCAAACCCTTGAATAAACCTTAGGAAGAATGAAATGTTGATCTTGAACTTGCATGAAATGGATTCAATGGGTATGGATCTTGATGCTTGAATCTTGAATTGAATGTTGGCTTGAATCTTTGAAACCTACATCAGAATGTTAGCTCCAAAAACATGCATGATTGCAAAATACTTTGACATGATGCTTGAGATCTTTATTGTTGCAATAAATCATTGATAAATTCTTGAATTTCTTTTATCATAAGCTTTGCTCTTGTGAAGTTGAATTGATTCTCTCATGAATTTTCTAACTTTATTCTAGGATTTGAATTGATGAAATAACCTTATATTTATAGGACCTATGTATCCTTAATTTCCCAAAAATTAAACATTACAAGCTGACATTGAAATTTGAATTCAGGAACATTAAAATACCACCAAAAACATATTTTAAATTTAGGTTCAAAGGCCTAGGGAGGACCCATTCGCCCATGGTTGAATGGGTTCCAAGTCCCTATTCCTACAACACACATTGCTCAAGGTAAAGTATTATGTGTTGGCGTTAATTGTTGTCAAGCTTCCCCTTCAAAAAATGTAATTTGTTAGGCTTGTAGATGTAAAATAGGGGTTATTAATGAATAATTAATTCCAATTTAACTAAGGGGGCCTAAAAAAAGTGTGAAAATTTAAAGTACATTTTTCAACACTACATTTAACCCCAACTTTAGTGAGAGGATGACCTTGCATCAAACTTACACTAAAGTAGAAAATCAAGAGAGGTCCAATTGTACAATTGTTGGAAAGATAAGACGACAAAGGTCAAGGAGGATGATCAAGCCCCCAAGATCTAAGATCTTATGGAAAACCAAAAAATGCACAAAGAGACACATACCTTTGTTAAATTATTTAGCAGCAATGATAAGATACTCAATCATACAATGCCAAAGACTTAAAGAAAGAAAGAAAAAAAGAGGGTGGATCAAGCCTCGACTATTTTTCCATCTTGATGTGGATGTTTTTCCATCTCGATGTGGATAAAGCCTTAGTTGTGTTTTCCAAAACACATTTACAAGTGATAGCCATTGTCCACTATGTAAACCAAATGTGCTCACATGGGCTAGTGAAATTTGTTGTCCACTAGGTAAGCCCTAGGAAGTGGCTAGCTAACCATACCAAAATTATACATCCTGATAACTTTGATAAGGTTCCATAGAGATGGTCACAAGGCTAGCAAGCTACGTTATACTAGGAACTCATGAAAAAGGCTCCATTGGAAAGAAAGTTGTGTTATGCTTGTTGGCCTTGAAAAAGGGTAAAGGCTCCATTAGTAGAAAAGTTGTGTCATGCTTGGTAGCCTTGAAAAAGGGTAAAGGCTCCACTGGAAATCAAGTTTTGTTATGCTTGGTGGCCTTGATACATGCAATAAGATATTCCAAGGGGGTTTTCTTAGTTCATGAAAGGTCTCACCTTAGGGAACATCATGCCTAATGTCTCTAAGAGAAGACTACTCGAGGATAAAAGATTCACAACTTAGGGAATGCAAACCATAGCATTACCACTAAGAGGAATATCATATGCTAAGAGAGGTCACACTCTTGAAGGACATCAAACCCAATGTCACCAAGAAGAAGCCACATCACATGAATTAAGAATACCACACTATGAAACATGAATTATAGTCAAAAATATCAAAATGATAATGCTAATGTATGCCCCCACTTTAAAGAAATTTCTAAACACCATGTTGTGAGCAATTACTTTAAAGTATAAAGTTATAAATGCTAAACAATAAAAAAGAAATGAGAGTTTATTTGGAAAGCCCTATGTCAAGCATATGTTTCCAAATGAGGCTACGTCATGAAAAAGGGGTTGCCCCCAAATGAAATTCCAAACACATAAGGGATCCATGGATTTGGGGTTAGCATATATCTTTGCTACAATGTTATTATAGAGCTCGAGAATTTCATCATTCCCCAAATACTCGTAGAATTGGAAGAGTGACAGATAGAGAGAAAAAACAAAGAAAATATTTTAGGTCAACATGGAAAATACCTAAATGTCTTGACGCCTTGCATAATCCCCAAAAGGAAAACACAAGACCAAAGAAAAGATAAAGATTTATGACGTATAGAAGAATGTAAGTACAAATAGAGGAATGAACATAAATACATGTCAAATAGAACGATGTGGGGGATCACATTACACACATGTAATCACACACAAAGAACATGAAAAGAAGACAAAAAAATACTAGTAAGGCACATGTGAGTCAACATATAGTAGGTTGTTTTCATCCCAATCTTGTTCATCATATGCAGAAGGTAGATAACTAGACAAAGGGACAACGACAAGTGTCATACTAGGACAAGGCTTACTAACTCCTTGCCCCCACTAAGTGTAGGACAAGGATGAGCTGAGTTGAGTGATGAGAATCTACTCCTTACAATATAGAATAAGTTGCAGTAAATGTAAAACATGCAATAGTGAGTATGTTATGATTCTATAACTATCACATGGAAAGGAGAAAATCAATTAATTTCTAAGGGATTATCTGATCATATTCTTGTGAAAATGGTTCAAATTTTCTAATGATTCTCTTTAAGTCGTGACACTCATCAATAACATGGCTAAGTGTTTGATGAAAAGCACAATAATCCATGTTTGTATTTTTACCTCTCTTTTTTTCTTTGATAGGTGGTAAGTAAATCAATCCTAGATGGAGAAGTTGTTCCATTTTTCATTCAATTTATATTTTAGCATGCAAAAATGGCAATCCTTGGACTTAATAAGGCTTGGATTTCTTGCTTGGTTGGGTAACTTGTTGAAGTGGATTTGGAGGTGGAGGACCTAAGATTATCCTACCATCCTTGTGAGACATTGGTTGATCATTGTGAAGGACACTTGTTTCCTTGGAAAATGTGGAGGAAGGAGGATGTTGATATCCTATTCCTTTGGTATCTTCATTTGGGATTTTTTCTAGCAATTTTTGGACTTCATGCTCATTGGTTATGTCACATCTTATTTTTTTAAGATCTTAAATAATTGGCCATAAGTCTCTTCTAATTTAATGGTTGTATTTAACTCGATTAGCATAAGATAGAAGAGTATTGTTATTTCTCTTGTTAACAAGCTCATTAATGATAAATTGTTAAGGGTTTCTTTTTGCTTCTATTTCAGGATGTAAAATTTTGAACATATCAAGTGATGGAATTATAGGTGGTATTGGTTGTTGAATGGATGGGTAAAAATATTCATTATTCTCAAGGTTGTGTAAGGAGTCTTATATAATTTTTTGCATGTTATCTTCATCATGCCCTAAGATTTCCACCTCATGGGAACATTCATAAGGAGTTGATTGAACTTTGAAAATTTAATAGTCATTTCTCTTCCAAAATTGAACATGAGATATCCATGACTGGTTTATCTAACACACAACAAAAAAATGAAAAATCATTTTCTCGATTTCTACAATGATGGAGAAACATGGCTAGTGAATTCCTATGGCCTATACCAAAAAAACAACTCATCATTATCTTTTTTCAAAACCTTAATCAAGAAATCAACTTTCAACTACAATTGCAATTTGCTAACTCCTTTGATGAGATTATAGATAAAGGGATAACCATTGAAAAGGTTGTCATCATAAAAGGACTTTTTAAAATCTAAAAATGTAACAAAGACCATGCATTAAAGTATAATGAGAAATACCGCATGTAGGATAAGAAAAATAATGTTACCAATGATGGTGTAGTGGACACTAAATTTGTACAAAACATATAATCACCACCTATCACTAAAAAAAATAATCAAAATGTGAATCCTCCAAAAGGACCACCAAGATAAATTACCAAAATTAGGTGAAAGTACACTCCCTTAAGGGATCCAATTGAGATTTTATTGAAGAAGTTAATCCAAAATAACCTCGTTAATTTTCTAGAGTTAAGGTCATAGGATGAACCCCAATTCAAACCATCATGGTACAATGAAAATGAATATTGTGTGTACTATAGGATAAAAGGTCATAAAACACATAATTGTATGAAACTAAAAAATCTCATCAAAGATCTTATTGATCAAGGGGATGTAAGCATTCAACAATATCTTGAAACTTCTAGCACTATTAATCTAGGTATCTATAAGGATTTCATACCTAATCATGGTAAGAATATTGACTTAGGAAAAGGAAAGGTTTATAAAAATTTCATTCATTCATATGATTATGTAGGACATATTGAACAATACAATAATCACATTGTTGTTATCACCATTCCTAATAAGAATCTTAAATGTGGAGTCACCACATCCTATGGTAAATTTTCCCTTCAAGGGACCTCGCTCCAAATAAATATCATGAATAAGTTGTTACCATCTGAGTATAACCTTATATATTGTCTAAAGAAAACACCAACTCAAATCTCCATATTAGAATTCCCTTGTATATCTCCCACACACAAAGAGGTTCTTGATATGGTACTTCTAGCATCATCAGTAGTTACCAACATTGATACTAAGAAATTTTAATCCATGGTAGGACACATTGCATCCACACACCACCTTGTATTCATAGAGAAGGATCTTCCTTCCACCTCATACCATAATCAAGGATTATACCTAGGATTCTTCATCCACAAACATAATAAAAAGAGTCTTAATAGATGGTGGACTAGGATTAAAAAGTTATACTCTAAAATTTGTAAAAAAAATTGGGATACTCCAATGAAGTTATAGAGAAATAGAAAAGAAATACTATTAAATAATATAATAATAATGAGCAAGAGTCAAAAGGGATAATCAAACTTCCTATCCAACTTGGTCCCACAATTGTAGAACCTACATGTCAAGTATTGGCCCTTGATCTCCCATATAATATTCTCCTAGGCCACCCATGGATACATTTCATGTAGGTAATCCCATCCACATATCACCAATGCATGAAATTTCCCTATAATTAAATTAAGGTAGCCATTTATGGGGACCTTCACCCTTTCCACTATTATCAAACTTTAGTGGAAAATTACCAAAAAATGCACCAAGTACCTAACAACAATATTGTCTCATCTTCATCACCTGATGTCAACCCATCTACATTAGTATCATCATCCACCAAACATGAGCCCCTTCTTGACATCAAGTTCCAAATGCATGACAAAGGTTGTGGAAACTATGATCTAAAAGGGTCTTTCTAAATGTAGGACAACTTTTGTTTTCTCCTAAGACATATAGTAAACCATGAAATATAGATAAAACCTCTTCCATCTTTGAACCCATAGTATTCTCAAAGTGGGGAGAACTAAAGAAAGAGGTCATAAAAGAAGATATTTCTAAATAGCTATACTAAGAAGAGAAATAACAACTAACCCTACCATTTGAGAATTATAGTAAGGGTTTCCATATTATAAAGAACATGAGATTTACAAGTCAAGGTGGCCTTGGAATTCATCAAAAAGGAATAAGAGAACCCATTTTTGTAGAGAAGAGACATAAATATCAAGGCTTTGATATGGATAATTAGTTAACGTTACTCCTGACATCAAGTGTTCCCCTTGTAAGGTAGCTAGAGTTTTTCCCATGGTTGAAACTTCTAACAACGGTACCATCGAGGACTCTTTAATTTATATCATTGGCATATTCAAAAACACATCCATTAATACCATAACATACACATCCTTTACATCTCTCTCACAATCCAATGACCTTCCACTTATATATCCTAGAGTATCAATTGGGAACAACAAGGACTGTCAATTCTAGACATATTCAAAAACAACGATGGTATTACTAAGTTTATGGGACTTAGAGATGGCATACCACCTAGAGATCATAAAGGAGGATTTTACATAGACCTTGGTGAAAAAGCATAATTTGGGGGAAAAATAAAATCTTTCAGTTGCAAAAGAGAAAACATAAGATAATAAAAAGATCCCCTAGTGAAAACCATAATGTGGCGCTTTCATATTATGAAAAAGTAAAAATAAAAGATGTATCCAAGGGTGAAAACCTCTCTAAGTCACCTAATGATGAAGGATTTTACCTCCCTGGTGTCACTAAATATCAATATAGGTCAACAATCTTAGTAGAGGTATTTGAGGAAATAAATATTGGAACAACTAACACTCCCAAAATCACATTCTTTGTTTCATCATTGACACCTAAAGAGAAATAATAAATTTCACATCAATCCTTGAACTATAGAAAGTCAATCCAAGACTAGATAAAACATTGATAGTCCATCATTTGGTGATCTAACTAGAGGCTAAACCTATAAAATAGAAACTATGTAAGATGCATTCCCAAATTACACTACTAGACAAGATGGAACTAAAAAAATTGCTAGATGTTGTCTTTATTAAACTGATAGATTATCCATAGTGGATCTCAAACCTTGTACCTATTTCAAAACCCACTAAGGGAATTTGTATATGTATAAATTTTAGATATCTAAATAAGGGTTGTCTAAAGGGTGACTTTTCATTACCAAAAATAGACATCATAGGGGATTTAATAGCAGGCCATGAGATGCTTTCCCTCATGGATGGTTTTTCATGATATAATCAAATCCATATAGCACAAGAATGCCAACACAATATAAGATTCACATGCTCTTGGAGTACCTATGGTTGGAATGTAATGCCTTTAGTCTTAAGAATGTAGGTGGAAAATATCAGAGAGTTATAACAGTGTTTTTTTATGACATGTTCCACAACATAGTGGAAGACTATGTAGATGATTTTCTTGTGAAATCAATAACAAGGAAATAACTTTTAGATGTTATTGGATAAATATTTTTATAGACAAGAGAAATATCAAGTGAGGCTAAACCCAAAGAAATTTTTATTTAGTGTCACTTCAAGAAAGCTATTGGGATACATTATATGTCCTAAAGGTATTAAAGTCAACTGCACAAAATTGAACCATAATTGAGATGCCTCCACCAAACAATCTCAAGCAACTTTGTAGTCTTCAAGGAAAAATACAATCTATCAAACAGGTTATATCTTAGCTAGATAATAAATTTCATTCATTATCTCATCTCTTTCATAAAGATGTCATGTTCACATGGGATGAGAAATTTCAACAATCCTTTCAACAAATTAAGGATTATCTAGCTTTGCCACTAGTATTGATGCCTCCCATTCCAGATGAACCATTGATATTGTACATTTCAGTGACATCAACAACACTAGGAGATATCTTGGCACAACATGTTGAATCTATAAAAGAGAGTGGTCTATTACATAAGAAGTACATTAGTAGACTACAAGCTTAATTGAATCCTATTGAGAAAACATGTTTAGCATTCATCTTCGCATCACAAAATATATGACACTACATGCTCAATCACCTATCCAAAATTTATATATTTAAGTATATGCTATCCAAAGCAACATTGATTGGTTGCATCATTAAGTGGGTTATGATATTAAACAAGTTTGATATAGAGTATGTAGGTCAAAATTTAATAAATGGACAAGTTATCACCGATTAGTTAGTTGAAGCACCTCTGTATGATGATGATTCTCTAATATCACCAGACAAAGCAATTTTCATCATCATCCCTTCAAATATATGGAAAGAGCACTTTGATGGGTCACACACACAACATGGTTTAGGAGCAAGAGTCTTATTCATCACCCCTCAAGGTGATTGTATTCCAAAATCATATCAATTTGAATTTTTATGTACTAATAACATTTTTGAACATGAATCACTTATCATAAGACAAAGTAGAAAATCAAAGAGTTGCAGGTCTACAATGATTGACATTTAGTTGTTAGATAGTTTAATGATGATTATCAAATCTAGAGGACGATATATTGTTACCATATAAGATAATGGTCAATAGCTTCAAATAATATTTTTCTACTATATCCTTTGAGAAAATAACCAATTAAACAATAAGGTTGTAGATTCTATGGTGACTATTGGATCTCTCCTAGATATGCCTCATCATCATAAGCTTTTATGGTAATCTTTCTTCTGAAATCAATAGAGTCCTCAGAAAATCCTAAGGCTTTGACCAACTTCAAGGTACAGATGTTCAAACCAGCGCCTCCATCTATTAGAACTCGTCTGATGCGAAATTTATGAACCATGACTTCTAAGTACAAAGAGGAGTTATGAGGATGGGTTATGGAAACATCATCTTTATCAGAAAATGAAAGACAAGTGGGTGAGGATAAATATCCTACCATGGCCTGAAATTGATTCACATCCAAATCAGTAGATACATTGGTTTCAATGAGGGCCTTTTCAAGAATTTCTTTATGTGCTGGAGAAATCTTTAATAGTTCCAAAATAGAAATTTGAGCGGGGGTTTTTCGAAGTTGATTGACCAAATCATATTTATGTTGAGGTGGAGGTTCAGTGGATCTCGAGGAGGTCCCCTTTAAGACCACTTTGGCTTGTGCTCTTGTTGTTCCGTTGAATTCTCTATATTCCTCCTTCTGTTTGACTTTTATGACATTCACCCACTCATTGTCTGCATAGAGATGGTTGATTATATGGTCATCATTGATGTGATTCACTTTTTTGTCAGAAAACTCACCTTTTTGATAATTAGGTAAAGGATTGTGAAATGCTTGGTAGTCTACATTGGTTTGTTGATTTCCTTCTATTGTGATGATGTCATTATCAATCAAGTCTTGAATGGCATTTTTCAAGGCTTGGCAGTTTTTGGTGCGGTGACCTTTACATCGATGATAATCACAATAGTATGCCTCATTCCATGATGGAGTCTTTACAGTGGGTTCGTAATTTCGTTGAGGTGGTAAAGTAATAACATTTTTGGCCATCAACTCTTTGAATGCGGATTCTAGGGATTGACCCAATGGAGTAAAATTTCTTCTATTGGAGAAGAACGAAAATCTTTGTGGATTTGAATTTGAGGTGTTTCCTAAAGAATTTTGATTGTTATTGTTTCCTCGGTAACCTTGGTTATTGTTTGAAGTCCCTTGATGGGAAGTGGAGTGCTGACTTGCATTGTTCCTCTGAGGAGGAGGATTATTTCCGTGATTTGCAATTGAGTTAACATTGTTGTTGCGAGTGTTTGGGATAGTGAGGACGAATGGTTTGGTTGAAGCGTGATTTGCATCCACAACACCATCATTCACCACATTTTTGTTGCGGGTCCAGAATTTGGATTTGTCCTGATTATGATGGTTGGATGAGCTAGGATTTTATTTGTCATGTTTTATTATGCCTTTCTTGACCAAAGCACTTTCAATGGTTAAGGAATCTTCGATCATTTTCTCAAAAGAAGGACAATGTAAGTTCAAGTGATAGCTTATTTCTGAGTTTAAACTGTTGATGAAAGTGACCATCTTTTCTTTCTCTGGAACAGGACGTGGGTATCTGGCAAACATTCTTCTCCATCTCTGGAGAAACATAATGAAAGGTTCACCAGGTTTCTGTGCCATTTTACAAAGATCTATCATGGTGATCTGATGTTGTATGTTGTAGGTGTATTGTAATATGAATAAATTGATCAACTCTTCAAATGTCCTAACAGGAGGGGAGATTTTGGATAACCATTCCATAGAGTGCACTCCCAGACTCCTAGGAAATAATCGCATCAAGTAAGTATCTTCGTAAGCAAACTCCAATGTCAGGTTTCTGAAGTCTCTAACGTGATCAATTGGATCCGTTTTCCCATTATAGCGATCAAATTTTGGTATTTCGCAATGCTTGGGAAAAGGAATCATGTTTAAACTTCTATTAAAAGGATAAGGACATATGTCCTCCAAAGTGTATTTCTTTGTGGTTGTTCCCCCTTGTAATTCTCTAACTTGTCCTTGAAGTGCCTTGATTTGTTGGGTCAAAGCACTAAGATCTGAAAGGGGTGTCTCTTCAAGTTTTTTTTTCAATTTTTCAGTGTCAAAGTCATGAGGTAATTTAGCCCCTTGTTCGGCTAGATAGCAAAAATATTTTTCCTTATCTCGCTGCAAGACCTTCTCAATGGCTTTATGGAATTTTGGATCTTGTTCGGCCTCTCTAAGACGTTCTTCTTCTTGTTCTTCGTCACTATCCACTTGATGGAAAGGATTCTCTTCTCTATTGTCCATGTTGTTGTTGAGAATTGGATTCTGATTTATGCTAAAAATGGGATTACTGCTTTCTCCTTCTTCTTGAATGTTCTGAATATGACTTTCTTTTTGGATTGTATCCTTTGATTTATTGTGTTGAGATCTTGTGGAGATAGGCATATGTTTTTGAAAATTTCCTCTAAACTTAGATCACGGTTTTTGACAAGTGCAATGGTGATGATATCTTGATCCGATAAGATATGTAATCTTATGATATGATCAAGAACACTCCTAACTTATGGGTTGTAGCTTCCAACATGATAAAGGATTTCAGAATCCTATTGGGGAAACTTGAGCCCAAAAATTTAAAAGTTGTTTTGAAGAGTGCACTCTAAAAGATTTTGTCCTTTGTTTTCAAGGAGATTCTCTCAAGATCTTTGAAGAATATGGTTTGGGTGTGAAGGATATTCTATGGAAGGTTGGGGTATGCTGTCAAATTCAAGAGGTTGGTTATGATTATGCTATTGTGATAAAGCTCTTCTCTGATAATAAGCTCGGGAATCTAAGGGATCTACAGCATATTCATCAGTGAATCCTCTAACAAAATACTGATATCTGTGGAGAAATCCTCGATAGTGAAGCAAGACTTGTTGACTTTTGTACAAGAATTTCCTCTTTTGCAGTGTTTTCTTGTATCCTAACGGTTTCTTAGGTTTTCTGATTCTCTTGGAAACTGATTTCTTGGGAAACTTTGTTGACTTCCACTCCCTAAGCATGGAAGAAAGGTATTGGGAAATGTTTTCGAAACAATGATATGACAAAATTCCTAAGTGGCTTTCAGTTGTTGTTCTTCATGTTTCATTTGGATGATCTCTTTATCTGAATTAATGTAATGGAAGACACAACAAACATTTTTGAAAGAAATTGTTTTTAAAGCCCTATACTAACTTGAATTGTTTGATCAAAAAATGTTTTTCATGAAATGTTTTCACAGGTTTTTCACATGAAAGACATTTAAGACAGACTCACTCTTAAGTGCTCAAGTAGGTCATTCTAGTAATCAACAGCCCACATCTTAGAACTGTGTCGACTCACACAGCCGTGTCACCCCCAAAGGGGTGCCCGTGTTTTTGTCTTTTCCAGCGTGTACTTAGAGTTACGAAAGTGGATACCGGATCCCCTGAGCAAACAGTCCTTGGCAGTTATATGGTGAGTATCTTGGGGACAGATTCTTCCCTCCCCTTGCACTGTGATTATCAGAATGTTTGGCAATTGACTCGGCTGGCTACTACATTAGGTTCGTAGTAAGGATTTCCATTCGATACGGCAATAATAAACTCCCTCAGGAGACCTCCCAACCTTTAGAACAAAGGCTTTGGGGATGGTTATCTTGCACACTACCGGCAGAAGAGGGTTTCCCCAGATCTGCTTTAAATTTTATAGTGGGGCAGAATAGCCTGGCTTCGGCTTGAACCCACTTGAGTCGTTCCCGTAGGGTGAGTACTTTTTCCCACTATGGCAGGCTCTCTAAAGGATGTAATTGAAAAACAAACATTGCATGAAATTAAAAGGCAAGTCTGGTATTCTGATCACCCAGTTAAGGGGAGAGCATAGACCTATTGCCACAATCACAGCAAGCAAATGTTCTTTTTAAAACCCAAATAACAATGTGCTAATCTAGGTGAAGATGTTGCTTCACCAAAAATAGATTGTTCAATTTTAGACTGCAAAATTCATTGTTTGGTGACTATCCTAGATTGCTTCATTTTAATCTAGATGTGACTACCCTAGGATTGCTTCATTTTAATCCTTAAAAAAAAAGAAATAGAATTCTGTTTGCGGAATGCGTCAGACTCATAATTCTTTATTTTCGTTACAGTCTATATGCGCCTAAACAGAAGCTGTATGTGCTGAAATACATATGCGCCTAAACAGAAGCTGTATGCGCCGAAATACATATGCGCCTAAACAGAAGCTTTATGCGCCGAAACAGAAACAAAATGCGCTTAAACAGAAACTGGATGTGCTTTAACAAATACTATAAGCACCTAAACAGAGGCTGGATGCGCCGTTAAAAAAAAATGCCAAAATAAAAACTGTGCAATGTAAGAAGAAAACAAAATATGCTTTAACAGTCACTATATGCGCCTTAACAGCCACGAATGTGCCGTAACAGTCACAGGATGCGCCGTACCAGTCACGGGATGCACGTCAAAATTTTGCAAAATCAAAAAGTTAAAAACTCTGTATGCGCGTCAAGAATTTTCGAATGCACCGAAACGTCAGATTTTTTCAAAAAACCGATTCTGGAAAGCCGAAACTATCAAAAAAAACTTATAGAAAATGTTAAATTCGCGGGTTCGAGCCCCACGGTGGGCGCCATTTTAATGTGTGTGTGAAAATTGTATGAAATTTAAAATTAAACACATGTTAATAAAACATTAAATCGAAAAATTGAAAATAAAATGTGCAAACCGTAACAGTAGCCTTTCGAAATCATTTTATCCTCTAACTTCACCATTTTTTTGTTTCGAATGGCTCTCAGATCAACAGGTAGAGCTCAACAAAATGATAGCATGAAGAATGAGATTTAAGTGTATAATATGCAAAATGCAAATCTATTGCTAACATAAAAGTGGGAATGTGATGCTGAAAATGATGTGAATGCATAAAGTTGATTGCATGAACATGAGTATGCGTATGTAAGTGCATGCGTTTGAATGTGGATGATTAACCAAGGCTTGGATTTGCACGAGCTTTTATAGAGTTTTCGAATGGATACGATTGGCTGAAACAATCAATGGTCCAGATTAAGCTTGTTTTGAACGGACGGCGGGAGATTTTTGAAAGTGGAAGAGGAGAATGGAAGGTTTCTCTTTTTCTTCATTGAGTTCGAAGGGAAAATTTCCATTTCAAAAGGTGAGTTAAAATTTGGAAAGGCGAGTTAGCATGAGTTAGAATTTTGGGAAGGTAAGTTAATAATGAATTAGAATTAAATAAATTAGATTTATTTAATTTAGGAGTGAAGATGGAAATGGAAACCCACATAATTAAATAATTCATATTTAATTATGTTTAAAAATAAAATTAGAGTGAGGTGGTAAATATTAAATAACATATTTAATATTTTAAAATTCGAAAATGGGATGGAGAATATTCCATTATTTAAATATTCAAGATATTTAAACTTTTAGAATAGGATGATAATTAAATATATATAAATTATAAAGATTTATTTAATTTAATCAAGCGAAAGGTAAAAGATGAGATGAAGAAGATATTCTATTATTTAAATATTCAAAAATATTTAAACTCTAGAATAGGATGATAATTAAATATAAATAAATTAAAAATTTATTTAATTTAATTAAGCGAAAAGATGGAAATGTTAGTAATTAATTTAATTAAAGGTAGAAGAATTAGAAAAATGAACCATATAAATAAATAATTAAATTTATTTATATGTAGATGACTTTAGGGGAATTAATTAAATAAATCATATTTAATTAATTAAGAAGCTTAATCATGACCATTTTTAGACGTATACATTTTGCCCCTCTTTGAAGTGATGTGTAAAACACATTGCTTTAAAGAAAATAAGATTTTTGCCCCTGATGTGCTTTCGATATTTCTGCTAATGATGCCCCCTTGGGAGGTAAATCACGGAGGAGAGATGAAGTGATTTAGCTCACGACAGAAAAATAAATATCCATAAAGTCACATTTTACCCTGGGTTGACCTTTAAAAGGTAAAAAGGTTGAAAGAGACAAGTCATTTGCACTTTTGACTGTGGTGTAGCTCTGAGAGTGACATTGCGAGATGGAGATTCCGTATCATCATCATCGATTCGAGAGATCGCGCCGATACTAGAGGCCAGCAGCGTACAGACCACCGGTGAGTCGATCTAAGCCTCTGTGCTTTCGGATTTTTTGTTTTGAATCGAAATTTTTCATGTTTTTTGCGGTTTTTGGTTTAAGATTTTACGTTTGCCCGCATCTAGCAATCTTTAGGCGCTTTCGAAAAAAATAGGCGTGTATATAGTAGAAACAAACGCACATAGGGTTTAGTTTTTAATTTTCATAGAAAAACCAGTTTAGCGCATCCCATAGAAACTAGCGCGCATATAGGGCAGTTTGAAAATTTTTAGGGCTAGAGCACATATAGAGAAAATAGACGCGCATATGGGAAAGCATGCATCCAGCGAAAAAAGCGGTGCATATGGTCAATGAAGTGGCGCATACGGGAAAACACGCATACGGTGACTGTTTTAGCGCATATGGTAAAAACTATGGCGCATATGGGAAAACGTGCATTCCGTAAAAAGAATGGCGCATCCAGTAAATAGCCCGAATGAATGTTGTGATAAAAATGATGATTTTGTATTGTTTCCTTAGTCAATAGATAGGTAAATTGTGATGTCATCATGTTGATATGGATAGAGATGATAAGAAAATTGAATGATTGATTGATAACTTGGCTTCCTAGGATAGAAAATAAGGAGTAGATTGAATGGATATGACTTCTGATAAATTTGCTTCTTGCGATAGAAAACAAATAGTAATTGATGATAGGACAGATGTGATATGATATCCAGCTTGATAAAGGTGATTTGATTTGATTGATAGGACTGATTGTGTGATATGGGCCATTGATTTGATGCATTGATATGAGTCGTTGATATGGGTCTGATGTAGGTCACTGGTTTAGATATGGATCTGATTTTGATTTTGTGTGATTTTGATATGATTCTGATGGATGATCGTTGTGATGAAAAATAGGAGGTTTTCAAAAACCTCCAGATTAGGGAGCGACATTCAGAAGGATGGGATCGGATCCCTGAGTTGACCCCCGCTGACAGAGCAGTGATTGACACTTGCGGTTTGAGACCCTTATTGGCGATGTCACCGATTAGGGTCAACAGAGGATTGTTGACAGCACTAGCAGAGAGATGGCACTCAGAGCACAACACCTTTCACATGCCAACCGGTGAGGTGACAGTGACTCCCGAGGATGTATACAGGATCCTAGGTATTCCAGTTGTGGGAGCCCTTGTGTATTACGATCACAAGGAGATTGGAGGTACAGATGCTTTGAGGAGAGTGTATGGAGATGCGAGGATAGCCGGGTACTAGGTACCATGGGAAGACTTTCACGGATATCCAGTCTTGCCAGCAGTTTTGGGTGCTTTCATCGGAGGTCTCCTTTGTTCGGATCGCCAAGGAAAGGGGTTGTTAGTGGGCTGGGGGAGGATTCTCGAGCAGATGATACTACAGCCGAGGAGGTATGCGTGGGGGAGCTGCATGTTAGCTCACCTTTATCATGATTTGCACCAGGTGGTTTACAGGGGATCCTCTAGTCTGTCTTGCAGAGTGACAGTGCTGCAGATCTGGGCCTGGGAGCATTTTGTTGTGACGAGGTTGGCATGCCCCAGAGTGAGGGCACGAGGCAGGCCATACATTTATATGTATTCTGAGTTCCTTACCCAGCCCAAGCTGGACAATATAGATTATTGGAGATGACTTCTGGATGACATCGATACAGTCATATTGCAACCGTATTTAGATTGTGAGCGGCGACCGATGATATAGAGATGCCCTATATCTGTATGTCGCGGTTTCTGATAGGGAGGACTCCCTTTATTTTGGAGAGATTTTTGGCATTGCGGGTGCAGAGGCAGTTCGGATTTACACAAGGGATGTCGCAGGGGATTGCACACTACACCCGGAGCAGAGATGAGGCCGGATGGGGGCCATGCATTGTGTACCAGGCCGCCTATATAGAGTACATGGCCTTAGCACCTGAGGCATGGGTGGACAGATGAGACGTAGTCGATGTCGGGATGTCCGATGAGTATGCTGCCTATTTTCACACGCATCCCTTTCCGCAGTTTACCAGTCCTGATGAGCCAGCACCAATTTTGAGAGTACCACCGCCCGGAGTGGGTGGGCAGGCGGATGTGGCCGGCGGTGAGCAGGGAGCTGTTGGAGGAGATGAGGAGGATAGCAGAGAGGAGGAGGGCTCAGATGGTGATGATGATGATGGTGGGGATGATGGGGGGATGGGAGGACCTGCACCGAGGGGACTGGATATCCTAAGGGGTGTGCGGATTATGCGGCGACCGAGGACAGGCATAGGGAGGCGGACAGTGATCTGGTTGGCCTCCTCCTCACAGCAGGGACAGATATCCACTCTACAGGCTCAGGTGCAAACATTGCAGGGGTAGCAGGGTCAGCTACAGAGTCAGTTGTCACAGGCACAGGCTTTTATTGTGCAGTTACAGACACAGCTTGCTCAGGCGCAGGCACAGGAACAGGCACAAACACAGGCACCTGCCTCGGATCCACAATTAGCTCAAGCGATCGCTGAGAGAGATGCATTCAGGCAACGGGTAGTAGAGGCTGAGGGCGTGGCTCAGAGATTGATGGGAACAATGGAGAGTGCATCCTTGCGATAGGCCATTGCAGAGGGCATGGAGATGGCCAGGGAGGCCGAGTATTATAGGTTCAGATACGAGGAGCAATACCCACTATCCCACAGTAGGACCCGGAGTAGATCATAGACCCATACCCAGAGCAGAGGAGTGACAGGGCCACGGCAAGATCCAGATGCAGGCACTAGTGGTAGACCACCTCCCTCCGGACCAGCACCATCAGGAGCATCCACCAGCTAGATTTTATAGTGCAGAGCATGCATATGCCATTTTTTTATCATATTTTATGTATTGGACATTGTAGTTTCATTGGACATTTGGACATTTGTATCATTTTTTTATGAGTGATGATATGCAGCGGCGATGATTATTTGGATGATGATGTGATATTCATTTTTTTGATGTGATGATATGATATGCATTGATGTTTATATGTGATGGATTTTGTTATGCATGTAAATGATTTTGATGATTAACATGATATGCAGGATGGTTTGATTTTGATGCTTTATTATGATTATGATTTGATGATGTGTACTAACGATGTCATGCAGATGAATTGCCTATGATGGGTATTTTTAAATTTTGTAGTGCAGATAAAAGATGAAATATGAATGTTGTTCTTTGGATTAGGATGGGATGGAAAATGGTATGGGTGAATGAAATGATAAAATGTTAAATGATATGGTATGAAATGGAATTGTTAAATGATATGATATGAAATGTTATTGTTTTAAATGATATGAAGTGATAAATGGAAATGAAATGAAATGAAATGACAGGATAAATGATAAATGATATGATATGATAAATGAAATGAAATGATGAATGAGATGATAAATGATATGATGTGAAATGAAATGGTAAATGAAATGAAATGATGAATAAGATGATAAATGATGTGAAATGCAATGATAAATGATATGAAATAAAATGAAATGAAATTATTAATGCTATGAAATGAAATGATATGATAAATGATAAATGATATAAATGATATGAAATAAAATGAAATGATAAATGATATGAAATGAAATGCAATGATAAATGATATGAAATGATATGGTAGATGAAATGAAATAAAATGAAATGGTAAATGAAATGAAATGAAATGAAATGGTAAATGATATAAAGTGCAATGAAATGATAAATGATATGAAATGAAATGAAATGCAATGATAAATGATATGAAATGATATGGTAGATGAAATGAAATAAAATGAAATGGTAAATGAAATGAAATAAAATAAAATGGTAAATGATATGAAGTGCAAGGAAATGATAAATGATATGAAATGAAATGAAATGCAATGATAAATGATATGAAATGATATGGTAGATGAAATGAAATAAAATGAAATGGTAAATGGAATGAAATGATGAATGAGATGATATGCAATGAAGGAATATACTAATAGAATGAATGATAATTATGCAATTGAATAATGAAATGAGGTGATAATGAGATGGTAATGCAATAAATGATAATGATAATGACCATATAATACTAACGAATGGATGGAATGAGGGATAAGTGAATGAAATGAAATAATTATAATGGTAAGAAAACGTATATGAAACTACCATGAGATAAAAAGATAATGATAATGCAAAGTGGAATGAATGAGATAATGGTAATGTGTCGTTAAAATGATAATAAGGATGAAATAAATTGTGACCCAAAATATTGATGAAAACGATAATGGAGATGCAAATAACATGAGATGCTAGTGGATGCAATAAGGAAACTAATATGAAATGATATGGAATGCACCTAATAAGATGATACTGATATTGAAATGATGAAACGATAATGCTACTGATGATGAAATGAAATGAAGATGAAATGTAATGGTGATTATACAAATGTTTGTATTGTCCTCCACAAACAGTTGAGAATGACAGCCATTGACCCTTCAAAAAATGCGTGATGCAAGATCCAGTATGCAACTATGTATTATGACCTAAAATGAAATGCAACTAAAGGAAGCTGATCATTTTGTTGAGCCTTTTAGTGAGCCTGCTTAAATCATCATAGAGCGTTTTAAAATGTTGGAAGTATGTACAAGCATCAGAGGGGAAATTAGCACCAATGATGACTTGAGTACAGCTTTCATGATTTTTGATATAGCAAGTGAACACAAGCATTTAGGTATAATTGAACCGAGATGACCTGAGCATTTCTTGCATAAACAGACAAAGACTAACCACCATCTGATGCAAATTTGGAACTGTCATCAATGATAAATCATCACATCTCGCGACATATTTGCAACCGATGAATGATTAACCTCCAGACAGCAGACAAAAAAAAAATCATCCTCTTTCCTTGCCACTCTAGTGCAGTACATCATCGAGTGTGCTCCAGAGAATGATATCAAAAAATTAAACAACTATTTTTCAAAAATGAAATGCTATGATTCCAAACATTATTTAGATTAGAGATCATCCAGATATGAGTCCTGATAAGGTACGCAACTGAAAGCTACTGTGATATGGATCAATGGTTGGATGTTTTGGTTTAATTTGGTTGTTTTGTTTTGCGCGTGATTGGCTTCGATGTCATTGTCTTACTGTTGAAAGTTGATTTCCCCCAGTATGCCCCACGTTTGCCCTAGATATTGACACAACTTGCTGAAATGAATATATACAATAGTCAAGCCATGGTAAGACATTATCGCTCGAGGCAAATGATGATAGCATGGTGCTGGTGCGACCCTAAGATGATGGAAAAGATGCATGAAAATGAAGACTGAAAAGTTAAGTGCAGAACATGACCTAATAGATGGAGAGCTACAAATAGCGTCTGTTTGCCAGATTTTCACTATTTATTTTTATTGCATTTTTCTTGTCAATAGACTGCCTATTTGCCAGGTTTTCACCCTACTTGTGGGTTTTATAGTACTTTTTCTGAATTTTTGATATTTCAGGGACTTTTTTTTTCTGATTTTTTTTTTTTATATATTTTTTGAGGACTTTTTGATTTTTTGATATTTTTGGGGACTTTTTCTGATTTTTTTTTTTTTTTTTTTTAATATTTCTTGAGGGACTTTTCTAATTTTTGATGGCTGCTGGGACTTTTTCTGATTTTTTATATTTTTTAGGACTTTTTCTAATTTTTTTTGATATTTCTTTAGGACTTTTTGATTTTTTATATTTTTTTTAAGACTTTTTCTGATTTTTTTGATATTTCTTCAGGACTTTTTCTGATTTTATTTTTATTTTTTTTCAGGACTTTTTCTAATTTTTTTGATATTTCTTCAGGACTTTTTCTGATGATGATGACTGTCTTAGACATAATACTTCTTCAGATGCATGTTGTTGATCGGCTCGTCAAACAAGTCCCCTTCTGGTGTTGATAGCTTGTAGGCTTCTGAACCATAAACAACGATGACCACGTAAGGACCTAGCCAATTTAGCTCGAACTTTCCTTTCTTCTCTCTGTCTTGTTGATTATGTGGGTTTTCTTTCAGAACAAGATCACGCACCTGAAAAGTACGTGGCTTTACTTTGTGGTTGTAGCTGCGAGAAATCATTTGTTGATAAGCTTTCAAATGATCAGCTGCTCTTTGTCTCTTCTCATCTAGAAGTTCCAGTTCTTGGAGTCGGGAAACTCTGTATTCATCATCTGTTGTTAAGCCTTTCAATGATACTCTGAGTGAGATAAATGAAATGAAATGATGAATGAGATGATAAATGATATGATGTGAAATGAAATGGTAAATGAAATGAAATGATGAATAAGATGATAAATGATGTGAAATGCAATGATAAATGATATGAAATAAAATGAAATGAAATGATTAATGCTATGAAATGAAATGATATGATAAATGATAAATGATATAAATGATATGAAATAAAATGAAATGATAAATGATATGAAATGAAATGCAATGATAAATGATATGAAATGAAATGAAATGCAATGATAAATGATATGAAATGATATGGTAGATCAAATGAAATAAAATGAAATGGTAAATGAAATGAAATAAAATGAAATGGTAAATGATATAAAGTGCAATGAAATGATAAATGATATGAAATGAAATGAAATGCAATGATAAATGATATGAAATGATATGGTAGATGAAATGAAATAAAATGAAATGGTAAATGAAATGAAATAAAATAAAATGGTAAATGATATGAAGTGCAAGGAAATGATAAATGATATGAAATGAAATGAAATGCAATGATAAATGATATGAAATGATATGGTAGATGAAATGAAATAAAATGAAATGGTAAATGGAATGAAATGATGAATGAGATGATATGCAATGAAGGAATATACTAATAGAATGAATGATAATTATGCAATTGAATAATGAAATGAGGTGATAATGAGATGGTAATGCAATAAATGATAATGATAATGACCATATAATACTAACGAATGGATGGAATGAGGGATAAGTGAATGAAATGAAATAATTATAATGGTAAGAAAACGTATATGAAACTACCATGAGATAAAAAGATAATGATAATGCAAAGTGGAATGAATGAGATAATGGTAATGTGTCGTTAAAATGATAATAAGGATGAAATAAATTGTGACCCAAAATATTGATGAAAACGATAATGGAGATGCTAGTGGATGCAATAAGGAAACTAATATGAAATGATATGGAATGCACCTAATAAGATGATACTGATATTGAAATGATGAAATGATAATGCTACTGATGATGAAATGAAATGAAGATGAAATGTAATGGTGATGATACAAATATTTGTATTGTCCTCCACAAACAGTCGAGAATGACAGCCATTGACCCTTCAAAAAATGCATGATGCAAAATCCAGTATGCAACTATGTATTATGACCTAAAATGAAATGCAACTAAAGGAAGCTGATCATTTTGTTGAGCCTTTTAGTGAGCCTGCTTAAATCATCATAGAGCGTTTTAAAATGTTGGAAGTATGTATAAGCATCAGAGGGGAAATTAGCACCAATGATGACCTGAGTACAACTTTCATAATTTTTGATATAGCAAGTGAACACAAGCATCTAGGTATAATTGAACCGAGATGACCTGAGCATTTCTTGCATAAACAGACAAAGACTAACCACCATCTGATGCAAATTTGGAACTGTCATCAATGATAAATCATCACATCTCGCGACATATTTGCAACTGATGAATGATTAACCTCCAGACAGCAGACAAAAAAAAATCATCCTCTTTCCTTGCCACTCTAGTGCAGTACATCATCGAGTGTGCTCCAGAGAAATGATATCGAAAAATTAAACAACTATTTTTCAAAAATGAAATGCTATGATTCCAAACATTATTTAGATTAGAGATCATCCAGATATGAGTCCTGATAAGGTACGCAACTGAAAGCTACTGTGATATGGATCAATGGTTGGATGTTTTGGTTTAATTTGGTTGTTTTGTTTTGCGCGTGATTGGCTTCGATGTCATTGTCTTACTGTTGAAAGTTGATTGCCCCCAGTATGCCCCACGTTTACCCTAGATATTGACACAACTTGTTGAAATGAATATATACAATAGTCAAGCCATGGTAAGACATTATCGCTCGAGGCAAATGATGATAGCATGGTGTTGGTGCGACCCTAAGATGATGGAAAATATGCATGAAAATGAAGACTGAAAAGTTAAGTGCAGAACATGACCTAATAGATGGAGAGCTACAAATAGCATCTGTTTGCCAGATTTTCACTATTTGTTTTTATTACATTTTTCTTGTCAATAGACTGCCTGTTTGCCAGGTTTTCACCCTATGACGGGTTTTAATTACTTTTTTCTAATTTTTGATATTTCTTGGGTTTTACATTTTTTGATTTTTTCTTAGGGACTTTTACGATTTTTTTTTTTATATTTCTTGGGACTTTTTTGATTTTTCTTTCTTGGACTTTTTTTTTTTTGATATTTTTTTTCGGGACTTTTGATTTTTGATATTTCTTAGGGACTTTTTCTTATTTTTATATTTTTTGGGACTTTTTTTTTGATATTTCTTTAGGACTTTTTCTAATTTTTTTTTATATTTTTTTTCAGGACTTTTTCTGATTTTTTTGATATTTCTTCAGGACTTTTTCTGATGATGATGACCGTCTTAGACATAATACTTCTTCAAATGCATGTTGTTGATCGGCTCGTCAAACAGGTCCCCTTCTGGCGTTGATAGCTTGTAGGCTCCTGAACCATAAACAGCGATGACCACATAAGGACCTAGCCAATTTGGCTCAAACTTTCCTTTCTTCTCTCTGTCTTGTTGATTACGTGGGTTCTCTTTCAGAACAAGATCACCCACCTGAAAGGTACGTGGCTTTACTTTGTGGTGTTAGCTGCGAGACATCATTTGTTGATAAGCTTTCAAATGATCAGCTGCTCTTTGTCTCTTCTCATCTAGAAGTTCCAGTTCTTGGAGTCGGGAAACTCTGTATTCATCATCTGTTGTTAAGCCTTTCAATGATACTCTGAGTGAGGGAATCTCAACTTCTAAGGGTAATATAGCTTCTGCTCCATAAACAAGGGCGAATGGTGTTGCTCATGTTGGCGTACGGACATTGGTTCTGTAGGCCCATAGAGCAAGATTGAGTTGAACGTGCCAATCCTTCCCTGATGTATTCACAGTCTTTTTCAAGATTTTCAATATAGTTTTATTTGAGGCCTCTGCTTGGCCATTCCCTTGTGGATAGTATGGTGTTGAGTATCTGTGTTGTATGTGGAATCTCTCACAAAGTTCATCAACATCCTAATTTTTGAACGGACGACCATTATCCGTAATAATAGAGTTAGGAATGCCATACCGACAAATGATATAGTTGAGTATGAATGATGATATTTGTTTGCCGGTAACCTTAGTAAGAGGGACTGCCTCAATCCACTTGGTAAAATACTCTGTTGTTGTGATGATGAATTTATGCCCGTTTGATGAAGAAGGATGAATCGTGCCTACTAGATCTAATCCCCATTGAGAAAATGGCCAGGTTGGTGTAAACGGTTGGAGTTCTTGTGCAGGAGCATGAATGAGATTCCCATGGATCTGACATTTGGAACATGTTTTCACAAACGTGAATGATTCTCTTTCTATTGTAGGCCAGTAATAACCCATTCTAATTAATTTTTTAGATAAAGTCAGTCCACTTGAATGAGTACCACAGATGCCCCCATGAACTTCTTGTAAAGCTTTGTCAGATTCTTCGCGTTCAAGACATCGGAGTAAAGTACCATCAAGACCACGGCGATAAAGGGTATCCGCGATGAGGGCATAGCGAGCGGATTGACAGATAAAGTTGCATTTTTTATTCCGGGATAGATCGGGTGGTAAGATGTTGTCTTTGAGGTAAGCATAAATTTTTCCATACCAAGGAGAATCAGATCCTACCAAGTGACAAATGATTTGGCTTTCAGGGGTATCATATGCAGGTGTAAATGATTTTTCCAACAGAAATTCGTAACGATCTTGAGTTTCTGGGAGTTGTAACAATGATGCGATCGTAGCCATAGCGCCAGCTGCTTTATTATCAAGCCTTGGAATTTGTGTGAATTTGATGTCCACAAAATACTTTTTGAAGTCATCCACCATCTTTTTATAAGGTAATAGTTTTTCATCTTTAGTTTGATAGTCATTATTGATCTGACAAATGACCAACTATGAGTCACCATACACCTATAACTCTGTTATTCTCCATTCCAGTGCTATTTTGAGTCCAGTGATTAATGCCTCATATTCAGCTATGTTTTTGGTGCATGGGAACATTAACTGATATGAATGAGGAATGGTGTGTCCTTGAGGGGTGACAAAAAGTATGCCTGCTCCCAATCCATGTTGAGTGAAAGAACCATCAAAGTATAAAGACCATGGTTGTTTGGATTCTGCAGTAAAGACATCAGCATCTGGAAATTCAATGTGCAGGGGATGATCTGCTTGTAGTGGTGCTTCAGCTAGTTGATCAGCGATAACTTGTCCTTTGATTTCCTTACAATCAACATAATGGATATCAAACTCACTCAGAATCATTACCCACTTGGCTAACATTCCTGTCAATGATGCCTTGCTCAACAAATACTTGATTGGATCAATCTTTGAAACCAAATTGACTGTATGGGTCAGCATGTAATGTCAAAACTTTTGTGAAGCAAAGACTACTACCAGACAAGCCTTCTCAATAGAGGTGTAGTTGAGCTCATGACTTGTTAATGTTCTACTAATGTAGTAGATTGCACGTTCCTTTCCTGTAGAGTCTTCTTGTGCTAGCAGTGCCCCTAGAGATGTCTCTGTTGTAGCAATGTACAAGATGAGTGGTCTGTCTGGATTTGGTGACACGAGAACTGGTGGAGTCATTAGATATTCTTTGATTTTTTGAAAATCCAATTCACATTTGTCATCCCACTTGAAAGGAACATTTTTATGTAGTAGATGTGTGAATGGTAAACTCTTATCCGCCAATTGTGCGATGAACCTCTGTATAGATTGAAGTCATCCTTGTAGTGATCTTAGCTGACTGATGTTCTTTGGTGGAGGCATTTCTATAATTTCTTGAACTTTTTCTAGATCTACTTCAATTCCTTTCTCTGAAACAATGTACCCCAAGAGTTTTCCAGACTTGACCCCAAAAACACATTTCTTAGGGTTAAGACAAACTTTGAATTTCTCTAATCTTGCAAATATTTTGGACAATACTTCAAGATTTCCTTCTCTGGTGTATGATTTTTCCAGTATATCATCCACATAATCTTCCATGAAGATATGCATCATGTCATGAAAAATTGTAGTCATGGCTCTTTGGTAGGTAGCCCCAACATTCTTTAGACCGAAAGGCATGACGTTCCAACAATAAGTTCCCCATGGACACATGAAAGTTGTTTTCTCTTGATCTTCAGGTGCAATCTTGATTTGGTTATATCCAGAAAAACCATCCATTAATGAATACATGGCATGGCCAGCTCTCAGATCAACTATGGTGTCAATATTTGGTAGTGGGAAGTCATCCTTAGGACATGCTTTATTAAGATCTCTAAAATCTGTGCATATTCTGACAGTTTTATCTGGCTTGGATACAAGTACAATGTTGGAGATCCATTCTGCATAGTTGATTGGTCTGATGAAACCTACATCAAGAAGTTTTCTCAGTTCTTCTTTAACTAATAATGCAACATGAGGGTGCATCTTTCTAATTTTTTGCTTTACCGGCTTGACCCCTGGTTTGATAGACAAATGATGCATGATAAGATCAGGATCCAGACCAGGCATGTCAGCATAAGACCATGCGAAATTGACTTGGTTTGCTTTCAGGAATTCCATAAACTTTGGTATTTCTTTTTCTATCATGGATGCGGCTAACTGCAAAATTCTTGGTTTGTCAGAAGTCTTGAGATCGACAACATTTGTAGACTCTATCAGAATAGGCAATTTCTCATGGTAGTGCTCCGGGAGAGTGTCAAAATTCCCATCATCTGGTGCCTCAAAGAGGTTTTCACCATCAGATACACTCTTTATTTTATCTTTTGTTTGATCTAATACTGCCAGATTCTAGTTTTCACCATTAGATCTTTTTTTGTTTTTATTTTTGCGACTAGGAGATTTGACACTCTCTTGATCAAAAACTCTATGTTGAAAATCACTGGTGGAACAATCATTCGCATCCTCTGCGGAAAGGAAGTTTACGATAGCTTCATCACTTGGAAACATAGGTATGTTAATAGATTCTGTAAAATCCCAATCAATAAGGTCAGGATGGAGTAGAGGTAGAGGGTCGTCAGGTTGTGTGAGATCGGCTATGGTTAAGGTCATGACAGAGTGGCATGTAGGATCCAAGGTATAAGGTGGATCGATAATGATACTGTCCTCATGATAGTCTTGTTCATTTAGATCTGATTTAATATCACTAGAATCATAGTCGACTTGTGGTTCAAATTCCTACGGTTGGGACCCTGAACCTTGTCCTTCAATTAGAGTTGGAACATATTGGTGTATTACATCAACCTCTTTGTCTCTCTAGAACCCATCATTGTAAATGGTGTCCCATTCATATTCAGCAGAGTCTGTGTCAGAATTGTTGTCCAGGAAATTCTGAATTGTTGTCAAACATGCCTCTTGTGAATTTGAGCCTTCTTGCAATGTGAAGACATTGTCGTGTTTGGATTTTCTTTCTTCAGAGTTAGTAACATAACCCAATCCAGTTTTCTCTTTTGCAGCAAGTCCACGGAGGTGAATGGGTTCAACTACTCCTTCCTTCCTTTTTCCAATAGGTCCTTCATCATAACCCATCTTCTGCATGATTAAATATCCTTTTCCATATTTGTCTGTGGGTAATTTGACATTAGAAACTGCTTCATCTTCATCTTTATAGAGCCAATTTAGAATTTCAGTATCCTTTGGGTTTTCCATGGGAAATTTTTCTTTGATGAATTGCCCATTAAATTTTGTAATTGGTTCTATTGGCCTTTACTTTGATGTTGATGTTGCTGATATTTGATGTTCTCTAATAGATGGTTGTCCATGTGATCGAGGTGATGTAGGTAAATTGACAAGACGAAGAGAGTATTCTCCAACTCCATGACCCTTGAATTTCATCTTTTTATCAAAACTATTGGTCAATTGACTGATTTGTGTGTCAATTTTTAGAGAAGTACTAGTATGAGCTTCTCGATTATTAGGGACCAAAGTATCTTGACTGGCTTATATGTTGGCACAAGTTTGAATGTTGGAATTATCAGCAGGTATCGTGATTTCTTGTCCATCATAAGGAAACTTGAGACATTGATGGTAAGTTGATGGGACAGCTTGCATTTCAAGGATCCAAGGACGACCCAACAAGATGTTATATGCCAGATCACGATCTAGTACTCGACAAAAGGTATTCTTTATAACAAGGCCCACTCTGATTGGTAGCATGATTAGACCTTTGGATGCTCTTTCTTCATCATCATAAGCTTTTATGGTAATCTTTCTTCTGAAATCAATAGAGTCCTCAAAAAATCCTAAGGCTTTGACAAACTTCAAGGTAAAGATGTTCAAACCAGCACCTCCATCTATTAGAACTCGTCTGATGCAAAATTTATGAACCATGACTTCTAAGTACAAAGAGGAGTTATGAGGATGGGTTATGGAAATGTCATCTTTATTAGAAAATGAAAGACAAGTGGGTGAGGATAAATGTCCTACCATGGCCTGAAATTGATTCACATCCAAATCAGTAGATACATTGGTTTCAATGAGGGCCTTTTCAAGAATTTCTTTATGTGCTGGAGAAATCTTTAATAGTTCCAAAATAGAAATTTGAGCGGGGGTTTTTCGAAGTTGATTGACCAAATCATATTTATGTTGAGGTGGAGGTTCAGTGGATCTCGAGGAGGCCCCCTTTAAAACCACTTTGGCTTGTGCTCTTGTTGTTGCATTGACTTCTCTATATTCCTCCTTCTGTTTGACTTTTATGACATTCACCCACTCATTGTCTGCATAGAGATAGTTGATTATATGGTCATCATTGATGTGATTCACTTTTTTGTCAAAAGACTCACCTTTTTGATAATTAGGTAAAGGATTGTGAAATGCTTGGTGGTCTGCATTGGTTTGTTGATTTCCTTCTATTGTGATGATGTCATTATCAATCAAGTCTTGAATGGCATTTTTCAAGGCTTGGTAGTTGTTGGTACGGTGACCTTTACATCGATGATAATCACAATAGTATGCCTCATTCCATGATGGAGGCTTTACAGTGGGTTTGTAATTTTGTTGAGGTGGTAAAGTAATAACATTTTTGGCCATCAACTCTTTGAATGCGGATTCTAGGGATTGACCCAATGGAGTAAAAGTTCTTCTATTGGAGAAGAACGAAAATCTTTGTGGATTTGAATTTGAGGTGTTCCCTAAAGAATTTTGATTGTTATTGTTTCCTCGGTAACCCTGGTTATTGTTTGAAGTCCCTTGATGGGAAGTGGAGTGCTGACTTGCATTGTTCCTCTGAGGAGGAGGATTATTTCCGTGATTTGCAATTGAGTTAACATTGTTGTTGCGAGTGTTTGGGATAGTGAGGATGAATGGTTTGGTTGAAGCGTGATTTGCATCCACAACACCATCATTCACCACATTTTTGTTGCGGGTCCAGAATTTGGATTTGTCCTGATTATGATGGTTGGATGAGCTAGGATTTTATTTGTCATGTTTTATTATGCCTTTCTTGACCAAAGCACTTTCAATGGTTAAGGAATCTTCGATCATTTTCTCAAAAGAAGAAGGACAATGTAAGTTCAAGTGATAGCTCATTTTTTAGTTTAAATTGTTGATGAAAGTGACCATCTTTTCTTTCTCTGGAACAGGACGTGGGTATCTGGAAAACATTCTTCTCCATCTCTGGAGAAATGTAATGAAAGGTTCACCAGGTTTCTATGCCATTTTACAAAGATCTATCATGGTGATCTAATGTTGTATGTTGTAGGTGTATTGTAATATGAATAAATTGATCAACTCTTCAAATGTCCTAACGGGAGGGGAGATTTTGGATAACCATTCCATAGAGTGCACTCCCAAACTCCTAGGAAATAATCGCATCAAGTAAGTATCTTCGTAAGAAAACTCCAATGTCAGGTTTCTGAAGTCTCTAACGTGATCAATTGGATCCATTTTCCCATTATAGCAATCAAATTTTGGTATTTTGCAATGCTTGGGAAAAGGAATCATGTTTAAACTTCTGTCAAAAGGATAAGGACATATGTCCTCCAAAGTGTATTTCTTTGTGGTTGTTCCCCCTTGTAATTCTCTAACTTGTCCTTGAAGTGCCTTGATTTGTTGGGTCAAAGCACTAAGATCTGAAAGGGGTGTCTCTTCAGGTTTTTTTTTCAATTTTTCAGTGTCAAAGTCATGAGGTAATTTAGCCCCTTGTTCGGCTAGATAGCAAAAATATTTTTCCTTATCTCGCTACAAGACCTTCTCAATGGCTTTATGGAATTTTGGATCTTGTTCGGCCTCTCTAAGACGTTCTTCTTCTTGTTCTTCATCACTATCCACTTAATGGAAAGGATTCTCTTCTCTATTGTCCATGTTGTTGTTGAGAATTGGATTCTGATTTATGCTAAAAATGGGATTACTGCTTTCTCCTTCTTCTTGAATGTTCTGAATATGACTTTCTTTTTGGATTGTATCCTTCAATTTTTTGTGTTGAGATCTTGTGGAGATAGGCATATGTTTTTGAAAATTTCCTCTAAACTTAGATCACGGTTTTTGACAAGTGCAATGGTGATGATATCTTGATCCGATAAGATATGTAATCTTATGATATGATCAAGAACACTCCTAACTTATGGGTTGTAGCTTCCAACATGATAAAGGATTTCAGAATCCTATTGGGGAAACTTGAGCCCACAAATTAAAAATATGTTTTGAAGAGTGCACTCTAAAAGATTTTGTCCTTTGTTTTCAAGGAGATTCTCTCAAGATCTTTGAAGAATATGGTTTGGGTGTGAAGGATATTCTATGGAAGGTTGGGGTATGCTGTCAAATTCAAGAGGTTGGTTATGATTATGCTGTTGTGATAAAGCTCTTCTCTGATAATAAGCTCGGGAATCTAAGGGATCTACAACATATTCATCAGTGAATCCTCTAACAAAATCCTGATATCTGTGGAGAAATCCTCGATAGTGAAGCAAGACTTGTCGACTTTTGTACAAGAATTTCCTCTTTTGCAGTGTTTTCTTGTATCCTAACGGTTTCTTAGGTTTTCTGATTCTCTTGGAAACTGATTTCTTGGGAAACTTTGTTGACTTCCACTCCCTAAGCATGGAAGAAAGGTATTGGGAAATTTTTTCGAAACAATGATATGACAAAATTCCTAAGTGGCTTTCAGTTGTTGTTCTTCATGTTTCATTTGGATGATCTCTTTATCTGAATTAATGTAATGGAAGACACAACAAACATTTTTGAAAGCAATTGTTCTTAAAGCCCTATACTAACATGAAGTGTTTGATCAAGAAATGTTTTTCATCAAATGTTTTCACAGGTTTTTCACATGAAAGACATTTCAGACAGACTCACTCTTAAGTGCTCAAGTAGGTCATTCTAGTAATCAACAACCCACATCTTAGAACTGCGTCGGCTCACACAGCCGTGTCACCCCCAAAGGGGTGCCCGTGTTTTTGTCTTTTCCAGGCGCGTACTCAGAGTTACGAAAGTGGATACCGGATCCCCTGAGCAAACAGTCCTTGGCAGTTATATGGTGAGTATCTTGGGGGCATATTCTTCCTTCCCCTTGCACTATGATTATCAGAATGTTTGGCAACTAACTCGGCTGGCTACTACATTAGGTTCATAGTAAGGATTTCCGTTTGATGCGGCAATAATAAACTCCCTCAAGAGACCTCCCAACCTTTAGAACAAAGGCTTTGGGGATGGTTATCTTGCACACTACCGGCAGAAGAGGGTTTCCCCATATCTGCTTTAAATTTTATAGTGGGGCGGAATAGCCTGGCTTTGGCTTGAACCCACTTGAGTCGTTCCCATAGGGTGAGTACTTTTTCCCACTACGGCAGGCTCTCTAAAGGATGTAATTGAAAAACAAACATTGCATGAAATTAAAAGGCAAGTCTGGTATTCTGATCACCTAGTTAAGGGGAGAGCATAGACCTATTGCCACAATCACAGCAAGCAAATGTTCTTTTTAAAACCCAAATAACAATGTGCTAATCTAGGTGAAGATGTTGCTTCACCAAAAATAGATTGTTCAATTTTAGACTGCAAAATTCATTGTTTGGTGACTATCCTAGATTGCTTCATTTTAATCTAGATGTGACTACCCTAGGATTGCTTCATTTTAATCCTTAAAAAAAAAAAAAATAGAATTATGTCTGCGGAATGCATCAGACTCGGAATTCTTTATTTTCGCTACAGTCTATATGCGCCTAAACAAAAGTTGTATGTGCCGAAATACATATGCACCTAAACAGAAGCTGTATGCGCTGAAATACATATGTGCCTAAATAGAAGCTGTATGCACTGAAATAGAAACAAAATGCGCTTAAACAGAAATTGGATGCGCTTTAGCAAATACTATAAGTGCCTAAACAAAGGCTGGATGCACCGTTAAAAAAAAATGCCAAAATAAAAACTGTGCAATGTAAGAAGAAAACAAAATGCGCTTTAGCAATCACTGTATGCACCTTAACGGCCATGAATGCGCCGTAACACTCACGGGATGCGCCGTAACAGTCACGGGATGCGCGTCAAAATTCTGCAAAATCAAAATTTTAAAAACTCTATATGCGCGTCAGGAATTTTTGAATGCACTGAAACGTCAGATTTTTCTGAAAAACTGATTCTGGAAAGCCAAAACTATCAAAACAAGCTTACAGAAAATGTTAAATTCACGGGTTCGAGTCCCACGGTGGGCGCCATTTTAATGTGTGTGTGAAAATTGTATCAAATTTAAAATTAAACACATGTTAATAAAACATTAAATCGAAAAGCTGAAAATAAAATGTGCTAACCGTAACAGCAGCCTTTCGAAATCATTTTATCCTCCTCTAACTTCACTGTTTTGTTGTTTCGAATGGCTCTCAGATCAACAGGTAGAGCTCAACAAAATGACAGCATGAAGAACGAGATTTAAGTGTATAATATGCAAAATGCAAATGTATTGCTAACATAAAAGTGGGAATGTGATGCTGAAAATGATGTGAATGCATAAAGTTGATTGCATGAACGTGAGTATGCGTATGTAAGTGCATGCGTGTGAATGTGGATGATTAACCAAGGCTTGGATTTTCATGAGCTTTTATAGAGTTTTCGAACGGATATGATTGGCTGAAACAATCAATGGTCCAGATTAAGCTTGTTTTGAATGAACGGCGGGAGATTTTCGAAAGTGGAAGAGGAGAATGGAAGGTTTCTCTTTTTCTTCATTGAGTTCGAAGGGAAAATTTCCATTTCAAAAGGTGAGTTAGAATTTGGAAATGCGAGTTAGCATGAGTTAGAATTTTGGGAAGGTAAGTTAATAATGAATTAGAATTAAATAAATTAGATTTATTTAATTTAGGAGTGAAGATGGAAATGGAAACCCACATAATTAAATAATTCATATTTAATTATGTTTAAAAATGAAATTAGAGTGAGGTGGAAAATATTAAATAACATATTTAATATTTTAAAATTCGAAAATGGGATGGAGAATATTCCATTATTTAAATATTCAAAATATTTAAACTTTTAGAATAGGATGATAATTAAATATATATAAATTATAAAGATTTATTTAATTTAATCAAGCGAAAGGTAAAAGATGAGATGAAGAAGATATTCTATTATTTAAATATTCAAAAATATTTAAACTCTAGAATAGGATGATAATTAAATATAAATAAATTAAAAATTTATTTAATTTAATTAAGCGAAAAGATGGAAATGTTAGTAATTAATTTAATTAAAGGTAGAAGAATTAGAAAAATGAACCATATAAATAAATAATTAAATTTATTTATATGTAGATGACTTTAGGGGAATTAATTAAATAAATCATATTTAATTAATTAAGAAGCTTATCCATGACCATTTTTAGACGTATACAGTTCCTACTACAAGTATGAAGGTGTTGTCATTGGTGTCAACTGGTTGTTGTTTTCATTGATGTCAAGGAAGTTGGTTATTGGTTTTATATGTTGAGGATATTGAGAAAATTGTAATAAAGAAGGTTTGTAGGTTGTGCATGCATAGTTGAGATGTTGAATAAGTGCTATGAGTAGATGGAGTTATCCTTATGTTGTTATGTCTGTAGGTGTGTTAAAGTGAAGTATGTGCTACTATGATGTCTCTGGTACTTGGTTTCCAATTGCTTTGTAGAAAATTTGATAAATAAAGAAAATAATGTCATGTATATATTCAGTGTATGCTTTGGGATGTGCTCCAAATTTCTTTTGGGTTGATTTTATGCTTGTGAAAATTTGAGGTATTGTTCATGACTATTGGTAGTTGCTATATCTAGAATTTGGGCTTCTGGATTGTCATATAGTGCAAGATGTTTTCACCAGTATGTGAATTGTGCATTTCAATGTGTTTGGATGTGGTTTGGGAGAAATGTATTTTCTCCACATTTCTTCACATTATGGTTTCAAGACTTTCAGTTTTGAGAATAAGTTGATAAGGTTTCTCTCTTTCTTTGTTCAAGAGGAATTGAGATCTTGTGTTGCTATTGATGAGTTTCTAAGTTATAGTGCATTTCAGTGGTTAACAAGGTTATTCAAATGTACAAAATATTAATAATCTTTAGGTGAAGTTTGTCATAAAGCTTCTAGATGGATTTTCAAGTGTTCATTACTTACTCCAGATCATGTTCAAGTAAATTTTGTTGTCTGGAAAGATTGGATTGAGTCAAGGATGTGTGTACTTAATTGTTTTATGTGTTTGCACGGTTGTTGGTTGACCTTGTGTTAAACACTACTTTCAAAGTTTATGGAAGCATGTTGATGTGTCTTGGGACTCATTTAGGTCCTCATTAAGAATGTGTTTGGGTCACACTCATTCTCTTCCACCGTGGGAATGCTTTGGCGCTAACCTAACTTGAATTTGTAAATACAAATTGTGTATGACCAACCTTGGAAGGGTTTCAAGGTTGAAGACAATATAAGTATGAGTTGAGATGTTTTTGAGAGGCATAGAGAGATGTGAGATATGTTTCTATGATGTGAGTTCAAGTATATCAATAATAATTTTCAAAGTGTTGAATTCCTAAAGTGAGATGAAGGTGTACTCTATCTTTCAAGAATGTCTATAAAAGTGAGAAAATTGTGGTGGATACTCTATTGTATTGTGATAGTTTTCTCTCTATAATAAATCTCTTCTATCATCTTTGTAATTCTATGGTAGTGAGCACAAGCAGTGAGCCCTCATTGGATAGTGTGTCCTGTCTTGGTCGTGAGCCTCTATATTCATTTTGGAATTCTTTATATTGTGAGCTAATCCTCACCATGGTTTTTCCCTCATTGGTTTTTCCACATAAATTTGGTGTTCTTGTGTGTATGGTTTTGCTGCTTATAGTTTATTTTTTTGGTTTTAATGATTAATCACACTAGCAATGCAAAGGTTATATGAATGCTTGTAAATATAACTTCTATTGAGGGTTTTGATTATTAAAATTACTACAACTAATTCACCCCCCTCTCAGTTGTCTTTTTCAAAAATTGGTATCAAAGCAAGGTTCCTTGGAGAAGAGCTTAACTACTTAAGGAAGGTCTGGAATGATGAAAAAGATCACTATTGACTGTCCTAGGTTCCATGGCACTGACTATGTATTCTGGAAAAAAAATATGGAAGGATATCTGGCATACTGTGGATGAGATTGAAAAGTCTATTTAGAATCAATATTTTGCTCTAGCAAATGGTCCAAGTATTGTTGATGAGATCACAAAACATGAAATCAAAAATAAGGAAAGGTTTATTATTGTAAATAGTCTTTCACATTTTGAATTAGTTAAAATTATGAATCTAAAGATTGCTAAAGAGGTCTAGGATAAGTTGGAAAAGATGTATGAAGGAGATGAAAATGTTAAACAAGAAAAGTTGCAGAACTTGGAGGCACAATTTGAGACCTTGTGAATGGGTGAAGATGACAACATCAAGTCCTACATGAAAAGAGTAGATGAGTTGGTAGGTGGAATGAGAGGACTTGGTGCACAAATAGATGAATCTAGGATAGTGAAGAAGGTACTCAGAACTCTCCTTGATATATACAATGAAAAGGTATCTGCTATAGAGTAAATTGTAGATTGTAATACTTATACTAAAGATCAGTTGATTGGTACTCTAACCTCATTTGAGATGAGAAAGCTTGGGTTGAAAAATGGAACAAAGAAACTTCTTTCAAGGCTAAAAAAGTGGAAGATCTGGATGAAGAAAATTTTGTAAGAAGAATGAAAAAGGGCTCTGGTAAGTATCAAGGTAAATTACCATTCAAATTTTTTAGTTGTGGGGGAATAGGTCATTATACTTCAAGATGTCCAAAAAGAGTTGAAAGAAATAAACATAGAGAAGGTAAATAAAATAAAGGAAAGATGGTCAAAAGAGCATATTATGTCAATGAAGATGTTGGCATTTCTAATGATGAGTTTTATTATGGAGATTTGATGATAATGAATGCTTGTTCTGGCTTTAAAAGATGAATCTACTCATGAAATATGTGTGAAGGAAAGTGCTCTGGTGAAAGTTGAAGGTATTGTGGTCTCTGCTCTTCATGCTAAATAGGAAGAGAACTACTAGGTTGTTGATAGTGGTTGCTCACATCACATGACTGGTGATAAGAGTAAGTATGTTAAACTTGAAAAATATGATGGAGGCTTTGTTAAGTTTGGAGATGATTTTGGTGCTAAGATTTGTGGGATGTGTTCAATCAATTTTGATGGAAAACATAATACTGATAATGTCTACTATGTTAAGGGTTTGAGACATAATCTCTTGAGTTTCATATGAATGTGTAGTAAGGGATATAATCTTGTGTTCAAGGATGAAGATTGTGAAATCAGAAAAGGGTCTGAAACTGTGATTGTTGTCAGAAAGAAGACTGAAGGAAACATCTATCAACATAAAGGTGTTGATGGGAATTGCTTTATGTCTCAGATTAATGAAAATTGGCTATGGCACTCTAGGATGTGTCATATGAACTTTGACAACATGGTGAGAATTAGTGCAGTACAAGCTGTGAGAGATTTACCAAGAATTACAATGCATGTTAATGCGGTCTGCAAGGATTGTCAGATTGGAAAGCAAGCTAGAAACAACTTTAGGTCAAAGGAACAATCTACTATTGGAATATTGGAATTGATTCATATAGACCTTTGTGGTCCTACGAGGGTGAGAAGTCTACAAGGTGACATGTATTTTATGCTTTTGATTGATGATTACTCTAGAATGACATGGATTACTTTTATTAGAGAGAAATTTGATGCATTAGACAAATTCAAGGAATTTAAGGCAATGGTTGAGAATGAAATAGATTTGAAAATAAACTATTTGAGGTCTGACAGAGGTGGTGAATTCACCTCCAATGATTTTAGCATTTTTTGTGAAGCCCATGGAATAAGAAGATAAATGTCTTCCCCTAGAACTCCTCAGTAGAATGGTGTAGCTAAAAGAAAGAACATGACAATTCAAGAAGCTGCTAGAATAATGATAACAAAGGCAGGTCTACCGGAAGTTTACTAGAGAGAAGCAATTCACACTGTTGTTTATGTGTTCAATTGAGATTAGGAAAAATCTAATTGCAATAAAACCCCCTATGAGCTATGGTGTGGAAAGATTCCTACTGTCAAGTATTTCAAGGTATTTGGAAGCAAATTTTATAGCAAGAGAGATGAAGAAAATTTAGGAAATTTTGATGCTATATGTGATGAGGGTATTTTCCCTGGATACTTTTCTAGAAGCAAAGCTTATAGATGTTACAATAAAAAGCTGAGAAAGGTTGTAAAAAGCACAAATTTCAAGGCTAATGAAGCATTGAAGAATTAACTAAAGTTGATGGATATGTGTCAGATGAAGGTCTAATTGTAGATAAGTAGAAGAAATAGTTGGAGAACAAGAAGTGCAGAATGAAGAAGAAGAAGCTCTAGAAAGGGTTCCCAAAACCCCTAAGTATGTGCAAAGGAATCATTCAAAAGATCAGATCATTGGAGACAAGAGGAAAGGTGTATAGACAAGAAGTAAAGCTACTGAAGTTGAGGTAAATTATTGCTTACTTTCTAAAGTTTATCCTAAGACAGTGAGTGAGGCATGCAAAGATGAACGTTGGATGAAAGAAATGGAAGAGGAACTTATGCAAGTTGAGAAAAATCAAACTTGGGAATTGGTTCCTAGACCAGCAAACAAGAACATAATTAGAAGTGGATTTTTAGAAACAAACTGAATGATAATGGAGAAGTAGTAAGAAACAAGGCAAGGCTTGTGTGTAAAGGCTACTCACAAGTGGAAGGTATAGATTTCCAAGAGAGATTTGCTCTGGTGGCTAGAATGGAAACTATCAAAATGTTTTTGGAATTTGTTGCTTATAAGGACTTTAAAGTTTACTAGATGGATGTGAAGCGTGCATTTCTAAATGGTGAGTTAGAAGACGTTTACACAAAACAACCGAAGGGATTCCAATTATTAGATCAACCGGATATGGTCTGCATATTGAAAAAAGATTTATATGGTTTGAAGTAAGCTCCTAGAGCTTGGTATACAAGATTGGACAAATATTTGATTCCGCAAGGTTTCAAAAAAGGTACTATAGATAGTAATTTATTTTTCAAAATTGAAGATGACAAGATCTTGATAGTAGTTGTGTATGTGGATGACATTATTTTTGGAGGAAATGAAAATATGTGTAAGATGTTTGTTGAAGAAATGCAAAAAGAGTTTGAGATGTCTATGTTTGGTGAGATGAATTTCTTCCTTCGACTGAAAATCAATCAAACAAACAAAGGGATTTTCATTTCACAATCAAAGTATGCACTCCTATGGTAACTGGTTGCAAATTGAGTAAGGATGATGATTCTCCTAAGGTTTATCAAAGCAAATACAGATCAATGACTGGAGGACTATTGTATTTAACTACTACCAAACTAGATATCATGATTGCAATTTGTCTTATGGCTAGATTTCAAGAGGATCCCAAAGAAACACATGTTGCAACTATTAAGAGGATATTCATATATCTAAAAGGCACTCTGGATCATAGCTTATGGTATCCTAGGGATATTGATTTTACACTAAGTGCATATACAGATGTAGATTGGGTAGGTTGTGCTAATGATAGAAAAATTGCAAGTGGTTGTGCATTATTTCTTGGATGTAGATTGGTATCATGGTTAAGAAAAAAGAAATATTCAATTTCCTTATCCAATGTAGAGGCTGAGTATATTGTTGCAGCATCTCATTGCACACAAGTTTTGTGGATGAGACAGACATTGAAGGATATCATAGTAATGTATGATTATCCCATCTCTATTTTCTATGATAATACAAGTGCAATTAACATTTCAAAAACTCTAGTGATGCACTCAAGGACAAATCATATATCAATTAGGTATCACTTTTTGAGAGAGAAGGTTATGGAGAATGAAGTAAAGCTTGAGTATTACCTATAAAGGATTAGATTGTTGACATATTTACTAAGGCTCTTCCTAAAGATACTTTTCAGTATCTTCGGGAGAAGTTGGGGGTTATTCCCCCTCCTTTATTGAACTAAATGTATATGGAGATGCATCAGTCCAATGGATCTATGGATCTATCTTCCTTTTGGACTGATGATTGGTGGCTACCTCTCAAGGGGAGTAAGTAGTGTCATGTGTTGTCATTATGCAGTTGTTTTGGTGTACTCCTAAGGGGGAGTATTCAATACTAGTATAGATCTTGGTTCAATGTCAAAAGGAGAGAACAATGAAAAACATATTATGTCTTTGTCATTGACGCCAAAGGGGATAGAAAGCATCATGTAAAAAAGCTTAGTCACTCAAAATTCAGGAAAAGTTGCAGGAAAATTTGTTTAGAGCTATTGTGTTGTCTTTGATGGTTTTTCACATCATGTGTTGCCATCAATGACAAAGGGGGAGATTGTTGCAAGTATGAAGGCATTGTCATTGATTTAATTGGTTGTTGGTTATTGATGTCAAGGAAGCTAGTTATTGGTTGTATAAGTTGAGGATATTGAGAAAATTGTAATAAAGAAGGTTTGCAGGTTGTGCATGCATAGTTGATATGTTGAATAAGTGTTATGAGTACATGGATTTATCCTTATGTTGCTATGTCTGGAGGTGTGTTAAAGTGAAGTATGTTTTATGATGTCTCTGATACTTGGTTTCCAAGTGTTTTTGAGAAAATTTGATAAATAGAGAAAAAAGTGTCATGCAGGTATTCAATGTATGCTCCAGGATGTTCTCCACATTTCTTCTAGGTTGATTATATGCTTGTGTGAATCTGAGGTATTTTTCATGACTGTTTGTAGTTGCTATATCTAGAATTTGGGCTTCTAGATCATCGTACAGTGCGAGATATTTCCACCAATATGTGAACTGTGCATTTCAATGCATCTGGATGTGGTCTGGGAGAAATGTATTTGCTCCACATTTCTCCACATGATGGTTTCAAGACTTGTGGTTCTAAGAATAAGTTGATAAGGTTGCTCTCTTTCTTTGTTCAAGAGGAATTGAAATCTTGTGTTTCTATTGATGAGTTTCTAAGTTATAGTGCATTTCAGAGGTTGATAGGGTTATTCAAATGTATAAAATATTCATACTCTTCAAGTGAAGTTTGTTGTGAAGCTTCTGGATGGATTTGCAAGTGTTCATTACTTACTCCAGATTGTGTTCAAGTAAAGTTTGTTGTCTGAAAAGATTGGACCGATTCAAGGATGCATGTACTTAATTATTTTATGTGTTTACACAGGTGTTGGCTGACCTTGTGTTAAACACTACTTGCAAATTTTGTGGAAGCATGTTGAGGTTTGTTGGGATTCATTTAGGTCCTCATTAATGATGTGTTTAGTTCACCCTCATTCTCTTCCACCATGGGAATGATTTGGCACCGACCTAATTTGAATTTTTAAATAAAAATTGTGTATGGCTGACCTTGGAAGGGTTTCAAGGTTGAAGATGGTATAAGTATGAGTTGAGATGTTTGTGAGAGACAAAGAGAGATGTGTGATATGTGTGTGTGATGCGAGTTCGAGCAGATCAATGAGAATTTTCAAAGTGTTGAGTTCCTAAAGGCACTGAGTTGAAGGTGTACTCTATCTTTCAAGTATGTCTGCAAAAGTGTGAGAAAATTATGGTGGAATCCTTGTTGCAATGAGATATTTTTCTCTCTATAACAACTCTCCTCTATCTTCTTTGTAATTTTAATGCACTGAGCCCAGGCAGTGAGCCCTCATTGGACAATGTGTCATGTCTTGGAAATGAGCCTTTCTGGAAGTGAGCCTTTGTATTCAGTCTTGGAATTCTTTATATTATGAGCTAATCCTCACTGTGGTTTTCCCTCATTGGGTTTTCAACGTAAATCTAGTGTTCTTGTGTGTATGGTTTTGCTACTTCTATTTTTTGTTTCTACTTTTAATGATTAATCACACTAGTAGTGCAAAGGTTATATGAATGCTTGTAAATCTAACTTCTATTGAGGGTTTTGATTGTCAAAATTGCTACAACTGATTCACCCCCCCTCTTAGTTGTCTTGTTCAATAGTTTCTACCTTTGATGTCCTTGAGTCAAAATATGTATGCAAAATTGTTTGTCCTAATTCCCCTTGATACCATGAAATTTATGCCTACCTACATGATAACATCATCCCACCTAACCTAAACACTAACCAAGAGAAAAACATTTATCCACCAATCATCATGTTTCACCATTCTTGATGACACACTATATACCAAAAGAGTCTCAACAATACATATATTTTTAAACTTGAAAGAGGCTAAAACCACCCTACACGAGGTACACGAAGGTGTTTATGGGTCACATTCTAGTGGCCATACCCTTGCTAAAAAGCTATTGAGAAAAGTGTACTATTTTCTTACCATAGATTAACAGGCACATCAATTTGTGAAGAAATTTCTATAGTTTTAGTAGCCTAGAGATCCCATTTACATACCTATTGATAGTTGCAAATTGGATGAGTTCCTAGTGCAATCTAAACCCTTAGACTAGTGACAAAACCTTATTTTTTATCCCTATTGTGACAAATAGGCTTATAACTTTTGGAATTAAAATCTCCCAATCTAGATCTTGTCATAAAAATCCAATTGGTAGAATTCTTTGATAGGCCATATGGACCATGTAGATTCAATTTTACGGGAATCGAAGAAGTTTTGAGGCACTTTTTAATCTATTGTCATTTTGGAGCGAGTCCATAAGGTCCTATAAGAAAGTTTGAATCTCTTAGTTCTAGTGATGACCCACTTGCTCATTTTCCTTAAATAGTTTGCATCTCCATTTTTGTGTTTTTTGAAGAAGTTTCAAGGCTCAAACTAAATTTTTGTTAAACTGCTCGCCAAAGGGCCCAATTTACAAAGGATGTATCGAAATTTGATATGCTATGAAAAATATGAGATGGGGAAAGGAGTTAAATAATTAATTAAGGTCCTTGAAAAAATTCACAACCTCTAAAGGTCACATATGCCTTTGGTGACGATTATGTTGTTTTTCTTGCAAAATAATTAAATTGTCAGCTTCATTATGTTTTCAATTTGAAATTATTTTTAATTGTTTAAATGTTTATATAAGGGAGGTAAATAATGGTTTTAAAGATTTGACATAAACCATGAAAGATCAAGCAAGTGATTTTTTTAAATGGCATATTTTGAAGTTTTCTCTGAGTGAAATGCTAATTTAAAATGTGAAAAGGAAACTCCATGTGGCAAAATGGCACATAACCATAGGTTTAAGGAGCTTCTACCAAGAAATACTTGTGCTACATTATTATTCAATGATAAAATATCCACCCTCCATTCATTTTCATCATGCATGAGCATTGTTTGCAAGTAAAGGCTGAAGGTGAAACTTACACTGGGCTAAATCCATGTGATAGCAATGTGATTGGTTAATACTCACAAATGTTTGACCAATGTTGGATAATTTGAGCAGTTTTTTTATGTTTTAAACCATGATTAAATATTGTTTGATTATCCTTTTTGCTTCCGCATTACTTGGTCCTTGGGAGGTTCAACTATTTTTATTGAAAACACCATCTAAGGAAACTTTTTTATTGATTAAAGCTGCAATATTACTCTTCCAACGCTGAAATAAAGGACCATTACGTGCAAAATGTTTGATTTATTTTTTGGAGCCATTTTCAAGCTCCAAATGGTGATTTTTGCATCCCAAATGGTCCATGTATTATTTCTCACACCTTGGCACCAATTTGAATGTTGTTTTGAGAAGTTTCTAAAAGCTAAAGAATAACCTAAGCCAAAAATGACCTAGCATAAAGAAGAGTTGACTTAGAGCCAAGGATATGTGAAAATGTAGAGAAAAGAGATTGATGCCAATTTAATATAAAAACAAGGAGGCAATAAATAAATGAGAATAATGTTGATAAATAAAGAAAAATAGCTTCAAGTGAAATGAATATAATAATGGTTGCAAGGTTTTTTTTTTTTTGAAAAATGTAGAAATTAAATGCAGATAAAATGAAGACTCTGAGGGCTAAATAAGATGGTGAATGCTTATTTTTTCCTAGTAGTATATGGGTTTTTTCATCTGAAAGTAATACTTTTCACTGTCAAGTGAAAATGGAGTTGGTAAATGGGTTTTTATGCACAAGTAAATCATTTGTACGAGACTGCAAATGTAAAATGAGAAACAATTTTTTGGTTATAAAATTTGGGGTGAATGAGGAGGGAAAGATAAATGGACAAATGGAATATTTTAGTTGTAAATCAGTTTCAAATTTGAGGGTCCAATTTGTGCCAAGTATTAGTTTATGGTTCAATTGGTATTTGCCCCTTCACTATAAAAGGTATGTTTTTGTCATTTGAAAAGGGTTCTAATTTTGGAGGTTCTACAAGAACAAAAAGGGCTCTATATAGGAAAGAGATTGTGGTCTAAGTTTGGTGAAGGTATGTAGTTGTAGGTCATCAATTCATAGTGATTACTTGTTTTGTACTGAGATTATATGAATATCACATTGCTTTTTAGTTGTCTCCAAATTAAGATGTAATGTTCTTTTACATGGATAATCACTGATTATTGTTGTCTTCCTACATATTTTTTATAGTGAATTATTTTTTAATTGCCTTCTATTCAATAAATAGAGTAAATTTTTTTATGAGAATAGTAGGAATGTTATGTTTTCAGGTGGATTATTAAGTATGGTTACAATACATTCTTTAGACATCTTATTATCATTAGGTGATAATACAACAAATGACCATCAAAACATGTTTAAAATTGTCACATAAGATGTAGGATATATGACTTTGTAGCCCACACTCAAGCACTAGTCAGTCTTGTGCAATTTATGCTTCCAAAATGGTCCCAAACTTGTATAAATCTTAATGAATTTGTTCTTTTAAGTCTAATTTATTAGGGTTCTTATTTCTTCATGGAGGTTAGATATTAAAGATTATTTTCTTTAGTTTTATCAATGTATCAATCCTCTATGAGTTTGAGATGAAGGCATGTTTATATAAATTATTAGTTCTCAACATTATTCCAGGTACAAGGGATCATACTTGAATTTGATGAAACATAAAGCACCCTTTATTCATACATTTGAGAATTTATCATAATTTGTAAAAGGATTATAATTCTCTAAGACTTGTAATAGGGACCCTCCCAAGTCTTGTGGAGCTTGAAGTGTAGAAGGTTGGGTCCAACCTTGTTAATTGGATTTTTCTTGTCCTTGGTTTGATTATAGATACTTGATATTTGTCTTAATTCTTTGATCCCTAGTTTTAGGCATCATATTTTCTCTTAGAATTGAGCGTAGCAAGAAAAAGAACCAACAACACCAATCCAAGAGTTGTAACTAATCACTACACCATGGCCCTTTTCAAAATGGGGACTTGACCTCATAAGAAATATTTCCTCCACTGCATCTAATGGTCATTATTTCATTATCACTACCATTGAGTACTTTACGAAGTGGATAGAATCCATCCCATTAACCTACATCACTAGAAAATAGATAGTAAAGTTCATCCTTAACTACCTATTTTTTAGTATGGTGTTCTCCATGCCATCATCACAAACAATAGTACACCCTTCAAAAATCAAGATTTATTTAAAGTATTTGCTCACAATTCTATGTCCAACACCATTTTTCCACACCATACTACCCCTAGGGTAATGTTCAAGATGAGGCATCTAACAAAACTATCCTTAAGAACCTAAAGAAGATAGTTAATGACATTGGTCATGAATAATACATCCAACTCAATCCTACCTTATGGGCTTACCATACTATCATTCAAACACCTACAAGTGCTACACCATATTCCCTAGTCTATGGCATCAAAGGAATATTTCCTTTTGAGTTTGAACTCCCTTCTTTGAGGGTATCATTACAAAAACTTATCGACAATGAAGAATACCAAGTATCCAAGATATATGAGCTAATTTTTTTAAAAAAACATCTCAGTGCATTAAATCATTTACAAACCTACCAAAATCATCTACTTTTTAGTTACAAAAAAAGGATCAAAAACCATGAGTATCATTGTTGATTTCATCACTTGAATTACTAAGGAGAGGAGAGTGTATATTATGAGGTAACTTTTTCAATAACCAAAAATCCAACATATATCCCCCATGCACCACAAATATTAGGTTGGATCCTATGCATAATGAATGGGTTCATGTAAAATAACCATATATGGAGAAAAAAATACTATTATTTCAAGTGAATTCACAACATACATAAACACCTTGGTCAAAAAATTAAATAAAGGTACACATGTGTATCACTCATATCCTACAAATTGATAGGTGAACCTAAATAAATGTACTTCCTAAGGTGTAGGATATCTACACAAATACATGACACACATATAGTGTACTTGTTTAGGATAGTAGTAGATGAAAATAAATCCTTGAAATATAATTAGATTTATGATCTTGCTTTTGTGAAAATATCAAATAAGATACTTTTTAAGGAGTGAGTAAGCAATAAAATAGGAGCTTAGATCCCATAAAATATCTACCTAATCCCTATCAAAAAAAATTCCTTATATAGATTGAGTTCATAGGCACAAATAAACAAACATCTCTCTCTCTTAGTCCAATAATAAAATACATAGATAATAAGTGTATGCATACTTGCTTCAAGTAAAACCATGATTTAATATCAAATCTCAATTGGTGGTTATGCCTCCCTTTCCAAGGTCATATCCCTAGAAAATTTAATAACAATAGTCACTCACTAACTTAATAATTCAAATTTTACATGGTAGTAATATATAATTTATAGTCTTGAACCACTCTCTAAGATTGATAGAGAAATAGGCATCATGTTTGTAGTATATTTCACAATCAAAATAGTAAATTTATTATTCAAATATGGTTTTATCATAGTATATTTATATGTTATCACATCATGTGACTTGTGTTCAAGAAAAAGACTAATATTTAGTAATATGTCCAAGTACATAATTAGTATAAATTTCTTAAGATAAATCTCAAATATGGGTATGTGCAGGATCATGGTATGCCAAAAAGTGGCAATATTTGTAGGGTATGTGGCTGACGACTTTTTTTTCACCCAAAATTAATGAAACGAAAAGGGTTTTTAGAGGAGATTCTCAACTTTCCAAAAATATAAATTATGATTTAATTTGAATTTAATAAATAATTATTATTCATTTTCTATTAGAATTACGACTAAAGTCGATCGATAGGTGATTGAAAAACATCTATAACTTTCAAGCGGTATCATATTTTTTTGAATCCAAAACATGTCACATTCTATGCTTTACATACTATAGGATTAAAAAAGAAAAATTAAATTTCATGAATTTTTGACCAAGTTAAGGTGGTCAGACAAGCAGAGTTTTATATTTTCTAAAAGTTGTAATAAAAATTCATAATTAATTATTTACTTGGAAAAAAATTACAAAAAATATGCATCACATCAGGACATGAGTCCTCTACTTATATATAAAATCTTACAAAAATAATTATCATTTTATTATGGTTAGGGTTAGACGGACACCTACTTATTTTTCCACGAAATTTAAGTACTCATTGAAATTTCAAATTTTCACCAAATAGATTTTATTTATTTTTAAATAAACCTAGTATTTTAGAAACTACATTCAATTTTCTATAAATTCTATTCTTACATATTTTGAAATAATATAGATAACTTATTCAAATATTTATGTCAAGTTGCCTAACACGATTTTTAAATTTTTGCCACTTAAGGGCTGTTTGTCATACCATGATCCTGCACATGCCCATATGACAAGTATAATTATGATATGATATGATAATAATTTAATGTAAATAAAACATGTGGTCAACACATTCACTATCTATTCATTCTTGTGATGAGTCTATTATATTCATACCTAGCCTTGAGATGGTAATCAACACTATATCCTCAATAACTATTCATTGAACCTTAAAGGAAATGCAATAAAGATCAATTAAACTACCTTTAATTTGATCATATTTCTCATAAGTCAAGCTAATATACCCCATGCTAGTTCAATCTGAGTTGTGAGTCTCATATCCCTAAGGTTGGATAATTTCCCAAATGTTAAGAATGTCAAACCTAGGAAGAAAATCATAATACCTATGTTCAAGTTGGGAAACTAAAGATCAAATACTAAGGTGAGTAAGGCCTCCCTCACATTTGGTTCTACAAGGCCAAGAGTGGTTTACCTAAAGTTATGAGTTATATGATATCATATGGATTAAATATTTATCCTTTTGTAAACCATACCCAACACACAATGTACACCTACTCTAGTTTTCACAACATACCTATAATTCACATGTGATCAGCATACCTATAAACATGTGGTCAACACATTCACTATCTATTCATTCTTGTGATGAGTCTATTGTATTCATACCTAGCCTTGAGATGGTAATTAACACTATATCCTCAATAACTATTCATTGAACCTTAAAGGAAATGCAACAAAGATCAATTAAACTACCTTTAATTTTCTCATATTTCTCATAAGTCAAGATAATATACCCCATGTTAGTTCAATCTAAGTTGTGAGCTTCATATCCCTAAGGTTGGATAATTTCCCAAATGTTAAGAATGTCAAACCTAGGAAGAAAATCATAATACCTATGTTCAAGTTGGGAAACTAAAGATCAAATACTAAGGTGGGTAAGGCCTCCTTCACTATTGGTTCTACAAGGCCAAGAGTGGTTTCCCTTAAGTTATGAGTTATATGATATCATATGGATTAAATATTTATCCTTTCATAAACCATACCCAATGCATAATGTACACCTACTCTAGGTTTGAAAACACAATACTAGATCAACATTTATAGAGAAAAATCATCACCAGGTAATTTTTTTGAAATATGGATATATGAACCCCCACTATTATATTGTACATGAAAGCTAGAGAAGCAACAAGATTAAAAATTATTATAATGTTTAGTTTTTTTAACGTGTTAGAATGATGGAATAAGGAATAAACTAAAAACTAATACCTATATCTAGTGGGAATAGAGTATTGTGCTTGTAGAATAGGGTAAAATTAAAGTAAAAGGCATGAATCAGTAAATCTCAAACCCTAAATCCCTAAACCAACAATGAAGCACAAATGAACATAGAAACATAAAAAATGAAGCAATATTACCAAATATCTCTATGCCATGGTTGATTCACCTCCATTGTCCTTCTCTATCTTGCTTTATATGCTTGATTTCCCTCAAATTTTGAGTATGGAACAATAAGCCTAGTGATGATGATAGCAAAATATTGAAGATTGTACTTGTCTCCTTGAACAACATGTACTTGTTAGCATGAACTGGGTAGATTGAAATGACAATGATAGGTCTCTTTTATAGAAGACCAAATGTGAAAGAAGGGATATGATTAAAAGCCAATAGGACATGACAATCAATGGCCAAGATTGAAAGATGTAGTATAAAATACGGTTAGGGATAAATTAGAGCAAAGATAGCACTAGGTTAAGGATGGACGGTTGAGATTGAATTATTAAATAATTTAATCAAGGGTGGAAATTAATTGAGATGTGAAGGGATAAGAATGGCACAGATAAAGAGGTTCACATAGAAAAATAGGTTGTTGGAGTAAATTAAATAATTATAAAATTATTTAATTTAGGAGGAAGAGTAAATAACTAAATAATTAAATCAATTATTTAATTGTAGAGGAAAAGGAATGTTGACTTTTAAATTAAATAATAACTTAATTCAAAAAGTAGGGGGAAAATACAAAATAGTAAATGATTAAATAAATAAAATTTATTTAATTTATAGAAGAAGAGGATAATGAATAATTAAATAATTAAAATAATTATTTAACTATAGTAGAAAATGACAATAATTAAATAATAGTTGTGTAATTAAATAAATATAATTTATTTAATTAATCAAGAGGAATAAAGGAAAGAGATGAATTAATTAACTATTGAGATTATTTAATTAATAGACAAAATATGACTTTAGACAATAATCGAACAATTAAAATTATTTAATTTTGTAAGGAAGAAAAGGAATTGATAAGGAAAAAATGTTGTTCACGGGCTTAGGACATTTTTTAGTGTCCACATTTTCCCCTCTTTAATACAATGCAGTTTATCATGTTGTGTTAAAAAAAATTAGTTCAAAAATATGCCCAAGTGTGCTAACAGGAAAATGGGGTAGACCTATGCCCCCTCAAAATTTTTTGCCAATTTTCAAAAAATTGAAAAATTATTCTAACAAGAAAATTTGATAGTGGATAACACATTTATGACAAAAAGGATCGACTTCTAGGACCTTAGGGATGGCAAAATTAGGGTTTAGGACCCCTCACCAAGTGCACCCAATAAAAACCTTAACCCTAGGGGGGTATAAATAGAAATTGGGTATTATTTTTGCTCATTTTCACATTTTAACCTTGGTGATTGGAGAGTTCAAATAGTGACCTATTTCCAAGATGTTGCTCATTCCACATGATGCTCACTACGGATTTAGAGTTAGGACCTTCTGATGGCTAGAGGGCTCTAGAGACCCGATAAGTAGACCTTGCCACTTTGTGATTTTATCATTTTTTAGTAGTTTTAGGGCTTTGAACATGAGCAAACAAATGCAGTGAATGTAGTTCACCACATTTTCAATTATGTTCACCACATTTTCAATTGTGTTCACCACATGTGGGGGAAATTCACTGCATCTGCATGGTGTAATATAACTATAGATTATGTTTTAGTGAATGTAGTGTGGCCCAACTATGAAGTGTGTTGCATTTGTTTTCTACACCACATTTGTGGTTGGGAATGACACAATTGCAAATGTGACTTTCATGTGTGTGATAAAATGGTACATGTGAAATTGTGGCACGCAAGTGTTAGGGGTTAACTGTAAGTGACCCAAGTGACACATATGCTTAGGTATGTGACACAAATGTGATAGTGCAATTCTTATGAAAAATTTGTGACACATTTTCCCTGTGAGATGCATGTGCTTTTGATCTATTTAGGATCTAGACTAAATTACAGAATTTGAATGCTTAACTTTTACAATAATTATTCCAAGTTAATAACATCAAAATTAACTCATGGAAATAATTAAAATAATTAAAATGACAAGGTGATAACAACAGTATGAAAGAAAGTGAAAGAAGGAGAGAGATGCAAACAACATTTGATTACAGAGTTCACCAAAAACGTGACTACGTCTCCGGGTCAGCTCCAATAGAGTACAACCGATCCGATTAATCTCCAAAATCAAGTACAAAGCACCAAGACCATTCCTTCAAGCACTTCAGTAGCATAACAAAACTCCAATGTACAAGAATGGCTCAAAAATCTCCTTACAACTCTTCTTTCAAAACACCTATCACCTATTTTCTCTAACTTGCAAAATCTGCCCAAGAACACTTTTCAAAATTCCTTAACTCAACTCTCACCCTTACATCCCTTTTTATACAAAAGTTTCACCCAATTTGGTGAAAACCATAAAATTTACCAAAATTCCCCATATCCCCTAAAAACAACTACATCTCCCAATTTTACACATAAAAATCTCTTAAAAATTGTTTAAGCCCTTCAATAATATTTCCCTTAGGCTTTTGTTGGTTTTAGGAGATTACACTTTTATAAAAAGTTGTTTGTTTTATAATTATAGGGGAGTTGGTTTTAAAAATAAGGCATTCGGCTTAGACATCTCTAACAAAACCAACTGATACCCTTATATAACTATGTATATCCGATGGTTTACCGGTGATATAAAATTTTGTTATACGGGTGGTTGGAGGTTCCAACCCGACCGCTTCCATTTTAACCACAAATCTGTGAATTTAACTTAACAAAACAAAATGGCCACTATAGTTGGTTAATGGCCAACACTTTGGTGGAATGGCCGCTCGGTGATTTTGCTCGCAGGTGGTTGGGAGTTCGAGTCCCATACCGGTCGATGCCAACTTTTTACTCAACAATATAACAAATGCTGATGCCGACGGAGGAATGCAGAGCAGCCACGTGTCGCACCAAGAGGGTGCCACGTGGCTAACACTGACTGGCCACTGTATGCTAAGTTTCCACTGACTCAGATGCCACTGAACTATACTTTCTACCAACTCATCATGCCATGTGTCCAAGCCCGATTCGCCAGACCTGCTGACTGGACTGCTGACGACGTCGATGACGTGTGTACGGATGACATGTGTCCTTTGATTAGTTTCGTACAATGCCAATGTGGATGCCACATGTCAAATTCTGGTTCATCCACTTCACCGTCTGTACAGTACGAAATGCTGACATCAGCATCCGTACGGGTAAAGTCAACATTCTTTGCATGAACTTTGACAGCTATATCTCGAGCATACAACGTTGGATTTTGACAAAATGAAAGCCGTCAGAATTGTCTCGACGAGCTCTTTGCGATGATGCCAACTTTGAAAAATTTTGATGACATCATTTTTTTGCTTCCTGGATGGCCCCTGATCCCAGTTTGACCCAAAGTTTGACTGGCCATAACTTGCACAAACTGACTCCTTTTCGCTCTGTTCGAGTTGCGTTGGAATCAGGATGTTGAGCTCTTTGTGATGATGCTAATTCTGGAGAGAAATGAGACACTTAAATTTCCACTAAAAATATCCACCAGATCAGGCCTCCCCACTGAAGACCTTTTGGACCTCCAAAAGTGACATTTACTCTGACATTAAGTGAGGACTTAGCCTCCCCACTTGTCTTGTATCCTCTGTACATCTGCATACCTGGCTCACAAGCACAATGAAGACTGCAACAACATTGTTGAACATAAACATAACTTTATCACTTCCATAAGCATCTACATCAACTGTCGTAGCCACTAACCAAAAAAAATTGACTAGCATCAAGTTGAAAAATAATGTAGATATGAAATAGAACAAATCAACAACATATTGATCCTTCACAACAAGAACATTTTTACCCAAGGAGCCATCAATGCTTCCAATCATCATTCCCTCATGTTTTACTGCGGGTGCATCCTGCAACATCTGACCCTGGTTAGCTACTCCAAGTTCAAGTGTAGAATCACCTGTACTGACAGACATAAGAGTTAACTCTTTACTTCCATTAATTACCCTCTTTAACTACCCTGTGTTTGCAAAAGAACGATCAGTCTTAATCTTGTGAGAATGTACAATATACTGAATGCCATCTTTAAACAAATGATAATGATTCTTTTCCCTATAGAAAATTGCTTTTTGATCATAAAGATAAGGGCTACCAAGCACTATCCCACAGATATCCAGTGGAACCACATCAAGCTGTACTTCATCCACAAACTTACTAGTGATTGTGAATCTTAAGGTGCATTGTTTTGTTACTTGCAGCTTATCATTTTCACAAATCCAACCTAGTGCATAAGGTTTCTTATGTTGTGTAGTTTTTAACCCCAAGTTTCTTACAACACTTTCATAAATTAAGTTCACTTGAGAACCACTATCTATGAGTGCATCAATTTTACTGTTCTTAGCAACAACCCTTAAATGAAACAACTCATTCCTTTTCTTATCTTCAGAGAAATCATTAACTGTAGAAGTAGAAGCACAACTATGAACAAAAACACTGAAATTAGGAGCTTTACCTTTTAGGCCCATAGTTGTTATCTTAGTCTCATCATCTAAATTTGAACCAAGATCCAAAACAACATTTGCGGCTTTCTCCTCACCTTTTTGTTTCTGATTACGTTTCTGAGCCCACTTAGGCCTCGGTTCTGGATGCAACTACCAACAATGTTCCTCATCATGACCCTTCCTATCACAATGAGTGCAAGAAAGTTTCTCATCCTTCTTAACTATAGCTGCCTTCTTTCCTTTCCCTGTCTCTGCATTCTTAGAAGATTTCTTTACATCATTATCAAACTTATCAATAAAAGATCCTTTACCCCTTGACTCTAAGTGTGTAGCTTGAACAGACACTTCATCCAAGTTACAAGGGTTCAAAACCAAAATAGAATGCCTAAGGTAGGAATGAGACCTCCTATGTACTTCAACAAAGTGTCCTGGGTGTACAAAGGAACATTCAAAGCAATAGCCTTTTTCCTAAATTCATGGGTGTACTCTTGGACAGTTTGACCTTTCCCTTGCCTAAACATTTTCCAATCCATCATTAACTGTTGCATATGTCCTAGGGGATAAAACTGCTTCTTAAGAGCATTAACAAACTCTGCCCAAGTTAAACTGACTCTACCATGTTGTGAAACTTCTACCTTAGACTTACTCTCCCACCAGGTTAAAGCTGTACCTCCTAACCAAAGAGTAGCTAATTGGATCCTATCAACATCATCTAATAGGTTCTAGACTCTATAGTAGACTTCAACTTGCTGAATCCAATCATCCAATTTCTTAGCATTAAGTTCACCACAATACTTAGGCAAGTCAAATTTTACATCCAATTTAATTTTAGGCTTATACCCACTCTTGAAAGGATTAAAAGAAGTAGAATGAGAAGAAGATGGAGAAGAAGGAGAAGAGGGAGGAGAAGGAGAAGAGGGAGGATCAGGTTGCTTGTCGCCATCTCCATGATGCTTCCCTTTCTTGTCTTTACGATCTTCTTGCTTCGACAAACCTCCTTCATGTTCTTTCCTCTCTTGTCTCTCTTGAAAAAGTATGTCCACCTTAGCCTTCATCTCAAGGAATGCTCTACAAAACTCCTGCTCACTGATTTCTTCAGGAACCTCCATTCCAGAAACAGACATCTTCAAAAAAGTCCTTCGCTTCCCAATCTCAAGATTAAAGTATTCGAGCTTGCCCAGACTCTTCTGAATCCTAGATCTCATTAGTATTCAAGAAAACAACTGCAATAATAGTCAACTGAGCTCTAATACCAACTTGATCTATTTAGAATCTAGACTAAATTACAGAATTTGAATGCTTAACTTTTACAATAATTATTCCAAGTTAATAACATCAAAATTAACTCATGGAAATAATTAAAATAATTAAAATGACAAGGTGATAACAACAGTATGAAAGAAAGTGAAAGAAGGAGAGAGATGCAAACACCGTTTGATTACGGAGTTTGCCACAAACATGACTACGTCTCCGGGTCGGCTCCAATAGAGTACAACCGATCCAATTAATCTCCAAAATCAAGTACAAAGCACCAAGACCATTCCTTCAAGCACTTCGGCAGCATAACAAAACTCCGATGTACAAGAATGGCTCAAAAATCTCCTTACAACTCTTCTTTCAAAACACCTATCACCTGTTTTCTCTAATTTGCAAAATCTGCCCAAGAACACTTTCAAAATTCCTTAACTCAACTCTCACCCTTACATCCCTTTTTATACAAAAGTTTCACCCAATTTGGTGAAAACCATAAAATTTACCAAAATTCCCCATATCCCCTAAAAACAACTACATCTCCCAATTTTACACATAAAAATCTCTTAAAAATTATTTAAGCCCTTCAATAATATTTCCCTCTGGCTTTTGTTGGTTTTAGGAGATTACACTTTTATAAAAAGTTGTTTGTTTTATAATTATAGGGGAGTTGGTTTTAAAAATAAGGCATTCGGCTTAGACATCTCTAACAAAACCAACCGATACCTTTATATAACTAAGTATATACGATGGCTTACCGGTGATATAAAATTTTGTTATACGGGCGGTTGGAGGTTCCAACCCGACCGCTTCCATTTTAACCACAAATCTACGAATTTAACTTAACAAAACAAAACGGCCACTATAGTTGGTTAATAGCCAATGCTTTGGTGGAATGGCCGCCTGGTGATTTCGCTCACAGGTGGTTGGGAGTTCAAGTCCCATACCGGCCGATGCCAACTTTTTACTCAACAATATAACAAATGCCGATGCCGACGAAGGAACGTAGAGTAGCCACGTGTTGCACCAAGAGGGTGCCACATGGCTAACACTAACTGGCTGTTGTATGCTGAGTGTCTGCTGACTTGGATGCCACTGAACTGTACTTTCCACCAACTCATCATGCCACGTGTCCAAGCCCGATTCACCAGACCTGCTGACTGGACTGTTGATGACGTCGATGACGTGTGTACGGATGACACGTGTCTGCCTCTTATTGGTTCTGTACAATGCCGATGTGGATACCACTTGTCAAATTTTGGTTCGTCCACTTCACCGTCCGTACAATACGGAATGCTGACGTCAGCATCCATATGGGCAAAGTCAACATTCCTTGCACGAACTTTGACCAGTTGTATCTCAAGCATACGACGTCGGATTTTGATGAAACAAAAGTCATCAGAATCATCTCAACGAGCTCTTCGCAATGATGCCAACTTCGACAACTTTTGATGACATCATTTTTTTCTTCCTGGACGGCCCCTGATCCCAATTTGACCCGAAGTTTGACTGGCCATAACTTGCACAAACAGACTGCTTTTTGCTCTGTTCGAGTTGCGTTGGAATCAGGATGTCGAGCTTTTTGTGATGGTGTTGAGTCTGGAGAGAAATGAGACACTTCAATTTCCACTGAAAATATCCACCATATCAGCTTTAGTAGTGCAACACAATTGCTTGTTTGAAGCTTTTCCCCTTTTTAGGATAAATTTTCTTATGCAATTGAGGTCCAATGGGTTTTACTATGGTTTTTGATTTGACACAATGCTTTTGCTTGTGACCACAGGTTAGATATGACCCAATCTACATTAGAGAGAGTCATCCATCTACATTCTAACTTTGGGAGCAATTAACTGATGCTGAGAAGCATCAACTCATTTCCCTAGGTTTGTACTATGTGACATTCATGCCCACTATTAGGAAAAATAGGGGACTTTTGATTACACTCGCCAAGAGATGGAATTCTAAGACAAGATCCTTCCATTTTTTGACAAGGGATGTGATAATGGAACTCAAGGATATCTATCATATTCTGAGACTACCCATATGCAAAGCATGGGTGACATGATCCAAAGTGTAGGTATTGAGCTATTGAGGCTATGTATGAGCATGAGGATGTCACCAAGCTAGGTGTTGATGAGTATGAGATTTGGTGGGAGGTTTTAGAAGAGATGTATGAGTGATGGGATTTCATATTGTGTACACTCATGGGTGGGATCATCATTCCATATTTCAAGAGCATGGATTTCGAGTTGGTTGGGGAAAGATGCTAGTGGGTATGATGGGTAGGGGGATAGTTTATGCATGGTGACCCTATTTGTTAGCCATGATATAATTCTAGTTGCATGACATGGCCTACATAGGAGCACAATCGATTAGTTGTGGGACCACATTGTTGATGATATGGGCATGGGAGCACATTGTTGTGTTATGTCCACCAATGGGGAGACAGTTGAGGGATGGCATGCCTTATGTATTCTTGTATGGTGGTGTGGTGACATAGACTCACATTGGAGATGTGGGATATTGGCAACATGCCATTGACTTGTTGTCCACTTTTGTGTGGAGACCTTACAAAGATTGTCAGTCATGGGCGGATGAGGATAATCATTTGTCATGGTGTAGACAACTAAGGTACCTAATTGGACAGATAGTACAATCTCATCATATCATAGAGATATGCCTCCTAGAGTAAGTACGAAGGTAGTTTGGAGAGGTCCAAGGGTTACCAGTGGGGACTGCAAAGTACATGTGGTCATTGCGTGAGATACAGCCATGGGGCCAGATGATACCAGTAGTGATAGTTGAGTAGAGCATAGATGCATTACATCTTGTACTGTGGGGTTGGGGAGATGGAGATGTAGATGCAAATGTGGGCACCACGTCCGAATATGATGCATGGTGGGCCACCCATAGACCTAATCCTTTGACTGATCCAGACCACCCAACACTAGTGAAGCATAGAGGTAGGGGCCCACGAGGTTGATTCAGGGGGCGAGGACAAGGGGAGATAGAGGAAGAGGAAACAAAGGGAGGGTCATGATGGTAGGGATGGCAAAGGAGCTAAAGGAGGTTAAGCCTGTTAGATGAGGGTGAGGGAACGAAGGGAAGTGGGACATCTCTCATTGATTAGGGAGGAGAAAAAGGATGAGGAGAGAGTGGAGGAGGAGCATGTAGATGAGGAACCTCTTCCCGAGGTTGGATAGAAGGAGGTGATCATGGGGGAGGTAGAGCATGAGATAGAGGAGGAGGAGGAGATAGGAGAGGCAGAGTGGGTCCTCTAAGAGTAGATTATGATGGGGGAGGAGCATGTAGAGAGTTGGAGGATATTCCCATCAAGGATAGAGATGGATTAGTAGATTAGAGGCTGGTAGACCTACATAAACAACTCAACACAATGACTGCCAAGATATGGTCTTAGAGGTAGACGTGGGCACCCTTAGGATAGAGAGGGATGTAGAAGTGATTGGCCAGCAATGAGCAGATCAGCGGTGCCTGGATTTCATTTCTACTCTTAGTGGTTTGTCTGTAATATGGCTTAGGAGTTTTACAGGTCTAGCAAGGGTGATTAGTATTATAGAGATTTATATGAGAGAGCAGTGCCACCTAAGCATAGAGATCTGAGCTTCACATAGGTCATGAGTAGGTTATAGAGTCAGTCACATTCTAGACGATCACATAGTAGTGGGGGTATTTTTGGGCTGAGACAGTCTTCTCCTTATGACTGACCCCAATCAGAGTATAGATCATCGGGGTAATTGCAATGAGAGGATAGGTAGGACCATCAGCCCTCACCATGACCATCACCTTCAAGGGATCAAGGTAGCTATGGCTAGAGCACATTTTGATATTGTATTGGGACACTTATATTTTTGACCTTCAAACCTGTGAGCTCCATTTTGAGGGGTATCATGATTTTTTACTATGACACTTTTCAGAGATATGTGTGTGTGTGTGTGTGTGTGTGATGCATGATTTTGGTGGCAAGTATATGATATGTATTTTTTATATTATTCATTTATGATTTCAAGTGATGGATTATTATGCTTTATGATGTCCATTCATATTATATTTTGATGAGATGATTCTATGTGTTGATGTACTATGGATGGATAATGGATTTTTTCTTCTTATATATGATTCATATGTGATGATCTATGGATTTATTATGTTATAATGTTATGCTAACATGGATTTTGAATGATGGATGCAATGCTATGTGATTTTTGTTGTGGATTATGAATGTGATGTTATGTATGATTTTCCTCTATATCATGCAAATGCCATTTATATGCGATGATAATGGAATATGATTATGAAATGATGTGGATGTAATGATATGTCAAATATGATGTATTATGCAATGTATGATCTCTTATGGATATGCATATGTAATAATTATGTTGGATATTATGCAATGATATGTATTAAATTCTAATGTTATATGAATGTAGGATGACATGAGATGATTATGACGTTGGATGGCTATGTTATCTATGTTTTTATATCTTTTGATGCAATATGGTGACTAGTATGCATATATGATGATACCTATGATTCTCTAACATGATTATGTATATAGGATATTGTAGAAATTTTTTCCTAGACCTGCTCAAACATGGAAAAACAATCAAACATTACTCCTTAAACAAGTATAAACAATCATTCCTCATGAAATTCCTTCAAACACAAGAACATGGAATCAAAGTAAAGTAATCAAATAAACTACTAATGAAATTCTATTCTAAATGCTCAAACTAGCATCCCATGGGGGAATTGGTGGTTCTTTGATGTCGAAAGAAGCCCTTTCCCAATTCCTTGATAATCTTGATGATAGATGTGTGATTCTTGATGCAAAATGCCAATAACCTAGCTATGGATGACAAAATTCTATGCTAACATGGATGAGATTGTGGATGAAATCATGGATGATTTGAACTCAAATGACTATAATCTATTTGCATGAGGTTGTGTCAACTTTTGGATCATAACCTTGCCTCAAAAATCTAGATGATTGTGGATCCTAAATCAATAGAGAAGGCCTCTATTTATAATGAAGAAAGTTTGAAGAATGAGGAATAGGATGAATGTGGGATTAAAGAAGGGACCAATGGAATTGTGCCACTTGTCAACATGCTAATGAAGGAGAGTGCAGCACATTTTGAACAATGTGCATATTAAATGCATGTAGGTGAAATATGAATTTGAAGAGGTGACTTGTGTAAGAGGGGACGTAAGAGGAATTAATGCCAAATTGGCTCAAGGAGAGGACATGTAAGAGCATTTAATGCCAAGTTGGAAGACAAAAGTCCTTTGGGAGGGAGAATTCAAATAAGTGGAATATTCCAAGAATATTTCATATTTGAATGGAAATAGGAGGAATTAGTAAATCAAATAAATTGATTTACATGTGCAACTTGCAAAAGCTAGAGGAATGGAGGATTAGTGTTAGAAGCTAATTAATTTGGGATTAATTAACATAGATTGAACTTAGTTGATTGTGACATTTAATTTAAATGCTTGAATTTATTTAAATCAAATGAGAGGATATTGGAAGATTAGTAATTTAATTAAATAAATTTAATTTATTCAATTAAATGAAGAACATTAGGATTTAATTAAATAAAGTTGATTTATTTAATCAAAGAGAGAACATTAGGATTTAATTAAATAAAGTTGATTTATTTAATTAAAGGATTAATTTTGATGAATTAATTAAATAAATATTATTCAATTAATTGGTTAGTAAAGAAATGATCAAGGAAGAAACAAAGTTAGTTAATCAAAATCAAGTGCATGATATCAATCAGGATATTTTGAGTGTCTACATTTTGCCCCTCTTTGAAGCAATGTACCTATTGTGTTGGTTCAAAGAATAACCTTGTTGAGATCAAAGTTCAAAAAAAAAATTATTTTTTCGGATGCCCCAGTGGAAAGAAGTATACTGGTACACTGCCCCCTCAAGAGATCGAGCAAAAAGTTCGATTTGAGGGTCAATCTCGCGAAAAAGAGGTTCAACATGGATGTATGGATGGTTACGATGATGATGCAAATGACATGGTTTTAAGATGCTTAGAATAACAAATCTTTATTATCCTAAACAATTGAAATGATGATGTAATGCATGTGAGATGGATGAGATGGATGATGTTATGATATGCTCTTTTTCTCTTTTCAACATCTTTTCTATGTGTAATATGATGATGCAATATGTATGTATGTACGGATGATGTGATGATACCTATATAATTATGCAATTGATGTTTTATGCAAATGTATGGTTTATGAGATGCTTACACTAACAGATCTATATTATGGTGCAATGGTGGAAATGCAATGTATGTGAAATGATCGATGTTTCCAATTATGTATGATATGAATGATATGTGGTATGCTGATGGTTTTTCAATGCAAGATGGATGCATTAGTGATGTTTGGTTGATTGTCATGATACCATGTTAGCACAGAGAGAAGAAAAAAGAAATGAGATGATGAAAAGAGGATCCAACAAGTCCATGATCTATTGAGACTTTATTAGAAATAATGATGAGATATGATGATCTATTGATTATCCAGGGATTGGGGATGCAATGAGCATAACTTACCTTATTTTTGATAAAACACATGGATACAATGCATCAAGGTTTAAAGAACTAGGATGGTTTTGTACCTAGTGTGATGGACTTTGACTTGAAAAAAAGATAGGAATATCCTTGTTCACACCTGACATACAAAAACCTTACTAGGATGTACTTCAAAAATTTTGAACATCTCGAATTAAGACATAGAAAGGCATAACCTCCCAATGTAATAGTCAAAAAGCTATCCAAAACACCTTCCATACACACCAAGAAAAGTAAGCATGACCAAGGTTATATTACAAGAATGTCCAACAAGCACAACAGATAAAAAGATAACGATCAATGCCCCATTCCTTTCTCTCTAAATTTTTTTGATAGACATCATCGAGAGGTCATTTGAATGAGCACAATAAGCTAAATCAACAAGAAAAATATCAAGTAAACAAACAAGCTAATGTTCTTCATACCTCGAGCCAAAGGGATTTTTTTTTAGGATAAGAATCCAAAGTGATTGCTAGTAGATAATGCCCATTATAGGAAGGAAGCATCCTAAGACATGTTAGTGGATGGTGGCAAGTTGCTTTGTTTAGGAGAAGTATCCAAAGTGTTTTTCCAATAGATAATGCCCATTGTAGGAAGGATACATCCTAGGACATGTTAGTGGATGGTGGCAAGTTGATAGGTTTTTCAAAAGGCTGTTGATATAAGGTTGATTGACATGTTTGCGAATGATCAAGAGTTTGATTTTGCATTTAAAAGTTTGTTGTTTTGATGTTGATTTTGCATTTGAAGCTTGCTTTTGCTGATTGTTGTGGTGGTTTCTATTTGTATTGCTAAAGGATGAAGGTGACGATTGATTTATTATGGATGAGATTATTACAGGTGAAAGCAAAATGGGACAGATGGATTTTTTCAAATATTTGGATGTTTTTGATGTTTTTGAAATGTTATGAGGTTTTTTTTTGGATTTTTAGGTTATTTAAATGTTTTTATGTTTTTGTGTCTCGAGGACTGATCAAAGATTAGCCTTGCCTACGTTTAAGCTCAGAGACGATGTAGTTCAGATAACCATGTTTTTGACGTTTTTTTGACTTTTAAGAGTGTTTTTGGATTTTGATATGATTTGAATGTTTTTGGGTTTTCGCATGATTTTGACGATTTGGATATGGATATGTGTGATGATTTCAGTGATTTGTTTTGGGGATTTTGTTGAAAACCAAGTTAAGGTTGATTGATCTGATTTGATGGATTGATATGATAACATTGTTGAGGATACACAACAATGCAAGGATAGTATTAAGAAACACGAGGATTGGGAAGGATATCCCAAGATGATGATGGATTGATGATGATAAAATTGTTGAGGATACACAACAATGCAAGGATAGTGTTAAGAAACAAAAGGATTGGGAAGGATATCTCGAGATGATAATGGATTGATTGGATTTGGTTGATCAAGATTGTGAAGCTCGGTTTGGAACAAAATTGTTTTGAATGATTTGATGTGATGATGAAGTGTAAATTAGATGTGAATGATATTGATTGTCTGGATTGATGTTCGATGAAAGATAAAGTTTGATAAGGAACATCTTCTTGTCAAAATATTCCATGGGCTAGTGATTTGGATTTTGGATCACAAATGTTTTGACCAATTTGATTTTATGTTTGCCAATGTTTGGATCACCACATAAGTTAGAAGATATAGATCAATATTTATTCCTAAAGCAAGATGTAAATATCTAACCCCAATGTCTTGCAATGTATGGAATCCCATGGATCGATGCTTGGATAGGTGTTTGGATAGATGGATATGGATTATCTTGCAATAAGATAAGGTGTTCAGATAAAGAATGCTCATTTTGATAATGCTTCATGGATCTGATAACATTGGATAGGATAGGATCAATGAAAATGGCCCATGTCAAGATATTTACCATATAAGCAAGTGCAAAGTGTGCACCAAACTTTGTCAAGATCAAGATAATTTGGAAAATGGATGTAGATGGATGAAAATGGATTGGATAAATGATTCATGGATGAATGGGTTTATTATGGATAATATGGATGGAATGTTGGATTTATTATGGATGATATGAGATGCTTCCAACTGAATTAGCACATGCAGATGCTCGATTCTACACATGACACCTATTTGTCAGGTTTTCATCATGATACCTGTCCAAAGAGCCACCAAAGTGGTTTTCAATGGAGGAAAATTTTTATCTTTACTATTTTCAAAAAAAATTGATTTTTTTGTTTTTTGTGAGAGATTTTAAGTTCCTGCTAAACCACCTGGTGATGTCGATGTATATGCTTTTGTCATAATGTGTCATCAATATCCTACTTGAAGAATTTTCTTTACCAAGATACATGCACTTGAATGCAACTTTTGAGATTTTTGATCTACTTTGTTGATACCAGAGTTAACTATGGTTTTATGTGCACATTGCAATAGAATGCCTTCTTAATCCTTATGATGAAGGGTTGCTGCCAATAAATGGTCAATGTAAGAATTGGATATCATGCATGTAGGAATGGATAGTGGAGTGTGTTTATGAATAGGAGATAGATTGGTTGACAACTTGGAACCTTTGACTCTCCAAACTTGGGAAGATGAACAATGATGGGTGGATACGGAAGTGTGCATGGAATTAGGACCAACTGCTTGATATACTTTGTACATCACTTGGGAAGCTTACTTTTGCATTTTTGGACATCCTTGATGGATAATTTTCCCTTTTTTATTTTTCCCCATAGTTTCTTTGACTAATGGAGTTTGATAGGGATAATCTTTCTTTGTAATCTTTGGTATCCATGTGTATTTGATTTGTTTATTATGCTTCCCAACTTCTTTTTCTTTGATAATGTTCTTTGTACTTTGATTCAAATGTTTCTTTTGATGTTAGTCCCAATTCATCGATGGGGTGATGGGTGGATGAAGATTCATGACATGGCTGGTTGTAGTATCGATATTGGTTTCCTCATAAGGACTCTTTCTGCTCCCTGTGTTGATGCTTAGACTAGATAAAGTTGCCCCCAGTAATATAGAGGTGTCACTGATATCTTTAGATCCATTCATTGTCGAATAACCAAGACCTTGATGCTTAGGATTGCCAATTATCTGCACTGGTTCTAGGATACCCTATTCATGTAGGTCTAATCATTTGCCTTGATAATTCATCCATTGAAACATTTTATCTGCAATAGGATATGATTTACTTTGGAAAAAAGGTGCTACTCCTCTGCTCTATTGTGGATCTTCAAAGGTGATAGCTTCTTCATTGATAAGATAGCTTGCCCTAAAAAAGGTAAGTGATCCAAGTTTATAAGTGATAGGATCCTCCATAAGTGGTATGACTTCTTGATTCATATATTTGGCTTGATCTTGTGAAATATCAGATTTTAATTCTTCTTCAAGAGGTTTTGATGATTCAATGTCCACGTAGAAGTCTCCCTCATGGTTCATTTTTGATATTCCTTCATAGTATTTTTTTTATTCACAAATTTTGTAGAAGCCTTCTTCATGACCCATTTCTGATATGTCTCTAGATTTTTTTGATTCACAACTTTGTAGGAGACTCTTATTCCTTGGTAATGATATCAAGAGTATGAGACTCTTTTTTTGAATGAAGATCATCTACATGTCCATCCAAAGGAAGCATCTCATGGGTAGAAGGAGGAATATGTGCTATATGGCTATGATCATCTTTTGCAACATTTTGTATAGATTGGAGTGTGTCCATTAGATCATTGTAGTATCTTGGAGATATGAATTCTTGATCTTGATTAATTTCAGAATTACTTTTTACTTGCCTTGGATCAAGTTCTTGACATGGTTCAGTTTCAAAGGATGGATTGCTTATAAAGGGTTCTTGGATGTCTTCATTAGGCATAAGAAGTGGCTCAATATCCTCTTGATCTTTGAGTGAATTTGGATCAAGTGTTGAGTTGAAGATTTCTTCAATATCTGTAACCATGAGGTCAAAGGATGTCAATATGTCTTAGAAAGGACCATTGCTAGTATTTGGTGAAAAATGTTGATCATTCTTTGGAATACATTTTTGAGACATGTCCTCTAACTCATTACGTGATGTAGAGACATTTTCAACATGATCATTGGTCAATGGATCGTGGATTATGTCAATAGGATCAAATAATTCTAATACTCCTTGAAATAGCTCATTGTGAAATATTTTTAAGGGATTTTGATCATGACTAAAAAGTGACTCTTTATGTATGTTGAGTTGATCATCGGATAAGGTAGAAACATCTTCAAGGTGCTCATTGATGGATAGATCTTGATCATTTTTTTCAACAATTGTGGTGGAGAGATTTTCAATGTTTTCAACCATAGGATCAAATGATGTTAACATTTCTTGAATTAGAGCATTGTTGGGTATTGTTGGTGGATTTTGATCATGATTTAAAAGTAACTTGATATATGTTTATTTGATTGTTGGATGAGGTAGAAACATCTTCAAGGTGCTCATTGATGGATAGATCTTGATCATTTTTTTCAACAATTGTGGTGGAGAGATTGTCACTACTATCACTAGTGGTTGAATCTTGAGCATTGTCCTCAACAATTATTATTTTTTGATCAATAAGGTCTTGGATGAGATTTTTGAGTTGAATACAATTTGATGTTTGATGAATATTTTCTCTATGATACTCACAATAAGATCTACCCATATTCCAAGGGAAGTTTAGGATAGAGTTGAAAGCACTTACCTTTGGAAGAGTGATGAGTTTTGCATCAAGTATCTTTCTTAGCACTAATTTGATTGAATCTCCAAACGGAGTGTATTCATGTTTGTTCTCTTGAGATATTTGTGCTTGTTGAGGTGATTCTTGTTGTGATTGATCTTGGAGATGTGGTGATTGGGTTGTTTATTGATGTTGTTGATCTTGATATCCAACCTCTTGACACTGGGGATATTGTGTAAGGAAAAATTAGGGCATCTCAGAGAAATCTCTAAGAACAGTGGTGTCTTTGGTATTTTCAATTTCGATTAGATTCCCTCAAAGACACATACAACTATGCCCTAAAGCAGAAATAGACACAGTTCATTTCCCACATTAATCCTTCTGAGAGAAGCACATGTAAATTCAACATCATGCAATAACAGATTCTAGAAGCAGAACCAACACAAATGAAAGATAAAATAGAAAACTAGAACACACAGATTTACGTGGGGAAAACCCTTTTGGGTAAAAAACCCCACACTCCAAAGATAAAGCCATTGTATTACTCAGTAACAAAAGGTTACAATAAAATTTTAGGCTCGTAGCCTTTTCAGAGATTACATCTTGTTCATTCTGGATACAACCTAGTAGCAAACTCTCCTTCAGTACATTTCCTGATTGACCTCTCAAACCAAACAATCTTCGTACTGCTGTAATACCCTTAAACAGTATACAGTATAGATCGACATGAGAGATCGACCATGGCATTCAATCCTTGATCAGGAGATAATTCAGAAGCATAACCCTGCCTCTCACTTCCTCTGTTTTGGCCTCATGGCCTCTGCCATCCAGCCAGCCTCTCAGCCCTCTTTGTAATGCTCTCCTGCTTTCTCTCTTCTTTTTTAGAACGTCCAACACATACATCTATCCATTTGTTCTTCACTACCTCTATGAATCAGTTCGTTTCCAACTGTTGGATCACAATAGCAAATAGTTCACATTCTGCTCTCTCTGATAGGTCCAAGTCACAGCACGTAGGACAGTCTTTCACTCGGTCAAAGGTGTTCAAAATGTATTCGCATGTCAGTGAGACACTAACTGTGTCTTCCCGATGCCACAAATCCCAACCATCGATATCGCCAAGAGTCTTCACAATTAGCAAGATGTTATACTGAGTTCACAAGTTGCATCGACCTCAGCAATCCCATCGGCGACACAATCTCTATTCGCTAAGACATCATACCAAAGTTCACAAGTCACATAGACATCAGCTTTCCCTTCGGTGAGACTATCGCTAGTCAGTGAGAGGTCATACCGATGTTCAAAGGTCACATCGACCTCAGCAAAATCATCGACGAGACAAACGCTATTCGCCAAGACATCATATCGAAGCCCTCAAGTCATACTAAGCACCAAACAGTCACTAGGAGTCATACCGACAACAGAATATGCCATTGCCAAGACAAACATCCATCGCTAAGACTTCATACCGAAACCTTTAAGTTATCCTGATGGCTCTGAGTGTATAGCTGTCGGTGAGACATCTTCCTATCGCCAAGAGTTCCTACTGAACCCTTATGTTACTATGATCTATCTTTCACCGAGAGGTCATAATGAACACAACATGTCATCCCGAAGACCATATACTATCAGCAAGAGAACCAGCCGTCGGCAAGACATCTTACCGAGGCTTCCATGTTACCCTGATGAACATCGATGAGACAAACATATGTCACCAAGAGTTCATAGCAAAGCCTCCATGCTACCTCGAAGACTCCAAGTGTAGCTATCGGCGAGACTTTCCATATTGACAAGACTTCATACCGAAACATATGAGTTACTATGATGACACAGTCGCCATAAGTCTCCCCAACATCTGCTAGACACCAACCCGTCGGCTAGAGATCTCCACTTGGTAGAAGGTTACAGTGAATGCCAATAGTCACAACAACAACACCACAAGTCACAATGACAACACTAGTCGACAAGACAGAAGCATTGTCTCGGTGACCTATACAAACCACAAGGTTACCAAACTGCCAGTCGGCCAGACAAAAGGAAAGTCACACTGACTTTGCTCTTTCAGAGGTTACAGCCTGTGAGATTGAGGCACATATTTCCAACAATCTCCCACTTGACGAAGATCACATAGGCACCTCCAAAGCAACCAGACACTAAGATCACACTAGCTCCACTAGTTCAGACCCCGCAATACTCAAGACACCCAATCAACAAGATTCCACAGATAACAGTCCACTAGACAATTTGCAACAAAGACCAGGCATCCAACTGCAACTCACTGTCCAACAAAACAACTGAAATGCAACTGATCACAGCCTTCCAAGAAACCACATATACCTCAAACATGCTCTCATGCTCCATCAACAATTCTACACCAACATCCAAGATGTCCACCATTCAGGCAACAAACCTTGTCATCTTCCAACATGCCACCTGAGGAAGAAAGATACAAGCCAAGGTGAATAAGCACCATTCCAATGAACATAAGCAAAAGATCCCAGTGATATCATCAACAAGATACTGCTACCACTTCACTGTGCTCAAATTCTATACAAAATCAATATCAACTTCAAAGCCTCAAATAGAACACAACCGTGAAGTCATTCTCTAGAAACAAGACAAAAACACCAGCTAGAACAACAATCAGAATGACTGCTTCCATCCAACTGATAAACCCATGTGACTAAAAAATAGCACCCATAGCTCATTCTATTCCATCCAATCTCATATACCTTAAAGGTATCAACATTAGTAAACTCATGCCGCTCCAAAACCAACTTATTAATCAGCAAATACAAGCTCCAAGTGCCAACCAATCGAAAAAGAAAAAACACATACAAGAACTCCCACTGCCCGAGTAATCCAAATTTGAAATATCAAAGGCATCACAAGTATACCAATCACAACACATAGAAAATGTAACCATGTAGTACCGAGGAAATATCCACAATGATATGCACAACCTGCAACAAACTGCTACAAGAAACATTTCTCTCACCACAAGTCTTCACGGTTCTCCCAAGATCTCCACATGTAATAAAGGAAAAAGAAATAAGAACCTCCATGTCATCACCCATGAACATGAGTGAAAACACATGACCACAAGCAAGTGATCACTATAGCTCCAACCAAACCTCAAACCAATGTAATGTGAAAACAAACATCTCGGAGGAAAACCAAGACCAAAGAGAGAAACTCTGCACATCATATTCCTGTAGAACATTCTCCTATATACACTTCTAATAGCCAGTTGTGTCAAGAATGATCTACTTCACATCCCAAAAGAAAATCCTTAACAACATCCAACCGTTCAATCACCAAGATCAAACCAACTTCTAATATCATGTAATCAACATGGATGTAAGCCTCTCAAATAAGATCAAGCTAGTTCATTCCCCATTTCAGGAAAATAGCCCATACACCATCTCCTACCAATTCTCATTAGTAAAAAACATAACAAAAAAGCTCAAGGAGATAAACAAGTTGTACAAATTCCACTATGAATCCTCTAGAACCATTAAACAACAATTCAAGATCCATGTCATGAAAGTGAACATAAAACACATCTAAAAAATATAATGGGCCAAATACCTCTTAGATAGACTGTCGAGCAGACCAAGAGTGGGAATGAGAATACTCCTTCAAGATATATAATTCACCAAGACTAATCAAGAGCAATCTCCTCATAGGTCTCTATTGAACTCACGTTCAACTAAGGTGTAGGCTTCTTGGACTTTTTGCTAAAAACTTCACCAGGAATACCATCAACAACACTTCTCTCATAAGAGAAAAATAGCCTCACCTTATTCTTCTTCATGTATCGATGAGTACTAGCAACCGATCATCTCATGCTAAATTTCAATTGCATTACTGCACTATCATGAAGTATCAAGCAAATAATCAAAGCACCCAATAGACAAAGAATTACTAGACCACTGTCAAAGCTCCAATCATCTGAATCAGGGACTTATCATGACACCATGATCTACACATCCCCTTAGGAGATACCATGCTTCAAGTGACTTCACCATGGTCTCAAGTACAATGCATGATGCCAAAACTCCAGTGCATAAACAAGAGTATACCATAACATAAAGAAAACAGACTCAAAACCAACATCACCTATCAAGTACCACCAACACCTTAGCCAAAGACTCCAAGCATCCTCCATGGCTCCAAGATGTTGCACATCTTCAAATAATTTCCATACAAATGTGAAAGAACCCTTTCTATAGCAACAGGATCTAAAAGCTCCCCCTTGAAAAATCTACAACACTAAAGAAGACCATTCACCACCATGTGATGAACCCACAGTCACTGCTAAAGCTCCCACTGAAACGTGACATTCAAGCTCTCCTAGCATCATGACCAATCATCTTCACTATCAAAAGCTTACACAGAGCAGTGTAACCAAGCTATCCATGACATTGTGATACAAATGCTATAGATTCCCACAACCAGCTATTCAGGTACTCAACAATATCCATCCTCTCATCTCAAAACAATCACACCAATGCACAAGTGACCACAGACAAGGCCAGCTAACAAGTCTACACCAACAATGAATCAACCTCATGGATAAAGACAGTCCACATCCAAGTTATCTCACTATAGCCAATGAGTAGCTAATCCACCAACCGTATAACTCATAGATCACAAACATCGAACATGCAAACCCATCATCGCATTGGAAACTACAACACTAAGATTTCAAAGAGAATAACCATGTAGACAACATGACTCAAACACCAGATCATGCCAAACCTGATTTTCCAATAATGTCCACAACGAGCACCATAATCAAGGAACCCACAAGCACCACCACAAGAATGCTAAGTGAAAAATCACGTACCAACACTCCCATGTAGAGAAGAAAACACACCTCCTCAAACCATGCACAAAGAATGTATGTAGAACTACAACTATCTCATCCAGTAACACCCCAAAAGCATGTATGTTGGATGTTAATCTATAGAGAACAAAATGATCAAGATGTTGGAACTTACAAAATTTGGTTAATCTACAGAGAAAAAATCCACAAAATAGGTCAATGGTCAAAGGAAATCAAAACAATAAAGTACATGTTAAAATAAATTTGAAAAAATGACCTTTTACCCCAACCCAGCATCGCAATCCACAAAGGCATCGCTATTTGGAGGCTTTATCGTTGCTCTGTGGAAATCAATGTCGCTCTGTGGAAATCAGTGTTGCTCTATGGAAAAACAGAGACTGCATTTGTGTCAATATATCAACCGTCACCCTTTGAGATTTGAATGATCTGGCCCTAGGGAAAATAAATATGTTTCCCTTTAGATATAGAGGTGGCATTGCTATATAGCAGTGTTGGACTAATAGCATTGTTGTTTGTCCTCTTCAGCATCGTTATGTCCTGAGAAGAAATAGAAAAGAGAAAAACAACAGAATTGACCCAAAAAACATGTTAATTTTGAGATTTATTCCCTCCTTCTAGTGCCAAATGTAGAATTCTTTCCCTAGACCTGCTCAAACATGGACAAACAATCAAACATTAGTCCTTAAACAAGTATAAAAAAGCATTCCCCATAAAATTCATTCAAACACAAGAACATGAAATCAAAGTAAAATAATCAAATAAACTACTAATGAAATTCTATTCTAAATGCACAAACCAACATCCCATGGGGGAATTGGTGCTTCTTTGATGTGGAAAGAAGCCCTTTCCCAATTCCTTGATAAGCTTGATGATAGATGTGTGATTCTTGATGCAAAATTCCAATACCCTAGCTATGGATGACAAAATTCTATGCTAACATGGATGAGATTGTGGATGAAATCATGGATGCTTTGAACTCAAATGACTATAATCTATTTGCATGAGGTTGTATCAACTTGTGGATCATAACCTTGCCTCAAAAATCTAGATGATTGTGGATCCTAAATCAATAGAGAAGGCCTCTATTTATAATGAAGAAGGTTTGGAGAATGAAGAATAGGATGAATGTGGGATTAAAGAAGGGACCAATGGCACTATGCCACTTTTCAACATGGTAATGAAGGAGAGTGGAGCACATTTTGAACAATGTGCATGTTAAATGCATGTAGGTGAAATTTTAATTTGAAGAGGTGACTTGTGTAAGATGGGATGTAAGAGGAATTAATGCCAAGTTGGATCAAGGAGAGGACATGTAAGAGCCTTTAATTCCAAGTTGGAGGACAAAAGTCCTTTGGGAGGGAGAATTCAAATAAGTGGAATATTCCAAGTATATGTCATATTTGAATTGAAATAGGAGGAATTAGTAAATCAAATAAATTGATTTACATGTGCAACTTGCAAAAGCTAGAGGAATGGAGTATTAGTGTTAGAAGTTAATTAATTTGGGATTAATTAACTTAGATTGAACTTAGTTGATTGTGACTGTTAACACTATGATTTGCACCCAAGCTGAAGTTTGACATAGCTAATCATGTGTAACATGGGAACTTTTCTAAGGCTATGGGTGACCTTATGGTAGAAAAGGACCTCCAGAGAAAGTTGGTTCTTTATTGGATCTCACCTAAAACTACTACTTTTTAACAGAGGAAAAGGGAAGAAAGCTAAAAATGAAAACTGAAACTAAAAGAAAATATTGATTCACCAACTGATAAGGGTTATAATGATTTAGACTTTCATACACTTGGCTACTAACGATAAAGCTAAACTGTACAACTTATTTTTTGTAAGTTCATGCATAAACATTTTACAAGAGGGCTTGAAATACATTAACCCTTAAAGAGGAAAAATTACCTTTCACAATTTAAGGGTACATCTAACTTAAACGTGAATTGTAACCTGCACAAACCTACTTTTTTAGAAAAGACATGAAAGTATGAGACAAAGCTTCATGAAGATTAAGATACCTCACAAATAGCTTGATCAATCATTCAATAATGCACAGATTCTGTAACAACAAGGAAGAAAAGCTTCATAATCAGAAGAATCCAAGGCATTGATTGTATATCATTCTCCCCAAATGAGTTACTAAGTATATCAAATCTGAGAAAGGATTATAGAAATCACTAACTTCAGAATTTACATTATCTAAACTAACTCCAAAATGAGTTACATGAGTGAATATAAAACACAACCCAAGTGGTTGCACCAAAATAGGATCAAGCAACCACCTTGGGTTAGATGCCCTAGAAAAACCTAGAAATGAGGCATTGGATTCCTCATAAAAATACCTCCAACATGTGGGGAAGAAATTTTTGGTCAAACCAAACACCTAGGTAGGAAAAACCACCAAAAAAGTACGTTAATGCCCCCTACAAGTGTGGGTACATTTCTTCAAACTAAAAATAACTCCCCCTATATTCTCTCCACTTTTTTTCAAAGCACAACTTTCATCTCTTGTTTTTGTTTTGGATTACAAAATGGCTTAAGGTTTATAAATACACCTTAAAGCCATTTGTCTTACAATAGAATTTATTCAAACAAAAATTACAAAAGCACCCTCAAAAGTATGCACATATAGTTGAGGTGGCAATCAAGTGGCATTCCATGTTGGATTCTCCATGTGTAGAAATGCATTTATAATAACAAAAACTCAAAAATACTCTAAGGAAAAAATGCCTAAACATAGAGCACCTTCTTTGGCTACGGGGTCATACATTTGTTGAATTGTTTTATTTTAAAACAATGGCATAAAATGCCACTTCACTCCTATCAGCATTTTTAGGGTAAAAACTATAAAATCAAAAGAAAAGAAAGAAATTTTCATTTGCATCACTTCGCAAAGAAACTTCAAGCAGCGCTGACACAATGAGGGTTTGACACTTTGTTGGGAAATGTCTATGTGAGTTATCTAGAGTTATATTTCAAGCATTTTGCAAGTATCTATCTGTGTGAACCCCAATCCTAATACTTGCAAAACAATGAGAACAAACACATTAAGTTAGAGATTGCAAGCAAGAACAAGGATTCCCCATGAAATCCATTTAATCATAACTCAAATTAGGAAAAACAATGAAAAAAATAATGAAATAACAAAATAAAGATTAAATCCTAATTAAGCAAGCAAACTCTTGATCCCATGGGGGAATTGGTGCCAATTTGATGTGAAAATTAGCCCTTTCCCAATTCCTAATAATGCAAGTTTGATGTGATGAAGAGATTTGATCCACTTTGTTGATGTTGATGAATGCTCCAATAAGAAAATCTGCATAACCTAGCTATGATTCAATAAAAAATGGATGAGGATTGCTAATGATTTGAGCATGGTAACTTTGCATAATTTGTGGATGATAAAATGAGGATATGAGCTCTTTATTTATAGAATTCCAAGATGGATGAATGTTCAAATTTGAGCAATGTGGGACTAACATTCATCCAATGGCAAGATGCCACTTGTCAACCTATGAGTGGATGGAGGATGTGCAAGTTTTGAGGATTGTGGCAATAAATGCTTATTTTTAAATTTCAAATTTGTTGAAATGACTTGCAAGAGGAAATGGAAAATGCAATAAATGCCACTTGGCTCAAGGAAAAGGATATGTAAGATGGAGTAAATTCCTTGTTGGATGTACATGTCAACTTGGAATTTGAATTCAAACTTGGAGGAATATTCCAAAAGATGCCTTGTTGAGGAAAATAGAGGATTTAAAAAATCAATTAAATCTATTTTCATGTGCAAGTGGTAAAATCTAGAGGATGGGACATGAATTAGAATTAAATTAATCAAGGGTTAATTAATTTAACAGGAGATTTGATGATGTGACCTATTTGACTTAAATTTGTGGATTTATTTAAATCAAATAATGAGAAGAATGTGATAAGAGATTAATTAAATAAAGATTTTGATTTATTTAATTAAAGGAGATGATGTTAGATTAAATTAAATAAGGTTTTAATTTATTTAATTTAATAGATAGAATTTAGAGATTTCATCAAATAAAATTAATTATTTAATTAAATAGGATAATTAGATCAGATTGATTGATTTAATTAACAAAAGAGAGAGACTTAATTAGACAAAATGATTTATTTAATTAAGGGAAGGAAATTGATGAATTTAATCAAATAAGGGAATTTGATTAAATGGTTAGACCGAGGGATGATTCAGAATGAAATGATGTTAGTAGTCGGGATTAGATGCACAATGTTAGTAGATACATTTTACGTGTCTACACTATCGATTTACTACATGAACACACAGGTAAATCATTGTTTGGAAGTTTTCCTTCAGATAGAGACACTTAGATTAATTTTTAATGCTTTACAAGCCATGGAATATGTTACTTTCCTTGCAGATTTTCATTTGTTTCTCTCTGTGTTATTCACCTGTTCAGCCACCAAGGAAAACAACATTGGCTCCTATACCTAAAGAATGAAGGAATGGCAGCTAGGTAAGTGAAAAGAAATTGTTATCATTACATTTTCCTTCGTATTTTTTTGTGTAAATTTCCTATGAAGATTGCTTGCTTCTACATGTGTTCTCATGAATATCTTTCCATCCTTTATAGCCACCATCGCCAAACCCTGGTATTTGAAGGATATTCCTTTTGATGAACAATCTTATTGCATACAATATGTTATTCTGAGTTGCAGCCTTTCAAGTATTCTTATGACATCTCAGCTATGACAAAGGGATAAATCCCAAATGGTTTTGATGGTTGCGGCTACATCTTTTGTGCACCTTGATTTTGTGGCATTTTCTTCTAGGTCTTCATGTTATTTTATGTTCACTAATATATATGCACTTTATGAGATAAAAATTATTTGAGCTCAGCCATCTTACATTTCATATGGTGGCCACTGTATCTTCTTTAATATTTTTGCATATTTATGACTCTTTTAATTGATTTTCATTCATGGTCTTCATTTGCAATTAAAACCCTAACTAAGTCATCTTTCTTGTGGCCTTACAAATTGTGAGTTTGCATTCATAGGTAGCACTTTATTGGTTTATTAATTTTCCATAGATATTGAAAAATGCCCTTTGGGTTTTGATATCTTGCTTCTCCTTCATATTATTTCCTATAACTTTGAAAACTCCTGTAAGTTCATGTTCTGGGATTGTAATTCTAAAAACCCTCTCTACTTAAAAAGGCCATACATTTTGTGGTTCCCACTCTAGTGACTAAATTATTTTTCAATTTCTTGTGGCATTCTAAAAAGGAAAAGAGAAAACCCTAAAGGTTCCACTAGGGCTTCTTGCCATACAATCTTCTTTTGCACCTATAGGAGATCTTGTACAAAGGTTCACACTGTCTTTCATGATAAATTCCATCAACAATATAATTTGCACCTTTACAAACACATCTTCCCAACACAGAGCTTCCTCACCTTGTCATAGAATAAATGCTAGAATAGATGACAACTTAGCTTTTCATTGCTCATTTCACATCACAATAGAGTTTTCAAAAGTCACAAACCTCACCCCTGCAATATAGTCCCGTAGAATTTTTCATCTTTACACACAAAGAATAAGATCTCAATGAATATCTAAACCTATCATTCTATGTCTGGAACATGCCTTTCTCTAGCTTCTAGCTATTAAGTTTCTTATGTATCCATTGTTATTAATATGCTCAACTTGCATGAATACTTGTAAGTGAATGATATTTGACCATATGTTTTGTCAGAGCTACTTTTCTGTAATATGATTTTGTTTTTTTCATGGTTCTTTATGTTGCAAGCAATGTATGAATGAATTATATCACTTTGTACTACCACCTTTTAAGTCAAAACTATGACTGCACTTAATTTTTGTTTTAAATGCACAATTCTTATGACTGTTCCATTTTTTATAACACAATCAACACTATCATAGTGACTAGATGGCTATACTTTTCTACCCTTAAGGTACCAGCAGATGCTTGCAAATGTTGCAAATAAATCCTATGTTGTTTATTCCTAAAGTTTTGTGGACTGCCCTCCCCAAAAACTTTGACTTGTAAGTTGTATTGTTTCTTAATGATTCTTATTGCCCATTTCTCATTGCTTTGTTTCTAAGTAACTATACATATTTTATTGTATTTTCATGTACATTTACTTGCATATGCATTACACCTCATATAACTTATGCACCTTTGTTGTCTTCTTGTTCAAGACTATTCTCCAAACATTTATATTTGACAACTACCATGCCATTTATAGTTGCTTTTCAAGGGCCAATTGAAAGAAATTGTCTTGTATTCACTGTTACTCCAGAAATTGACAGTTTTTATCAAACAAATCTTCCCCAGATTTGATGGTGAGTTTCATTAGCCATTAAGCTTAGGCAGAAGCTCATAGTATCAAATTATCATCAAATCTTCCTTTGTAAATTTTTAGTTACCATTGCATACATTACTATCACTGTACTTTTCACATGCTAACAATAGTTTATCCATTATGCATCTCTAACATAGGAAACTTGACCTCCAAGTACATCCCCTGATTTTGGAATTATGCCATCATTTAAAGGTGATGTAATTTATTTTGGCATTTGTTGCCTTTTTCTTTAGATTTATTTCATTCTTGTGGGCATCAAAATGTCAGATTGGGAATCTCTAAAGAAGAGGCAGCAGAACATAATTGTGACATAAATCAGTACTGCTCATATGCATATCAAAGAAAGGTATAAGCAAAGATTCACCTTGAATATCTCATTTTCTCAAGCATGCTAGGCTCAACTCTGGTAGGATCCTCATTTTACCCCACATGCTGAATTAGGATGAATAAAGAAAAAACATGATTACCTTGTAGCTACACATTAAGCAAACAGTTAGAAAAATATGTGCATATGCCCAAAGGGCTTGGTGATCCTATTTTTTCTTTTCTTTGGACATATACAACTTATTGTTTGTGTAATGCATGTGAAGGACAGTTTATACACTGGTGGGTGCATGTACATGTATTTTTAGAGATCGTTATTGCTTAGAGCACTGCTCTAACATCATTGCAATTCTTTCAGATGTAGGGGCTAGAAACAAGGAGCTACAGAGGACACAAGACAACTTGAAATAGAAGGCCAAGTAGGACCACAGACTCTAACCAGTCATCAGGAAATGACTAGCCTCTTCCCTTATATGTGCATTTTTGTTCTTTAAATCCATCAATGTATAAATTATACTTCATTTCATTGAACAAGTTAATTCTCATGGCTTGTGTGAGGCAAATATGTACTCTTGAATCAATAAATATTACTTTCAGCAAGATTTGTGTAGATCTTTTCAATATTGTATGCACTTGTATAAATACAATAATCTATTACTAAAAAATTGTAATCTCTTTGATTCTTATATTTATACAATTGAATGCAATATAGGGAAGATGGATAAGAAATGCACTTCACTTTTAGTTCGTAAACACTCTTTAGCTCACTCAATTTGACAAGAAACAAAAATGAGTAGCAGTGACATTTAATTTAAATGCTTGAATTTATTTAAATCAAATGAGAGGATATTGGAAGATTGGTAATTTAATTAAATAAATTTGATTTATTTAATTAAATGAAGAAAATTAGGATTTAATTAAATAAAGTTGATTTATTTAATTAAAGGAGGAATTTTGATGAATTAATCAAATAAAGATTATTCAATTCATTGGTTAGTAAAGAAATGATCAAGGAATAATCAAAGTTAGTTAATCAGAATCGAATGCATGATATCAAGTTAATCAAAATCGAATGCATGATATCAATCAGGATATTTCGAGTGTCTACAGATATATATTTTTTGTGTATCATAAGACACCTTCATGATGGGACCAAAAGATATGTTAGCATGGAGGACATGGATGTTAGCATGGAGTGGAGACAATGAAAGATTGATATTTTTCTATTCTAGGCTTTGCATTTAATTATAATTGGGCATAAAAAGTATGGAAAATGGACAATAAACACCATGCTATGACATAGACCAAGGTGTGTAAAGTTATCCACTTGTGAAGAATAGACAGTCAACAAACAAGGAATGCCATGACTCATACTAAGAGCAAAATTGCCCCAGTATTTTTGCCAAGGCAATCCACAAACAACAATCAAAGAAAAAGTGAGTCATGAGACATCCTTGCTCCTCTAAATCCTTCATGGGACATCCTCGAGGTAGCTAGTAACATGACCCAAAAGGAAAATCAAAAAGATAATACAAATTAGACCAACAAAATCAACAGCCATTCAGATCATTTTCCAGTGTTTGTTTCTTGATATTTGATTGACTAATTGATTGATGGGTCGATTGTTTGACAATGTTTGGTTTTAGGAGAGGGCATATGTCATATAAGATGTCAAGTCTGGTTTCGATCATGTAACCACCTATATAAGGAAAATGATAGAGTTTGATAGTGAAAATGTATCATTTTAGGAAGGACACATCTTGTATAAGACAAATGACCTGATTTATTATTTTGATGTTAATTTGAGGTTTAATTGATTTGGTTTGAAGACTTGTTGAATTTTTTTCTTGTTGATTCATGATTTTTGTTGAGGTTTTGATGATTGTTTGTGTGTGATGAAAATGTTTGATTTATTACAATATGAATAGTGATTGACTCGACAAAATCTAAAGGTCTGACCTAGGGCCTCAGGGGCTCATTGACTAATCGCCTTGCCTACATAACAATGCAAATAGACCTCATAGTTTGATATGACTTGACTTTGTTTTATTTATTATGGACTCACTCATGATTGACCCTATTCAACAAACCCTAAAGGACTAGCCTAGTGCCTTGGGGGCTCATCGACTGATGGCCTTTCCTATGTTATACACGTAGAGGCAATGTAGTTTGATTGGACTTGGACTAACATGATTGACTCATGACTCTATTTTTGGGATTTTGAAAGGTTATCAAGATGTTTTTGGGTTTTTGATATGTTTTGATTTTTTTTGGATTTTTGGTGTTTTCTAAATTTTTTTGGCATTTTGATGTTTTCTTTTTTTTTTTGGCTTTTTGATTTTTTTTTTTTTGGATTTTTGATTTTTTTTGATTTTTTTTTTGGATTTTTAATGCCTTCTGATTTTTTTTGGCTTTTTTATGTTTACTAATTTTTTTGGGCTTTTTCGATATAATGACCTCCAACAACAAGTGTAGAATCCTTTTGAGGATGTGGGTAAGTACTTGCCCCTAGTCTCGAGTATAGGACCAAATTATTAGGGATGGAATCAAATAAGATTTATTGCAGGTGGATATGGAAGGAAAATGACGTGAGATGTCAATCATTCTAGGTTATAAGAAGGACAACAAAGCGTTATTATGGATGATGTGAGAAAGCATCGAGACAAGATTATTATGAGCTAGAGGTGGTCACCTAGATAGAGTGATGGTAGATGATGGACCAAAGATTGACTACACATGGCACCTATTTGCCAAGTTTTCACTATGGTACTTATCCAAAGCACCACCAAAGTGGTTTTCACTATTGGATGAATTATTTCTCTTTACTATTTTTTTTATTTTTTTGGTGCCACCAAGATGCCTGTTTGCTAGGTTTTCATCAAGGTGACTTTTCTCTTTGTATTTTTTCAAGTTTTGACATATGTAGCTCTCTAAAGCTAGGTGTAGAATTTGTGCAAGTTCAATATATTGATAGGTTCTTACAATGGTTCACCTTCTAGAGTTGAAACCAATTCGGTTCAAACTTGGATGACCATGTCAGATGAAAGGATATGATCTGAATGAAGGGTGTGAATGATGCATGCATAGGGTGATTGATGTGGTGAATGAAGGGATCTAGGGTATGATTCTTATTGTGCACACTACATGGTCCATCAAAACTCATCTGAAAGGGTGTTTGGGTGACCAATCAGTTATAGTATGTGAAGGGGTCATTGTCAAAGGTCCATCAAGAAACATCACCAAGGGAGATGGAATGATATGATAGATGTGTGGATATGGATGGATTTAATAGAGTGTATGGATTGAGTGAAATTGATGAGGAAGGAGACTTTAGATCAACGAGCTCTTCTTTTGAAATTTTGTTTTGATAAATGTCCCCAGTGATTTTTCATAAAGAGGCATAATTGGAGATCAACTTTTTATTACTTTTGACTTATTTTTATCTTTGATTCATCCCATAGCTTTTGATTTTGACTAGATGAATTTTTTGATCTTTTAGTCTTTGCATTCTTTCATCTAATTCTAGATCTCCTTTTGAAGAAGATATTTTCACCTTTGATTCTTCATCTTTATCCTTGTTATTTTCTTGAGATACTACTTGTTGATCCTGTGTCACCAAAAAGTGTATAGTTTTCTTGATATGGGAATAATTGATGCCAAATTGGACTTAATGAGGCCTTGATTTGGTGTTGTGAGGCATTTTACACATCCGCATTATCTCTTGGGCCCTTGCAAATTAAATAAAATGCATTTATTGATGTCTTATAAAGATGATGTAAGGTGTTGTAACACATATTCACACTTTTCTAAGACCATAATATCATAATTCACCTAAATAACCTTACCAAGATCTATTTCAAATTCTTGTTAAGTCTTGTAACAAACTTTCACACTTTCCTAGGCTTGCCATCAATATTTACACCTTTCTTATGCTTTAAATGGCCCCTTTATACACTTACAGGCCTTACTTAAGTGTTTTGGTGAGGAATAACCTAATAAACATTATTTAAATTATCACAATTCCTGACATCCACTTAAAAATTCCCAAGTGGACTAAGTCTCCATTGGTGGCAACTTAGTCCCATTTGGCTCAAAAATCAAAATTAAATTAAATTTCTTTCAGGTTTTTATTCCTTAAGACCTAAGGTCAGCCTGTGATGAGGTATTTTTGGGAATTAGGGCATAATTGTGTATAAATATAGGTTTTTATTTCTCATTTTACCTAATTCATTTACTCCTCCTTTCATCAGTCATCTTCATCATTCTTCTCAAGCAAGCTAGGGTTTCATCATTCCAAGACATCAAGATAGCTTCCTAAGAAATTCAAGGGCATATTCTTCAACTATTGCTATAAAAAATCAAGATCATCATCATGGCAAGGTAATAACTCCATTGTTTCATGCTTCACTACTTTTTTTCTTCATTTTCATTTAATTACCTAAAAGGGGTTTGACCAAGGCACATCCCCATGCCCTGACATCCAACATTTCTTTCTCTTTCATTGTGTGTTCGCAAATTTAGGCACTTTGAGGAATTGAAAATCATTGAATATTATATTGAGGACTCATTGAAGACATCTCCTTGTTGACCAAGCCAAAATATCAACAAAAAGTCACTTTCAAGCCCAAAAATTAGAGTTTTAGAACCAGACACCTATGGGAAACCAGAGTGCAAACTAAGGGATTTTGTCTCCACTTTTGAATTTTTAGAAATTTAGAAGTGGACTAAGTCACCAAAAATGGTGACTTAGTCCAACTGAACTTATTTTTTAGAGGTTTTTACAGATTTGGATACCCATTTGGCAGATTCATGTTTTGGCAAGTTTTTCTCAAAACTGAGTTGCCTAGCCTAGTGTAAGTGTCCCAGTCAACATTTTCAATTAATTTTTTAGGATTCCAAAATCTCTCTACATTAGATTTCAGATTCCAGGTGCACCTCTTCAATTTTGTTCAGTTATTTCATCATTTACTTGCATTTTTAGGTGTTTTTGCATATCACAATGTGTTTTCCAGCACTTTGCATTTCTTATATTTTGCATCATTAAGTCATTTTATTTTCAGATAATTGCATTATTACATCAAAATTAGTCATATTGCATCCATCATTACATTAATCTTGAATGTAGACACTGCCCATTTTGGCCCATCGAGTAGGTGCAAAAACCCTAGAAGTGCAAAAGAGTATTAGGGTGCCAAAATATTTGTCCATATTTTGGTGAACCCACCTTTTGAATACTTTTCTTTTCTGATTTGGAGTACTTCATCATAGATCTAGCTTACATTGACTTTGCATCAGGATGTGTATGGATTAATTTTCCTGCTAGGTTTCAAGTTTTTCATTCATAAAAAGTGCATTTAGGTTGCATTTTTGACATCTAAAATCATTAATTTTTTTTGAAAATTTTCATTTTCATCTTAGGTCTACATAATACCACATCTAAAACATCAAACCCCATTGAAATTTTTTGGAAATTTTGAAAAAATCCCTAACTGGGACTAATCTGCCATTCTAGGCGACTTAGTCCCAGTCCAGATTTTTCACTATCTGATATAGTGATAGAAACCTCATTTTTATGCTTCCTAAGCCTCCTAGTATCATATACTATAATTTTGGGAAGTTTTAAGATCATTTTTTTTATGCATTTAGCTTGAAAACATCAATTTAGGGTAGTCATTTTTAAAATCACTTCCATCATTAGATCTAAAAATGCTTACATTTCTAAAATTTTGCATCACATGGCTAAAAGTACTTTTCATTTCTTCTTACACAATTTTTTTATTCATAAAACTTTGCATAATATTAATAAAAGTGCTTTTCATTCTTGCATGTAAATTTTTTTCATTCTTCAAGCTTTGCATACATTGGATAAAAATGTTTTGCATCCTTGCATATACATTGCTTATATTGCTAAAACATTGCATGAAATGGTTACAAACTTGCTTTTCATTTTTGTTCAAACAATGTTACTACCTTACATATTTAGACACGTTAAGAAAAACTTCATATCCCCTCCCTATGAGAGTGTTTTTGTGAAGAGAATACAACTTTGTCCATTCCTAATGATCATACTTGTTCTTCTCGTAATATCTCTCCTCTTGGTGATGAAAATATCTTAGTAGAAGAATCAATTAATGAGAGTTTTGAGAATCCTAGTTGTATCTCTCCTTTTACCTCTCTTAGTGGACAAGACATTCATAACCAACCTAACACAACCATAGGTAATCATGACAATAACATTTTTTATTCTCCTAGTATCTCTCCTAGTTGCAAAGAAGATGCCTTGATGTTAGAAAACACATTCAATGTCAGTCTTGAGAATCTTAGATGCCCCCCTTCACCTAGGAAAACACTTATTGAACATGAAAATTCAACCATTTATCACCCCCATACTTGTGATGAAGTCATTTTAGAAGAACCAATCCATGAATTTCAAGAACATTTGATTTGTAGTTCTCCTAAAAACTCTCCTCCTAGGGAGAATATCATGGTGTTAGAAAATGAAAACAATAGTAATGTGTCTTCCTTTGATAAAAAGGTGACTCTAGATTTCCCTTCATTATAAATACATCAAACCAAGACCACCGAGGTTATGAATGCGCAAGTTTCCATTAGTGGACCTCATACATACCCTGTGGGACATCCTAAGAACCCTCTAATTCTCTACCCACCTTCACACAAACAACAAACTTAATGCCAACATGAACTTATCCTTTACCCAATGTCACATACACCTCCACCTCCACCTAAACCCAAGTTTACCCTCTACCCACCTACACATGATGTTTTTTCTCACATACTACACTAGAAACAATTTACGACCGCCACAACCAACCCTGACCTCTTTACCTTTGCCTAATTCTATACTGCCTAGTTCTCCTTGATTATAGGAGTATGATCTTTTTGAACAACTTAAGAGCACTCCCGTAAAGATATCCCTATGGGATCTTCAAAATTCACCTACCTATCACACTATGCTTCAAACATCCTTAGAACAAGTTCCTATCCCTTCTAATGTGCAACCAAATGGCACAGCAGCAATAATTCAAAAAAATGTTTGTTGTTTTCCACCAATGTGAACTCCCCCCTTTGGACGTGAAAAAACAAAATGATTCTTTATGATCATACCTCAAACAATATGATAGGGATAAAGCAAACCCTTTTGAAATTGCTCCACCCTTAATGTGCGTAGTGTAAAATTTTGGATAGGCTTCATGTGGATAAATCAAAATTTCAACCTTCTTCTTTTCTATTAAGGGCTTTGACAATGAAGAAAAGAAACTGCTTGATGTGATCACTTTACCTATTACAGTTGGAGTAGTCACATTGAACACCTCGATCCATGTCATGTTTTAAACATTCACAAAATTTAGCCGACATTTCGACGAACATAGATTCGTGATATTTCGACGGACTCGGGGATAAACTTTCGAAACAATTGGAAATTACACATAAAATTTTACAAGCACCCGATGAACATCGAATTTTACATATTTTGTCAGACAGTTTCATCGTATTTTGCAGTCAAATGCATTAGTGACACAAGTGGAACCTGTGCAACGAAACAACAAAGAAAAACACATTGACAAATTCATGAAGCTATTATAAGATGATTGGGGTTCCCTTGATTTCGAACATACTTTCATGGGAGAGTACAAGATCATAAACAAATATTCCAATAAGGCACATGAAAAAGTAGTCATGTCAACCCACAAATTAGAAGACCTTTTGAACACATCTGGCTTAGCCACTCTAGAACAAAAGCCAACAAATTACACAAAAAACTGACAAACTCAACAATGAACAACCACCTAATCCAAAAGAAATGAAAAAGCTTTATGGATGAGGAAATGAGCTTATGAAACAACTTGGATATAGTGGAAAAGGATGTGATGCCCATGACCAAGGTATCTGCAACCCTATAGATCCTATCAGACAATAAACAACTTATGGTCTTGGTTATTGTTCTTTGATAGAAATAACCAAGCCTTCACTCAACATCAATAATATCATAAACAATTCCTCTAAACCAACTTTAACTATAAAGCATCCTAAACTAATCGACACTAGTGGTCTTCATCATTCTCCTTTGAAAACAATTAAACAAACAACTACACCTTCACTTAATGTCAATGTCATCTCACAAAACACTAATGAATTGAATTTGTTAGATTTTACACCCTCCTATAAAGGAGAGAAAAAAATCTTGCAATCTAAAGAGTCTTGCGTAGGTATGACATTTTTTACATCTAAGCAAGAGATGTCTTTGTCACATAATACAAGAACATCTACCATTGATCAAGAGGGTATCTTGTCGAGACTCCTCCAAGATCACTTGATATCCCTTCCTCTAAGAACTTGTAAGAAATCCTATTACAAGATTTCATTTTGTTTCTATCATAGATTCCATGGTCATTCTACTAATGAATATAATGCTTTGAGTAGTAAAATCCAACATCTTAAGGATTTTGGTGTTCTTCCTTATGTGGGGGCATCCCTTTCCTCTAATTGATACCGATTTTCACTCTAGCATGCATCTTATAAATCATTTTGGCTCACTCTTGTCCTGCACTAAGTGGGGGCAAGAGGTTAGCTAGCCTTTTCCCCATATGTCACTTGTTTCCTCTTTTGGCTCATCGTTAACCTTTCATGATTATATAAGAGCAATCTTGGGATGTGGATGACATACCTTAAGTTGGCTTGCATGTGACATACTACACTTTTCATTATGTAGCTTATTCAAAGCATATGACTTGGCATAGGGATTTTTGAGTAAGCTCTCATATCTCCTTCTACTTTAAAGCAATTTCTCATAGTAATGGTTTTAGCAACCGCTTTAAAGTGGGGGCATACATCCACACTCACATTTCATTGTGTGATTTTTCTTGTGATTTCCTCTCTTGGAAACATTAGGTACAATGTTGCTCAAGATGAGACAGTGCACTTGTCCTCTCTTGGAAACAAGATGAGACCATCTACATATTTCCTCTCTTTGAGACATTAGGCATGATGTTCCCTAAGATGAGACCTTGCATGAACTAAGCAAAAATCCCTTTGAACATTCCTGACACTACCTTGCATTGACAATGTCTATGAGTGTCAAGCATACGAAGTTTTGCTTACCTCATAGAGCTCAAAATTACATTGTCCTTTGTGGTGCCTTATTAAAGTTATTAGGAGATATAACTTTGATATGGTTGAGCGGGAAAACCCATTCTGAGGCATGACTTTACCCATAGCCACCTTTCAAGATTTCTCACCCCGTAGATAACCAGAAGTTCTATGGCCACAAAGTGAGTATACTCAAGCCTTCTCACTCGATGGGCAACCATGAGTTTCATTGCCCCAGAGTGAGTACACTTTTCTTTTTCCTAACAAACAAGCCTAGATCTAATCCATAACGTGTTGGAAAAATGGTTGAAGCTTGATCCACCTCATTTCCATTTCTCTTCCTTCTAGTTCTTGCCATTGCATGATTGTATATCTTGTTTAGTTGCACATCATTCACCTTGTGTGTGTCCTTTTGCACTCATTTTGGTTTGATTTAGGATCTTAGATCTTAGGGGCTTGTGTAACCTCCTTTGATATTTTTTATCCTTTTCCATCCGCATTGGTACGATTGGACTCCTCTTGAATGGCTATTTTAGCATGAGTTTGAATCAAGTTCATCCTCTCACTAAAGTGGGGGCTTAATGTGTCACCAAAAAGTGTATAATTTTCTTGATATGGGAATAATTGATGACAAATTGGACTTAATTTGGTGTTGTGAGGTATTTTACACATCCACATTAGGTCTTGGGCCGTTGAAAATTGAATAAAATGCATTTATTGATGTCTTGTAAAGGTGTTGTAAGGTGTTGTAACACATCTTCACATTTTTCTAAGACCATAATATCATAATTCACCTAAATAAACTTATCAAGACCTATTTCAAAGTGTTGTAAATTCTTCTAACAAACTTTCACACTTTCCTAGGCTTGTCATCAATATTTACACCTTTTTTATGCTTTAAATGCCCCTTTATACACTTATAGGCCTTACTTAAGTGTCTTGTTAGAGAAGAACTTGATAAACATTATTTAAATTATCACAATTCCTGATATCCACTTAAAAATTCCCAAGTGGACTAAGTTGTCATTGGTGGCAACTTAGTCCCATTTGGATCAAAAATCTAAATTAAATTAAATTTCTTTTGGGTTTTTATTCCTTAAGACCTAAGATCGTCCTGTAATGAGGTATTTTTTGGAATTAGGGCATAATTATGTATAAATATAGGGTTTTCCCTCTCATTTTACCTAATTCATTCACTCCTTTCATCATTCTTCTCAAGAAAGCTAGGGTTTCATCATTCCAAGACATCAAGATAGCTTCCTAAGACATTCAAGGGTAGATTCTTCAACTATTGCTTCAGAAAATCAAGATCAGTCATCATGGCAAGGTACTAAATCCATTGTTTCATTCTTCACTACTTTCTTTCTTCATTTTCATTTAATTACCTAAAAAGGGTTTGACCAAGGCAAACTCCCATGCCCTAACATCCAACATTTCTTTCTCTTTCATTGTGTGTTTGTAGATTTAAGATTAGATTGAGGACTCACTGAAGACATCTCCTTGTTGACCAAGATAAAATATCAACAAAAAGTCACTTTTAGGCCCAAAAATCAGAGTTTCAGAACTAGACATCTATGGGAAACCAAAGTACAGACCGAGGACTTCTGTCTCCACTTTCAAATTTTCAAAAATTCAGAAGTGGACTAAGTCACCAATCGTGGTGAATTAGTCCCACTAAACCTTTTTTTTAGAGGTTTTTGCATATTTGGATACCCATTTGGCAGATTCCTATTCCGACAAGTTTTTCTCGAAATTGGGACTAAGTTGCCTAGCCTTGCATAAGTGTCATAGTCAACATTTTTAGTCTTTTTTTTATGATTCCAAAATCTCTCCACATCATATTTCAGATTCCAAGTGCACCTCTTCAATTTTGTTCAGTTATTCCATCATTTACTTGCATTTTTAGGTGTTTTTCATATCATAGTGTGTTTTCCAGCACTTTGTATTTCTTAGGTTTTGCATCATTAAGTCATTTTCTTTTTAGATTAGTGCATTGGTACATCACAATTAGGAATATTGCATCCATCATTACATTAATATTGAATGTAGACATTTCCCATTTTGGCCCATCTCTCTCCTTTTAGGTGCACAAACCCTAGAAGTGCAAGAGAGCATTAGGGTGCCAAAATATTTGTCCATAGATCCATATCTATGAGGTGGGTGGATGTGAGTGATATGGGTGATTTGAATGAAGTGGATGAAATGGATGAGATAATTAAGGTGACAAGAATGTGTGATTCATAAGAGGGATTGGAAATGCACTCAATGGATTCATCAGGACTATCCTTTTCGGCATTGTTAACATCAAAGGAAGTTTGCACACCCTTAACGAGTTGGAAAGAAGGACTGGGGCAGGCTTATGAATGCTAAGTACCTTAAAAACTACCCCCTTGTCAGGTGTCTCTTGAATGAACACCCTAAGGGGTCATTGGTTTGGAATAATATTTACAAGATGAAAAATTTGCTACACTCTAGTCTAATATGGAATTTAAGTGATGGCAACAACATTAGTTTCTAGAAGGAACCCTAGTTGATTGAAATTCCCCTTTCCCATTTTGATTTCAAGAATTTGATGGGGCCAACAAGGCTATACTTTGGCAGGAATGTTAGTGACTACCTTTTTGGTCTCCATGGTTCTACAAGGTGGAAAATGTTAGAATTGTGTTGCCCCCTCTCCTTAGAATTGAGGCTTTTGGCTAGGTCCTTGTAGGACATCCTCTCCCTAACCAGAATTCCCATCTCAAATATAGAGGATTATTTTTATTGGATCAAGGAACATAAGGGCAACCTCTCTGTTAAAATTTTTCTGACTATTTGTTGTTGGAATAGGGGAATAAGAGCAGATTATTGAAATAGGTTTGGAACATAAATTTAACACCAAAAATTAACTTCTTTTGGTGGATAGCCTATCACAACAAGATTAAACTCAAGATAAATTAAGGAAAAGGGGATTTCAAATCCCAAATAGATACATGTTATGCAAGAATGATGAGGATTTGTTTGGCCACCTGTTACTCCATTGCCCATTTGCTACTAAAGTTTGGGACTTGTCTTTTGGTAAATTGGAGATTCATTGGACCATGAATAGTGATATCAAGAGTTTTATTAAAATTTGGTCAGGCCCTTTCCACCATCCTCTCCCTAGTGAAATCTGGTGTCAAATTCCTCCCATCATTTTCTGGTGTTTATGGAAGCAGGGGAACAATCAGATCTTCAAAGATATTGAAAAAATACCTGAGGAGGTCTTTGGAATTGGTTTCAGGATTTTTTCTAAGAATGTCTCTTTATACAATTAGAAACCTCAAAAAAAAGCACCTACTATGTGGGAGATTAACATGACAAACTCATGGAACAAAAAATTAGAGATCAACTCCTATGATAACTCTAAATCTTTGGCAAGACTGAACACGGTTTGGAAACCCTTGGGTTCTGATTTGCATAAACTTAATTTTGATGGGGCAGCTAAAGGGAACCTGGGGATGGCTAGCATTGGAGGAATTATTAGGGAATCTAATGGAAATTTAGTGGCAAGGTATGTTGGTGGTATTGGTATATAGAATTCCATGACAACGGAGGCTAGAGCATTGCTTAAGGGCATTGAAATTTCTATCACTCTGGGTATTAAGAAACTACATATTGAAGGTGACTCCAAGACGTTCATTGACTAGATATTAATCATGGTCTTTGTCATGGGTGGAGTATCAAATACATACTCTTGGAAATAAATTATTTTATTTCTAAGCTGGAAAGGAGGAATTTGACTGACATATTTCAAGAGGGAAACTAGGTGGTGGATGCTTTGGTCAACCTTGGTTCCTCATGGATCCTATCCAAATGCTAGAGAAGACTCGAGGCTCTCCCTATGAATATACAAGGATTTATCCTTGATGAACAAAAGAATATTACCATTAATGATGGTAGCCAATGTTGCTAATTTGGGCGGGTACATATGGCTCTATACCTTTGGGCCTTTGATGATGTGGAACAATTATGATGATGTGGAGAGGAATAGGCAAGAAATTGGGCGGTGTTTTGAATTGATGGAGGAGAAGGGTTGGGATCTTCAAAATATTTATGAGCAGGCTTTTCAAACATTCCAAAATTCAAATCAAGTCCTTAGAAATGTGTATATGGCCAAGTGTATCTCCAAAATTTTGGCCATTTATTACCCAAACAAGGTTATCATGGATTTTAGCTTAAGTAAGTTTGATGTACTTAAAAATGATTTATTTGGACCCGTGGCCATAACTTTTAGGAATGTGTGTATAGACAAAGTTATCCCCAGACTTTTGGCTAATAATTATCTAATCAAAGTTATCATGGCTTTTAACTTAAGTCTTTTATACTTAAGAAAGGTTTATTATGGCCCCATGACCATAATTCTCCTGGAAATGACCACCAGCTCGTGTGATGTTTTGGCTACCTTAATTAGGCATGACTCTCCTTATTGGTTTGGAGATGATAAATGGGTGGTAAAGGTTATCTATTACCAGTTTGAAGATTTTATAACCCTAGTTTCTTAGGTAAGTTTCATTGTTCAATGTGAAGATATGGGAGGTGATAGGGTTCAGACTGAACCTAGATCCTGCGATGAATTCAATAGAGACCCTATAGTTTGGCGCATTTTCATGGAGGGAGGAATTGTACCCCTTATGGAGAGCCTAGTGGGTCATGATGTGATGCTATCAATGTAATTCACTAGTTCTTGGAGTGACAAGAGATTCATTATTGGTGGAATCTCCTTTGAAGTTAATGAGGAGGTTATCTCCAAGGTAACGGGCCTATCCTACATTGACTAGAAACTCAAGAAGCACACTAAGGTGCAAGATTCAAAGAGTCTCAATGCTTTCTTCAAGGGGAACAAGAAGCCTATTAACAAGCATTTAGGTTTTGAAAGGGAGATGCTTCCAAATCCATGGGATCAATTTTTCTTAGCTATCATGAAGTATGTTACTTTAGAGGGGATATTTAAAGTCTTTTATTTCTACCATCTATAGTTACTTAACCATTTTAGGAATAAAATGCTTATAATTTTTCCTTTTTTTTGTTTTCATCTCTGGAAAGCTCAATGAAGGAAACCCTTGATTCTGCTTCTTTAGACCCTAAAAAGTCGCCACCTTTTCCTTTACACCAGAGCCTCATTCTTCGGCTCTACCATTTTCATTTAGCTCTCTACCCCCCAAGTCTGTCTCTATTATCCATGTTGAAGAGCAGGAACCTTATAACCACTCTCTTGAAAAAATTTCCCTTGCTGCTTCTATCAAACCAAAAAGGAAGTATCCCCTGTGGAATGTGAACCTAAAGATGTTACTAAATCCAAACCCCCAGCCAAAAAGAAGAAGGGGGTGTGGGTTTATCCCAGTCAAAGGAGGCAGCTAGACTCTATGAGTTAAAAAATACCCCTACTAAGAAGGACAACAAACTGACGGCCAAGACCAATGGAAAAAAGGACACCCTGTGTCATGTGGAGATGTTGATCATGGACAAGAAGGGAGGGAGCCCTATGGATAGAGATTCTAAAGGTGATATTGTGGTTGTGGCGAGTGTGGATATTGGGATGGAGAAAACTAGTGTTAGAAGGTCTCACAGGTTGGCCAAAAACAAGAAAGAGGTGCCTGTTAATGAGATGTCTAGTAGCTCAAAGAAAATCAACAACAATAGGATGTGTAAGTAGTAGGATATTGTTGAGGAATTGGAAGAGTTTGTCGAAGGCTATAGTCACTTCTTGAAATTGAACAAAATGATAAAAGAAGATTCTACCTGTTAGTCTTTGGACCACATGGTTGGGAAGGAGGAGAAAATTAAAGGAGAAAATGGAAAGGATGAGTATTTCAACAAATTGTTAGCTCAGGTAGACAAAATTTTACTTAGCTAATGTGCTTCGTAATAAAAATCATCCATAGGTCTATTAGCACTCTCTCCGAGGTAGTCAAAGAGGAAGTGGAGAAGAAGATTGAGGCTGAGGGACCTAAATGGGTTGGTGATGATGTCTTGAATCTTCTCATTAAGAAGTGGGAGGGACTATCCGAGTAGTGGTTGGGTTTTTTTTTTGGGTGGGTGGGTCTTTCTCTACTATCGGCCTGGTGTATCTGTGTGTTTTTTGGTTTCTTCTACTTTTCTAGTATGGGCTTAATGTTGTAACTTTGGTCATGGTCTCTTTTTGGCCCTTTGGGCTCCATGTGTAAGGGGTATTACACCCTATAAATTTATCTTACTTTATCAAAAACATCATTCTTGAAAGCCTGGATATCCTTAACAGTATTAACATTTTCACCTACAAATGACTTCTTAGCATAAAATGAACTATCTGTATGATACTCACCTAATCCCATTTTATGGACCTAGACCTTGGGTATTGAAGGTGTAATAAATGAAGTAGATGATTTGACCAAGGAATATGGATCAATGTAATGTGATGAGGTGGAGGATGAAGCTTCATAGTTAATAGGAACTTGAAACATAGTAGTCCCTCTTAGATTACTGCAATACTAAAAGGGGTCAGGATCACCAACTATTGTGACCTTAGTGTCATTGTAGGGGAACTTCAACAATTGATGGTACGTGGATGGAATCACTTTTATGGCATGGATCCATGGTCAGCCGAGGAGGAGATTGTAAGGGAGACCTAGTTCCAACATTTGGAAGGTGGTATCCAATATCATGGGTCCAACTCTGATTGGTAGTGTTATGTCACCCTTAGAGGAGTGCTCTTCATTGTCATAAGATTTTATGATAATTCTCTTTGTTGTATCCATGAAAGCTTCAAAGAAATCCAATGTTGTGAATAGTTTAAGAGTGAAAATATTTAACCCCACTCCATCATCTACCAAGACTCATTAGATTGTATGCTTGTTAACATAAACTTCTAGATGCAATGGATCGTTATGATTGGACTTTTGAGATGAATAGTATTGGTCTAAAAAAGTGACATGGTGAGTTTTGGATAGATATCCCACCATTTCCTAGAATCGATTGACATCAAGGTCAGTTGGTACTAAGGTGTCTTGTAAAGCTTTTTCCATAACAGCTTTGTTCTCAGAGGATATATGAAGTAACTCAAGGATAGATATCTAAGCAGGTGTTTTCCCCAAATGGTCTAATATGTTATATTGTGCTTCTAGTTGTTGTTTGGGGGATCACCATGTAGGTTCACCTTGGTTTGACATGTGGTTACTACATATTCTGGTTTCTTCTTAATGGTGATGGTATTGACATGTTCATCTACAGCTTGAATATGATGAATAGGATAGTCATAGGTGACACAAGTGAAGTTATCTTGGTTGTTGTTCTTTTCACCTAAACTGGAGGCCTTACTTGTCCCATGGTCATGCAAAGGATTATTAAATATTGTGTGGTCATTGTTGGAGGTCAGTTGTTGGCTATACACTTCTATGACACCATTTTCAATTAGATCTTGGATTATGTTCTTGAGTTGTTTGCATGACAAAGTTTTGTGTCCTTTGATATGATAATTGAAAAAGGCATTGTCATCCCACCACAAAGGTTTAAATTGCCCTGGATCATAATGTTTTTCCTCAAGAATTTGAATGAACTTGGACTACAAAAGTTGTTTCAAGACTGATTCAATTGGTTCCCCTAAGGAAGTGTATTTATGTCTTGTTTGAAAGTTCCTTTGAGGTCTAGGTTCTTGGTTATTCTAAATGGAATTTTTTGTTTACTCACAAAAATGTGGTGGTTTTTTTCATGCATTAGGTCCTTTAAGTGTGATGGTAGGACTAGTTTTGTGTATAGCCTTTGAATCGACAACACCATCATTTGTGACATTTTTATTACGAGCCCAATACTTACTTTTGTAATTTGAGTTAACTTGGGAATTCTCATTTTTGTTGAAAGTTTGAAGCTCTCCTTTTGGAATGAGTGCCTTCTCAAGTATAATGTAGTGAAAAAATGGGATTGCAATTGATATTTTAGGTCCATGATCAATTTTTCTACAAAAATGAAAATCCTTTGTTTACTGATAATCTCAACAAGAAATCAACTAGCCAAGCTCCTCCATATTTGGAAGAATGTTATGAATGTCTCACCTTCCTCTTCTTTTGTATGGCACAATATATCTATGGAAATGCCATTTTTTATGTTATAAAATAAGTGTGTCACAAATTTATTAGCTAGTTCGTCCCATGTTTTTATGCTTGGAGGTAAGTTGGAAAACCTCTCAAGTCCTTGTCCTATGAGACTCCTTGTAAATAGTCTCATGAGATATGTATGTTCAGATGTGATGTCTATGCAAGTTGTGTCAAATTATCTTACATGTTCGAGTGGGTTCCCCTTTCCTCAATACTTAGTAAATTTTGGAATGACATAATTATGAGGAAATGGAGGCATGTATATGCTTTTATCAAATGGGTATGGGAATAACTCTTGTGTTGAATAAGTCTTCTTTATTGATATTTTCATGTTATCCACTTGTTTTTGTAATGCAAACATTTGGTTTGCCAAGACATCCACTTGAGTCAAGGATGTGTCCATTGCATTTGCAACTGCATTATGATATGGGCCCATGTTTGAGGTTTTCAATCCAATATTTTGGGTGGATTAATTGGTGTTGATGCAAAATGTATGTGGTATATTTTTTTTTGGAATGTTATAGGTAAAGGTTGGAATTTTATTTTGGGCATGTGAGGTGAAAGTTGTAATTTGAGTTTGGATATGTGGGGTGAAAGTTGGAATTTGAGAGATTTGGGAAGTGTTCATATTTAATTGTGTTTGAAATGGGCTTGAACTAGTTTGACCATGTGTGTTTGGTTTCCATTTTGTTGGAAATGCCTGTGTGTGCTACTTTTTAGGGAAATTCTTGTGTGAGGACCTTATGACAATGTTTTGGTGTTCAAATTGGTATTTGGTGTGGTGCTTGTTTGTGGCTTGGGCCCACTAATGTATACTTTTCAAATTTTGTTGCTTGACTTCTTTTTACCAATTGAAAAGGGGTTGGATGATCATGCACTCATAGCATTAGATGATGATCCAAATGGATTAAATGTATTGCTAGAGGTTTGTGTCATTGCTTGTGAATTTTGTATCCCAAATAAAGGTGTTGCATTAACTATCATGGTATTTTTTATTGTTCCTCCTAATGGAATGGTACCATATATTTGTGGGATAGTTTGGTTAGGAATATTATTTCCTTTGTTTTTTGTAGTCTCACTTATAGGTGTTGCTTGAAGAGTGTTAACATCAAAACCATGGCGAAGTTTGGCCCCACTTTGTAACAATTTTTCTAGGAATCATTGTGGGTCTTGTGATACCATTTCATCTACAAACCATGCCATATTTGGGTCTTGGGTGGCTTCCTCAGCTTCTTCTTCACTTAGAGAATTGTTGATGTCCTTGATTATGAGCATTGAAAAAGGATTTCAAAATGATGGTGTGTCTTTGGTGTCTCATTAGAAGAAGATTGAAATTGCATGTTGCTAGTGGGGTTGAAAAAGTCATCTTCATTAGTGTAATACATTTCTTTTCTCTTCCTTTGTAATCTTGTTTGGACCATAAAAAGACTTGCAAATGTGATGAGTTAATATGGATTCTAAGGAATGACAATGCAATGGCAAGATGAAGGCTAGGGTATGAAAATATGCTATGTTTTTGGAGTTTTCAATATGTATGAATGTCAAATGATGATGCTACTAAGACCAAGATTAAAATACCAAGTGACAATAAGTGAAATTGATATGTGATAATGTCACAATGATCCCAAAATCTATGGTAATACTAAGACTAAATATGTAAGTGTAATGAATGATTAAAGGTGTGATATGAATAATGATATGAGACTAAGCACTTTTTGGTTGACCGAAGAAGAGGCTACCAACCAAACTAAGATAGTCCAAAGTGGAAAACCTAATTGTCAAGGCCTTAAAGGAGACTAAGACTAAAGTGATGATGATTGACAAAGTGGCCTCAAACTAGAATTATGAGTTTAAAGGACCAACTTAAAGGACAAAGACTTGATTGATGAAAAGACAAGGTCAAGACAATCTGAGTTTTTGACTATGGTCTGATCTAAAGTCTAATAAATTTACTAATCTAAGGTCTACAAAAGTGTATGAAATCTAATGAGAGACCTAAAGTTTTACCTATGATGTTTGCAACTAATCCAATGGTAAGATAAATTCAAAATGAAGTGAAATGATAGATCTGAGATGAGAAATTCTATGGTTTGATAAGAAGATTACAGTCAAGAATTAATCCAAAATAGGACTACACTAGAACTCCCTAAAAATTTTATCAACTAGAAAATGTGGAGCACAAACTATCAAATGCATTGTTCTAAGATGAAAATGTGGTGCAATTGTAGTATTTTATCATGCAATTGTGGTTTACAGTCTGCAGATGCAATGAATAGTGTGTCTTGCCCTAGTTTGAATTTTTTTGAATGATTTTTTGTTCTAGTTTTTGTGAAATGTGATGGCAAACAAAACAAACATTCTAAAAATAATGTCTTGGCTATTTGAATGTCCAAATTTTGTGAGCATAATGTGTATGTTCTAGGGTTATTCACCCCAATTACCATGGGTCTAAATACAATTTGAAGACAATTCACACACATAAAACACTTATTACCTTAAGTTTAATGGCCAATGGAAGCACTCTTAGGTGCACAACTTGAAATATCATTCGACATGAGTGGAGGGACACCTTTAGGTGGTTTTTGCACTCTTATCTTGCGAGAGAGGATGGATAGGGGCTTCCTAGAATGGAAGGATAACCAAAATCACCCTCTCCTTAGAAAGCTACAAGTAAAACAAGTAACTTTTACAATGTCAAGGATTTTTGTCTCATCTCAAGGGAGCCATATGGTGAGTAAAAGTCTTTGGGGGCATGATGTGCATCTCCTGCACTGACAATGATGCTAAGAAATTCAATCAATAAGGGTGGGCCTCTAACTAGTTTGTCTTTTAGTCATTGCTCAAGGACTTACTACCTTGTGATAATCCAACAAGTCACTTAAGGCTTTACCCAATCCTTATAGTGGTACTAAAAATACCTCACGTAACTGTGGGTACCTTGCACTTTCATACAAGCACTATATGGATAAGGCTAATGGTATTTTAGGCTTGACTTTTGTCTTACCCTTTTATATAGTGGCCCGGGGGAAAAACTGCTTTGGGTCGCTAATGAGTTCTTCATACAGATCTATCTTAAGGGTAGGCCCTATCTAAAGGGTATAACAAAAGTGATACAAATACAATATTTTTGATCTCTAATTTCATACAAAGATGCGAGGAGAGAGTTGTAGTGTCGAAAAAATTATCCCTTTTTCACACTTAATTTGGGAATAATCAATATTAAAATGAGCTTAATTATGCCTTGATTTAGTGTTGTAATGTGTTTTACACATTCACATTAAGTTTAGGACCCTTTTTAATAAAATGGACTTAATGTTTCCTTATTTAGGATGTTGTAAAGTGTATCTTTACACTTTCACACTAATCTAGGGCTTTATTAATTAATTAAGGTTAATTTGAGGTTAATTGGCCTCTTTAATTTAAATCCAAACCTAATTAATTACAGATTCTGAGGGATAAAGCCCAAAATTCATAAATGATATTACACAACATTTAATTTTACAAGGTGTGTGTCCTAGGTTAGTGACCTAGGACCCATTTTCCATCTGGAAAATGGGTCCTCACTAGGTCCTAGGACCCTAATTTTACATAAAATTTAACATACCCCAAAGTGTGTCCTAATTAAGTATGTTAGGACCCATTCACCACATGGCAAATGGTTCCTCACTTAACCATAGGACCCCCACTTGGAATATGTTTTTGGTGGTATTTTAATGACTTCAAATCCTAGATCTAATGTCAGCTTGTGTTATTTGAATTTTGAGAATTAAGAGTAATATATGTATAAATACAAGGTTATTTCACTATGTTTCATCCTAAGAATATAAGAATCCTAATAGCAAGTCTATGAGATCAAGAGCATTTGCAAGAGTATTTCCAAGGAATTCAAGGGCATAATTATAGAAGTTTATTGCAGCAATCAAAGGTCATTTCATCATGTCAAATGCATAGTGCATCATGCATGTGGTTGAGCTAATGTATTGATGTAGAATTGAAGATCAAATCAAGAATATCCAAAGGCATTGTTTTACATCAAGTTCATGATCAAGATCTACATTCATTGAGGTCACTTCATGCTAAATTTTTTATTTGTACTTCAAGGTTCAATTGAAGTTTGGTGAGTTGTGACATTGCATTTTGTTCATTCGTCATTCCTTTATGCATTTTTTCATTTCAACGTTTAATTACTGCAATAGGGTTTGACCAAGGAAAACCCCTATTCTCTAACAAAACAACATTTTTCTTCTCCTTTGATGTGTGATTGTAGGTTTTAGGTTGAAGATCATTTGGAGAGAAAAAGTTGCAAAGTTATCAAAGTTGACACCTTTCTTGCAAGATCATGATAATTGAGCTACAAAATTTGTTTTCGAGTTTCCAACTGTCTCCAACTAGGATCTGGAAGTGTAGACGTTGAGGAACATAACCTAGAAACCATTTTTCCAAAAACCTAGCTAGGACCCCTTTGCCATATGGCGAATGAGTCCTCAATGAGGCCCAAAAAAGCACTTTTTGCAACAAGTACACAACATTTGACCCTCTTAAAACCTATCTTTTTGTTGCTATATTGGTTAGGTTTGATTTTTGACATTAATTTATGCATTATACCCCTCATAATTGAGTGAAACACATAGCAAAAAGAGGTGCACCCCTTTGTTAACTCATTTTGGGTCACCTTTTTTTTCTTTATTTCATTTTGGTGAACTCGACGCTTTTTTAGCATTGTATTTTTCTGATTTTAGAGTCATTTTCATCCTAGATTTAAATATTCTATTCATTTTCATTGAATTAGATCTCATTTAGGGTGTTTACATTACATTCAAATTTGCATCTCATCTAGGGTTTTAGGATTGCATTGTTTGCATTCTTTAAATCTAAAAAATACTAAAAAAAAAAAGTCATCTTGCATACCATATACATTACATTAACTTGCATTTGAAAATTGAAACAAAATTGCATATCAAATTAGGGTTTTTAGGTTATCATTTTGTCATAATTTTCACTTGTATTTCATGTTGCATTTATAGAAAACTAAAGTTGAATCTTTCTGTTATAAATTGAATCTAAAAACCACTAGAAAAGACTTAAAAATCTATAAAAAATAGTTCCAAAACCTTAATCTAGGACCCATTTTCCATAGGGAGAATAAGTCCTTGATTAGGTCTTGATTTCTATTTTTGGACATTGAAATCTTCATTTTTGTGCTTCTCTTTGTTGTTATCAAGTCATTGTTACAGTTTTTTGAGTTTTTGTTTCATTAGTTTGATCATATTTAGCTTAATTTGGTATATCTAGTGCATCGTGTGATTTCAAAATTACATTTACAAGATTTCACTTTCAGATTGTTGCAAAGTGTAATCAACAAATTACCTTGTTTAGAATCTAAAAATTACATTTACACATTACATTTTAGGTCATTGCATTGCATTTTTAGCCTCTTTCCATTTTGGGTTTGCACACTAAGTTTTTTAAACTTGTATGAGTTTTACAATTTGGTGTCCTATTAGCAATACTATTGTGAGACGTAGTTCAAGACTCATGTCATCTCGCAATACACCATTCATCATGGATCTTGGGTTTTCTAACTCTCTTTTTAATAGTGTTGATAATCAACCCTCTATGGATCATAGCATGCATACCTCATTTCCCATGACTTCCCTCCCAACAAATGATGTGCATTATATTGCTAGTATCCAACAAGATAACATAAAGAGGCTAGATGAAGAATTAAATATTTTACAAAAATTTATGAGAACCAAACCTATTGTTAGTAATGTCATTCCTCTCATAGGGAGCCTAAAAATGATGCTTAAACATGAAGAAGGGATAGAATTCATGCACTCTTTTGTCTATATCATTCAACAGAATTTTCTTCCTCCTCAACCTCCTTACTATAGATCTCCCATGCATAAGAGAAAAGAACCAACAAATTCTGATCACTTTACAACTCCTAACACATCCTTTTCTGAAAAAGGAAAAGGTTTGTAGTTAGAAGAAGAAAGTGATGAAAACATAGTAATCAAACCAAAGAAGAAGAAACCAAAACTACATTAACATCAAAATATTAAGTTACAATAGTTGTATGAACCTCCCGAATCTCTTTATAACTCATTACAACTATTAAAAATCAAGACAATATTCTATACTCTTTTGTGTTGGCAACTGATTGAATTACCACCTGAACGTGAAAACTTGACTAAAAGAAAAACTAATAAGAATGAACCATATTGTGCTTATCATAGATTCTTTGGCCATCACACTGACAATTTTCATCCTTTAAAGAAAGTATTGAAGAATTTTTCACCCTCTAAGAATCAAACATGACTAAAAAGCATGCATCTTACTCCTTGCCATGTAATAGTTGTAGGGTCATGGCATTCTCGCTATTAAATGTTATACATTCATTCCAAATAATTCCCTTTACCACAAGGAGCTCATTCTAATTACCTATCTCATCTCATCCTTGTCCTGCACTTAGTGGGGGACAAGGGGTTAGTTAGCCTTGTCCTAGTTTTGGCATTTGATGTTGTCCCTTTGGCTAGTTGTCTACCTTCCATATATATTGATCAAGATTGGGATGTGGATGACCTACTATAGGTTGACTCACATGTGCCTTACTATTTTTTTCCATTGTCTTTCTTTATGTGATTGCATGTGCATAATGTGATCCCCGGTGTTGTTTCATTTGATGTATCTCTCTCTCTCTTTGTGCTTTCCTCTATATTTACCTACATTCTTCTCTATGTTATAAACATTTTATCTTTTTTGCTTGTCTTGTGTTTTCCTCTTGGGGATGACGTAAGGCATTGTGACATTTAGATCTCTTCCATGTTGACTCAAAAGGATTTTCTTTTTCTTTGTTTTGACTCTCTATGTATCATTCTTCCAATTCTATGAGGATTTATGGAATGATGACATTTTTGAGCTCTATAACAACACTGTAGCAAATATATACTGACCCTGAATCCATAGATCCCTTATGTATTTCTGGGGGTAACCCCTCCCTTCTTTTTGGTGACGTAGCTTTATTTCAGAAACATATGACTTGACATAGGGTTTTTTGAGGAAAGCTCTCATGTCTTAGGATTGAACATTGGCTACTTTAAAGCAACTACTCATAGCAATGGTGTTAGCAACCACTTTAAAGTGGGGGCATACATTGATAATATCTTTTGACACTTTGATGTTTCAAGCTGTGAATTTCTTTTTCCTTGTGATGCATCCTTTTCTTGGTGGTTTCATTTGGTTTGATGTCCTCCAAGAGTGCGACATTTCTTAGCATATGAATTTCTCTTAGTGGCTTGGAGACATTAGGCATGATGATCCCTAAGAAGAAGACCTTACACAAACAAAGAGAAATCCCTTTGAACAAAAACTTTTAATAGTATTAATGTTCATAAGTGTCTGGCATAACACAACTTGCCAACATTGTGAAGCTCAAAACCCTGATTCAAGGCCACCTAGCATAACACACCTTTCTTTCCTATGGATCCTTGCCATGTGCATTGACACTTAGCATAACAAATCTTGTTAAGCATGAGGCAATAATGTGAGTGGTTCCCTATCAAATTTATCAGAGGGATAGCTTTGGTATGGTAATTATAGTGAGAACCAACACACAGGCATGACTTTCTCACTAAGCCACCTTCCTAGAGGGATACTCACCTAGTGATGGCCTCAGGTTCCACTACTCTAGAGTGAGTGCAAAAATGATAGTCTAGATGTGTTCCACATCGCGTTGGACCATTTAGGCTTGACTCTTCTTGGTCTTTGATAGTGTATGATTGTGTATATTTGTCATTGTTGCATACATAAGTGTCTTGAATGTCTACTTTAGTGAGTTTTACATGGGATCATACTCTCACTAAAGTGGGGGCTAAATGTAGTGTCGAAAAAAGTATCCCTTTTTCACTCTTAATTGGGGAATAATCAATATTAAAATGAGCTTAATTATTCCTTTCTTTAGTGTTGTAATGTGTTTTATACATTCACATTAAGTTTAGGACCCTTTTTAATAAAATGGATTTAATGGTACCTTATTTAGGGTGTTGTAAAGTGTATATTTACACTTTCACACTAATCTAGGGCTTTATTAATTAGCTGAGGATAATTTGAGGTTAATTGGCCCCTTTAATTCAAATCCAAGCCCAATTAATTTCAAATTCTGAGGGATAAAGCCCGACATTCATAAATCATATTACACAACACTTAATTTTACAAGGTGTGTATCCTAGGTTAGTGACCTGGGACTCATTCACCACCTACTGAATGGGTCTTCACTAGGTCCTAGGACCCTAATTTTACATAACATTAACATCCCCCAAAGTGTGTCCCAGTTAAGTATGCTAGGACCCATTCACCACATGGAGAATGGGTCCTCACTTAACCCTAGGACACCCCCTTGGAATATGTTTTTGGCAGTATTTTAATGATTTCAAATCCTATATCTAATGTTAGCTTGTGTTATTTGAATTTTAGGAATTAAGAGTAAGATATGTATATATACAAGGTTATTTCACTATGTTTCATTCTAAGAATCTAATATTTTTTATGCAAGCATCCTAATAGCAAGTATATGATATCGATAGCATCCACAAGAGTATTTCCAAGGCATTCAAGCATAGAATCATAGAATTTTATTGCAGTGATCAAAGGTCATTTCATCATGTCAAACGCATAGTGCATCATGCATGTGCTTGAGCTAATGTGTTGATGTAGCATTGAAGATCAAATCAAGCATATCCAAAGGCATTGTTTTATATCAAGTTCATGATCAAGATCTGCATTCATTGAGGCCACTTCATGCTAAATTTTTTATATGTACTCCAAGGTTCAATTGAGGTTTGGTGAGTTGTAACATTGCATTTTGTTCATTCATCCTTCCTTTATGCATTGTTTCATTTCAAGGTTTAATTACCAAAATGGGGTTTGACCAAGGAAAACCCCTATTCTCTAACAAAACAATATTTTTCTTCTCCTTTTATGTGTGATTGCAAGTTTTAGGTTGAAGATCATTTAGAGAGAAAAAGTTGCAAAGTTGTCAAAGTTGTCACTTTTCTTGCAAGATCACGGAAACTAAGCTACAAAATTTGCTTATGAGTTTCTAACAGTTTCTGACTAGAATTTGGAAGTGAAAACATTGAAGAACAAAACCTAGAAACCATTTTTCCAGAACCCTAGACAAGTCCCATTTGCCATAGGGCGAATGAGTCCTCAGTGAGGCCCGAAAAAGCACTTTTTGCAACAAGTACACATCATTTGACCCTCTTAAAACCTGCCTTTTGTTGCTATATTGGTTAGGTTTGATTTTTTATATTCATTTATGCATTGTACCCCTCATGATTGAGTGAAAAAAGAGGTGCACCCCTTTGTTAACTCATTTCGAGTCACCTTCTTCTTTGTTTGAAGAGCATACACATGTACTTGCTCACACTAGCAAGAGTTCATTAACCTTTATAAAACCAAATGTGTGGTGTGACAATGCAAATTTTAAGAAGTGTTTTTTATTCCCAATATCACATAAAGTGTGAGGGAAGAGCATACACATCTCAAAACAAGAACAAGATCACACGACAAGACAAACAATGGTTCTTTTCAATCCCCAGATTGAAATGTGTGATAATTGCAAAGATACTTGATACAAGTTGTTTTTTTCTTTTTAGACCCAATGAGTGAGAAATGAAAGTTGTGATTATTTTTAACCCAATGAGTGTGAATGCAAATTGTTGTTCTTTTTAGACCAATAAGTGAAAAATGCAAGTTGTTCTTTTTAGACCAATGAGTGTAAATGTAAGTTGTGTTCTTTTTAAACCAATGAGTGTAAATGAAACTTCTTTTTAACCCAATGAGTGTGTCTAAAAGATATTGAAAAATCAAAATGTTCCTATCTTAAACAAAAATAAACAACCCTACAAAAGGTGGATTAGTAACTCAAAATGTAAATGTCTCCTCCAAATGTAAGCCACAAGCTACCAACAAGAAATCGGTAATAGAAAAACCTTTAATCTACTGAATGGAAAAGAATATTTCTAAAAAACTCCTAATTAAAACCCTAATTAGAAATAATAGGCAAATGCGGCTCAAAATATCACAAATGCAGTTCACTATTTTGGATCATATGTGGTGAACCAGATAGTGACTATGTCTTTCTAGATGGCGACTGTGGTTCATGGTCAAAATAAAATGCAATGAAGCCCAAATCAAATGCATCGCAAAAAATTGAAAGTTGCAAAACACTCAAATCCAACAAAATTTGGAAAAGCTTGAAATAGATATTGATACAATTATGATGTCGAGATATGAAAATAGAAACCAAAAAATTAAGAAGTGATATAAAATCCTAAAAATAGAATAATAAGATGGTTTTCCCTATATCTAAGAAAATGCAACTCTTGGGACAATGACTATGGTGTTTTGGTTTTTTCAAATGTGTCACAAGATTTGATGAATGCATTGCGTCATACTAGAAATGTGATGCATTGTCTCTCAAATGTGTCATTTTGCCTTGTAGTTTGGTCGTTGAACTGAAACTCAAAATTTTCTCAAAAATTCTTTCAAATCTAGTTAGTTCACATCAACTTCACCAATGTAGAATAGGGTAAAATTAAGGTTAAATGGCATGAATCAATAAAAATCAAACCCTAAAGCCCTAAACCAACAATGAATCACAAATGAACATAGAAACATAAAACATAAAACAATATTACCAAATATCTCTATTCCATGGTTGATTCACCTCCATTTTCCTTCTCCATCTTGCTTTATATGCTTGATTTCCCTCCTATTTTGAGTATGCAACAATAAGCCTAGTGATAATGATACCAAAATATTGAAGATTGTACTTGTCTCCTTAAACAACATGTACTTGTTAGCATGAACTAGGTAGGTTGAAGTGACAATGATAGCTCTCTTTTATAGAAGACCAAATGTGAATGAAGGGCTAGGATTAAAAGCCAATAGGACATGACAATCAATGGCCAAGATTGAAAGATGTAGTATTTGTAGACACCTAAAAATGGTCTGGAGAATCCAATTAATTAAATACGACTTATTTGATTAATTAATCTTAAATTCTCTACTTAGTAAATAAATAGAAATATTATTTATATTAAGTTCATTTATCAATTCTTCTATTTCTCTCTTAATTAAATAAACAAAATTAAAAACTTTGTTTTATTTAATTATTATCATTATTTCTTCTATCTTAAAATTAAATACATAATTTGTGTTATTTAAAATCACATTTCTTCTTAATTAAATAAAGATTGCTAAAAATCTTTTATTTAATTATCATTCTCCTTTTAATTTAATAAAACAAACTCTATAGTTTGATTTATTAAATTATTTATTCCTCTCTTTTTTTGCTAAATTTAAATAAACATTAAAATTATTTAAATTTATGCATAAATCATTTACACTATTCACTCACCAATAAAATTAGATTTTTAAAATCTAATTAATGCAACTTCCATTCACGGGAAGAGCTTCAGGGACAAACTTGCAGGAAGTCCTCTCAATCTCCTTCCTCCAATCTTCCCTCACATCTTGCCTGGTGTTTTCATGGGGAGAAACAATCCTCCATGATCAGCTCCATCTTCTCATCCCAAGCCTTTAGATTCTCCAGAAGAAATCACAGCCCCTCATCCCGGTTTCCTGTGCAATTGTGCTGCGTGAAAGCTATAAATACAGCTCTTGGGCTACACAAAAAGGATCCTAACTTATGCAATTTTACTCTGCAGGTTTCCAAACATTCAAGCATTCCAGCAATCAAGTTTTAGGATCAATCCATCAAGCTTTCTTCAGCATTTCATAGTTTTAATCATGGCTGTTTACAGTAGTTTAATTCTCATTGTAGAATCATCTTAGTTGCATTATAGACTCACAATAGCTTAATTCTCATTCTCTAAGTGTCACTTAATAGTTTAATTAGCTTACGAATCTGAGAGCTAAGTAAATTAGAGAAGTCTTTAGAGTTAGAGAGCAATAGGATAAATTTCTGTAGATTTTGTAGTTTAATTTAGTTTAAATTCCTTAATCTTAGATGCAATATCTTATTTAGAAGCGTAGATGCATTGTTTAATTCGCTTTTCCCCTTCTACCGCTTACAAAATGGCGCCCACCGTGGGGCAATACCCCGTATTTTGCTAACTTTTTGAAAATCTTGTCGTACAGGTATCGGCGTGAAAGTTTTCGCGGGATCGAGAGTTTTTGCAGCGCGCCGGGATTCTGTTTTAGCGCGCCGGGTTCCTGTTCCAGCGCGCCCGTTACTGTTCCAGCGCGCCGGGTTTCTGTTCCAGCGCGCCGGTTACTGTTACAGCGCGCCTGGTTTCTGTTCCAGCGCGCCACTTTTTCTTCTTTAAAAGCATTTCTTTCATCTGGATCCGACGCGTCCGCGGCCAGTTTTTATTTCTGTCTTTTCTATTTGGTTAAAATTTACCAATCCTAGGATAGAAACAATAAAATTTACCAATCATAGGATAGAAATGGAGTAAAATTTACCAATCCTAGGATAGAAACATCACACTTCTTTTTGAGGTTTTAAAATTGAACATCTTGCTTGTCATGGAGCAATATCTCCATTAGAAGTAAATCATTTGTCTTTTGGGTTTAAAAAGAACAACATTTTGCTGTGATTGGGTGATAGGTTTATGCTCTCCCCTTAACTGGGTGCATCAAAATACCAGACTCACCATTTACTTTATGCAATTTTATGCTTTCTTAAAACCTTTAGATAGGCCTGCCGTAGTGGAAAAAAGTACTCACCCTACGGGAACGACCTGAGTGGGGACAGCCAAAAGCCATGGTATTCCAACCCACTTTAAAATTTATGTGAATTTGGGGAAACCCTCTTTCAACGGAAGTGCGCAGGATAACCATCCCCAAAATATTTGTTTTAAAGATTGGGAGGTCTCTCGAGGGAGTTTATCTATTTTTCGCTCCGAACGGAAACCCTATCTAAGAGCCTAGAAATAGAAGCACGCCTGTCAGTTTCCAAACATTGTAATACTCGGCGGTGCAGGGGCGGGGAAGAATCTACCCTCAAGCACTCACCATATAATTGCCAAGGACTGTTTGCTCAGGGGATCCGGTATCCACTTCCGTCACTCTGAGTACGCACCTGGAAAAGACAAAAACACGGGCACCCTCTAGGGGGTGACATGGCTGTGTGAGTCGACGCAATTCCAAGCTGTGGGCCGTTCGAGTATATAACGATGACCTTTTGTCTCTAGGAGTGAGTCTGTTTGAATTGTCTTATCTTGTTATCAAACCAGTGAAAATCAAGAAGAATCATTGATTCTTAAGAACATACACTACTTGTTTAGATTCTAGGATTTTAAATACAACCATTCTATTCTTGATTGCTGTGTTTTCTATCATCAAACTCAGATAAGATCATCACAAAATCCTTAAAACACTTGTGGATTTCTCATGATTCGAGATTGGGTATCCACCAAGTTTGTCAAGAGATCTCTTGCCAAACGAATCCGAAAACCAAAGAGAACACTTGCATACAAACAACTCCTAAGAAAACAAAGATTTCTGTATCAAAGCAGGAAAGTTCTACTCCAACATAGAACTTTTATTCATAGGTATCACGATTTCTCTAGAGGTTATACAGACGACTACGCTGTAGCTCCCTTAGATTCACAAGCATATTTCCAAAGAAGAGCTCTTAGGCAACACCACAATCATAGCCAGAGAATTCGTCCAGAATACATTCCACAACCAGCCATCCAATATGATACAAGACCAAGTGAGTTTCACAGAATAAGATAGTTTTTCTGTCTTAAAAATCTTAAGGTCATAGTTTTAGCGCGCCCAGTATCTGTTTTAGTGCACCCAGTCTCTGTTTCAGCGCGCCCGGTATCTGTTTCAGCGCGCCCGGTCTCTGTTTTAGCGCTCCTAGTATCTGTTTTAGCGCGCTCGGTCTCTGTTTCAGCACACCCGGTATTTGTTTCAGCGCGCTCAGTCTCTGTTTCAGCGCGCCTGGTATCTGTTTTAGCACGCCATAAAACCCAAAAAACAGAGAGTTAATAGGACATTTTGTGAGCTTTCCCATATCGAATACAAGGTTTCCATCAGTTCAAAACATTTTTTTTCACAGTCCAGAACACTTAATTCACACAAAAGGAAAAAGCTTTACCCCTACACCTAGATCTTGCAGCATCTTGCATAGTGTCATTTTCACCAAAATTTGAGTTTTTCTGTCAAAGTTTCCCCATCAAGGATTCTATCATCCTTTCATCACGAAACTAGATAAGACGAAATCAGATTTTAATACAACAACCTTGGCACTTATCCAATCAAATCCAAGATCAAAGTCTAGAGTAAACTTTAAACGTTTGTATGCCTATTTTCACACGAGCAACATATCAAAAACAACAAGAACAAGAAAACGAAAGAATAGCAGCCATGGCTGAAGAAAACCCTTGGGGACGATATAGCAACACTGATCCTCTTATTAACTCACATGAGAAAGAAATAACTGTAGAGAAAATCGAGAAAGTTCAACAAGACCCTCATTTCCATAAATTTATGGAAAAGATGCTAGAGCAAGACATGGAAAAGTATCTTCTCCTATTAGCTGACAAAGGTGCTAAACTTCCTAAAGACTTTGATGTCAATCAACTCAAGGAAACAGCCACACCTAACTCAACTAGTATAGAAAATCTAAATCAAATAGATGCTTTGACAAGACAAATCCAACAATTGCAATTACAATTTCAAAATATCCAACAAGGGCCAACAAAGAGATATCTATTACAAGACATTTTCCCTTATCCATTTGACTCAAGCATTAACATGATACCGTTTCCAAGGTATTGTGAGTACCCAACATACAACAAGTATAATGGAAGAACCGATCCATTTGATCACGTACGAGAATTTCGAGCCATGAGCATAGAGTTCGCACACGAGGACTCTTACCTACTATGATTATTTCCAAGGAGCTTAGGGAACACTTGCATGGAGTGGTTTTCTAAATTAGAACCTGGGATTCAATCCTTTGAAGAACTAATCAATAGGTTCATAACACATTTCTCATTCAACATCCAACATGGGGTAACCTTAAAAGAACTTTACAACACCAAACAAGCAAAGGGCGAAAAATTTCTTTCCTTTCTCCAACGATGGAGAAGGCTGTTTGCTAAATACCCTAGATCTATTCCTGAAGAGGAGAAGATAGAGATGTTCATTGATAACTTAGTAGAAGACATGAATTACAGATTGGACTTACAATGTCCATCCACATTTGAACAAGTTATCGAAAAGGGGCTCAAAATCGAAGAGGCTCTAATCAAAAGAGGAACAATCAAACATTTCACTGAAGGTTCAAACAATAATCATTCCTCTAACAACAACAACGAAAAGCCACGATTTTGGCAAAAGAACAAGAATACTGATACCATGATTGATACACATACACCTAAACCAGTATTCACCTTGACACCAACTACTACAAACAAACAAAACAATGGTTTTAATGACAAACAAAGTAGTGATCAAGGAAATAATCATAACAGTGGAGAAACGAAAATCTAATCATTCCAATGATCCTCCAATAAAAGAAAATTCACACCGTTAGGACAATCATTGGAATCAATCCTCAAAGAACTTTTAAACGAAAAACTCATTCAAGTACAAGAGGCTAGAAATTGGGACCCTCAAGTCAAACCATCATGGTGGAATGACTTACATTATTGTCACTATCATCAAAATAAAGGTCACATGACTAAAAATTGTTGGCAATTAAAACATGCGGTACAAGACCTCATAGATCAAAAGAAAGTATTTGTAGAGGGCCCTCAAACAAACAAAGATCATACAACATTCAAAAATCGTCTACCCAATTATCAGAAGGGAGAATCTTCTTCCGCAAACACCAAAGGTAAGAACGTTAATTATGTTTATGACGCAACAATCCTTTGTTTTTCTGCTGCCAAAGAGGATGAAGAGTTATGCAATCAAATCAATCAAAACAATGACATTACATCTACCAATTTGGTACAACATATGGACAAATCCGAAAACCAAATCAATGTAGTCACACTCAAAGGGAAACAAGAGTACCAACCGGTTAATGCCACAACAAGGGCACAATCCAAAGTTATATTGAAAGGAGCATCAATATCATCCCCATCAGTGGATCCCCCCTCCAATCAATATAATCTCATCGATCAATTACAGAAAATACCAGAACAAATATCAATCTTGGAACTTTTGAAGATTTCCCCATCACACAAAGAGGTTCTTGAACAAGCTTTCGTATCAACTACAGTACCTAACAATCTGGATGTGTGTCAATTCCAAGCTATGGTGGGACATCTATCTGCACCTCATTTCCTTTCATTTTCTGAACATGATGATGTATCACTCACCCACCCGCATAATTCCGCCCTTCACATTGAAGTCCTTATCCATAAACATCGTGTAAAACGTGTCCTGATAGATGGAGGGGCTGGTTTAAATATTTGTACCTTAAAGCTGATTCGTGCACTAGGATACTCGGATGAAGCCATTGATACAAGAAGAAAAATCACAATCAAAGCATATGATGAAGAAGAAAGGTCCTCTAAAGGATTGATCATATTACCCATTCAAGTTGGGCCTATTGTCCAAAAAGTGGTTTTCCAAGTCTTAGATAGGGAACTGACATACAACATACTGTTGGGACGCCCTTGGATCCATGATATGCAAGCAGTACCTTCTACTTATCATCAATGCCTGAAATTTCCCGTCAATGGACAGGAGGTAACAATCACAGCAGACTACAATGACACCCAAGCTTGTCATACATTGAAGACATCTCAGGATACATTCATACCTAACAATAGAGAAGTTGGCACATCAGATAGTGAACAATAGCAGAGCTTCATTTCAAAGTGGCTTCCAAAATAACAAAAATCACAAGAGATAAGGGTGGCACAATCTAACTCTTCAAATGTTGAAGAACAATTGGCTCCACTCTCACATCAATTCACCAAGGAAGTACAGATAAGTGAAAAAGGAATAAGTGAATATGGTGTTGGACACTCATTTCATCTATCACAAATGTTACCCTCCTTACAAACATATGGACAGCCATCTACAAACACCCACACTTCAGAACAATCTACAACAGCATTAGATGGCAGATTTGTAAAAGTTGGGAGCTTAGATGAAGAATCAGAAGATAAGGCCATACTAAATTGGCTTTATAAGGATGAGGAAGCCCCCGCTTCCACAAGTAACATCATAGAGACAAATCAATATGGGAAAGGAAAAACTATTCTTGAGAAGATGGGATATTCAGGACAGGGACCTCTTGGGTTAAGGAAACAAGGCATAACAGAACCAATCCAGCCTCTTACACTCCAACATAAGGATAAAACTAGACTAGGATACATAGAAAAAGCAAGAGCAGAAATCACCAATAAAACTGTGGAGCGTATTCTTCAAATAAGAGATAACTCTGAAATAGATTCAAATGAGTATGAGTGGGACAACTTATCAGAGGTTTCCTATGAAGATATTCAGGTTGACATTATCAAAAAGTATACCCCCAATCACGAGGAGGGTCAAAGCTCAAGTTTTAATCCTATTGTCTTTGAAACACAAAATTTTGATGACTCAAGTGAAGATGAAAGGACATCAATTGAGATAAATGAGGTGGAAGAAAATACCTTTGTAGGCCTCGACATAACCACAGACAACCTGGATGACATTTCCGTCTGAGCTTTCACAATCGCCGACCTCAACCCATCTAATGATTCGTTGCCTTTACTACATCCCGAACTTATCGAATGGGAACCCCAACATCCTATCAATCTCCCTGTTTTTGACAACGACTCCTCCATTATTAACTACCTTTGCTGTGAGGAATCTGATACTTGTTCTACCAATACTTCTTTTAATGACGCTTTTAGGCAGGAGGATGCCGTTTCCTCTGCAAAAAATATGAAAGAAAAATGGATCTAATGGTGAAACCATTCTATGGCGATTTGATCCTAAAATAGTAAAAAATAAAGAACGATCCGATGGCTTAAAAAACCCTCATTGAGGCACCAGCGATGGAAGGTTTGACATCCCTCCCTAACATTACCATGAAAGATCATCAGCATTGATAGAACCCACACGCCTATTAATATCGGCACGTTAGAAAGCAAGAATATTTCACCCGGGCCGCATCCATGATGTATACGTAAAAGCCGTGATTTTATCAAATTATTTGAAGAATCCATGCATCAATTTTGCTTGGTCATACTCTGACATGCCAGGCTTAGACACAGATCTCATTATGCATCACTTATCCTTACCAGCTGGCACTAAACCAGTAAAATAGAAGCTGAGAAAAATGCATCCACATGTTGCATTATTAGTGAAAAATGATTTGAAGAAATTACTAGATGCTGGATTCATCAGATCTATTGATTATGCAGAATGGATATCCAACATTGTACCTGTTTCAAAGCTAGATAACACCATTAGAATATGTATTGATTTTCGGGATTTAAATAAGGCATGTCTAAAGGATGATTTTCCTTTGCCAAACATAGACATGATTGTAGATCTCACAGCCGGTCATCAAATGCTATCACTCATGGATGGATTTTCAGGATACAATCAAATCAAGATAGCCCCTAAAGACCAGGAGAAGACAGCATTTACATGTCCATGGGGCACCTTTTGCTGGAATGTCATGCCTTTTGGGTTAAAGAATGCAGGAGCTACATACCAGCGAGCTATGACAACAATCTTCCATGATATGATGCACACCTTCATGGAGGACTATGTGGATGATATCTTAGCAAAGTCTTACACCAGGGAAGGACATCTAGAAATATTGGCCAAAATATTCGACAGGTTGGAAAAATTCAAAGTCAGATTGAATCCTAAGAAATGTGCCTTTGGAGTAACATCAGCAAAACTCCTAGGATACATAGTTTCTACAAAGGGAATTGAAGTAGATCCAGTAAAAGTCCAAGCCATTATGGAAATGCCACCTCCTAAGAATATCAATACATTAAGATCTCTACAAGGCCGACTACAGTCCATCAGAAGATTCATTTCTCAACTGGCCGATTGGTGTCATCCATTCAACCATCTTTTGCATAAAAATGTTCCTTTTAAATGGGATGAACAGTGTGAGAGTACTTTCAATCAAATCAAGCATTATCTGATGACACCACCAATCTTGGTACCACCCAGCGAAGATAAGCCATTGTTGCTATATATCACAACAACAGATATTTCTTTAGGAGCCTTGCTAGCACAAGAGGATAAAGAAGGAAAAGAACAGGCAATATACTATATCAGCAGGACACTCAATGGACATGAAGTAAACTACACCTTCATTGAAAAATCATGCTTAGCAGTAATATTTGAAACACAAAAATTGCGACATTATATGCTCACTCACACTATCAAGCTCGTTGCAAAAATTAATCCTCTCAAGTATTTACTGAGCAAAGCAGCTTTAACAGGAAGGTTGGCAAAGTGGGTCATGCTCCTCAGTGAGTTTGATATTCAGTATGTTGAAAGGCGAGCTATCAAAGGACAAGCCATCGCCGACCAATTAGCAGAAGCTCCATTATCTGGCAGTCATCCTATGACCATGGAATTTCCCGATGCAGATATCCTCAATATAACAACACAACCATGGCAACTCTACTTCGATGGATCCTACACACAACATGGATCGGGAGCAGGAATTCTATTTGTCACACCTCTTGGGCACACAATCCCGCGATCATACAGGCTTACCTTCCGTTGCACCAACAATGTGGCAGAATATGAAGCTTTGATCCTTGGAATTAAAGTGGCTATTGAATGGAAAATCACAGCACTACAGGTGTATGGAGACTCCCAGTTAATCATCTACCAAGTCAACAATGATTACCAAACTAAGGATGACACACTGATTTTGTACAAGAGGCTGGTGGATGACCTAAGAAAATACTTCATAGAAATCAAATTTGAGTAGATACCAAGATCAGAGAACAAAGCAGCAGATGCCATGGCCACAATAGCATCTCTTCTACAAATGCCTGAAATGCAAGATCGTTATCGATTTATTGTAGAACAAGTATCAAATCCTGCATACGCAAATCCCAAATCTCAAACCATAAGCCTTTTGGATAGTGCCCAATCCTCCATTTATGGAGACATTTATGCTTATCTGAAAGATAATATCTTACCACCAGATCTTTCTCGCAACGAAAAGCGCAACTTCATACGCCAATCCGCCAAACATACCATTATTGCCGACACCCTTTACCGTCGAGGCCTAGATGGTACTCTTTTACATTGTTTAGAACATGACGAATCCGCTTCTGCTTTACATGAGGTCCATGAAGGAATTTGTGGAACACATTCAAGTGGATTATCTTTAGCCAAGAAACTCCTTCGTTTGGGGTATTACTGGCCACACATGGAACAAGAATCTTATCAGTTTGTCAAAAGATGTTCAAAATGCTAGATCCATGGCAATCTTATACATGCACCAGCACAGGAGTTGCATCCATTTGCAACTACATGGCCTTTCTGTCAGTGGGGATTAGACCTGGTAGGGAAAATTCACCCATCTTCATCTAATGGACACAAGTTCATTATCACAGCAACCGAATATTTTACAAAATGGGTGGAGGCAGTTCCTTTAACCACAATCACTGGAAAGCAAATATCATCTTTCATTCTTAATTATCTCATTTGTAGATATGGGATACCCTAGTCAATCATCACAGATAATGGCAGGCCTTTCAAAAACCAAGACGTCCAAGAACTGTGTGAAAAGTTCCACATTCAACATCGCTTTTCAACCCCGTATTACCCTCAAGGTAATGGGCAGGCAGAAGCTTCGAACAAAACAATCCTAAAGATTCTCAAGAAGACTGTAAATGAAGTGGGACGTGATTGGCACGTTCAGCTAAATCCTGCTCTTTGGGCTTACAGGACTAGTATCAGAACACCAACAGGAGCTACACCATATGCTCTTGTCTATGGATCAGAAGCAATACTACCTATTGAGGTAGAAATTCCATCCCTTCGAGTCTCACTAAAGGGACTCATTTCAGATGAAGATTATAGGGTCTCTAGACTTCAGGAATTAGAGCTACTTGATGAACGTCGACAACAAGCTGTCAATCATTTGACAGCCTATCAACAAAGGATGTCTAGGAACTATAATCATAGGGTTAAGCCTAGAGTCTTCCAGATCGGAGACTTGGTCCTACGGGAAAACCCTAGAAATCAAGCAGACAGAGAAAAGAAGGGAAAGTTTGAACCTAACTGGATAGGACCTTATGTCATCATATCAGTCTATGGATCAGGAGCATACCGACTGTCTACACCAGAAGGAGACATGTTGGAGGAGCCCATGAACAGCATTCATCTCAGGCGATTCTACACTTGAGGATATCCAGTGCACGGTCAATAAAGTTGTCTTGATGAAAACCTGGCAAACAGGCGTCATGATGACAAAAATAAAAATAAAAATACAAAAATACAAAAATAATGAAAATACAAAAAGAAAAAGAAAGAGGACACAATAAAAACAAGTGATGAAAACCTGGAAAACAGGCGTTACTTGTGATTTTCACCAAACTCCTCTATCTATTGGGTACAGTGTTGTTACGATTGTTTCCTTTCATATCATTTCCATCTATCATTTGAGATTATCACTATCCATATCATAGCAAGGATACCAGGTTTTACCCTAGCTTGGGGGCAACATCCTAATGTTATCTGGTACAAGTAGACTTTCAGCTTGCATGGAAGGGCAGTCAAACACGACAACCTCAAGTGGCAACCCATCAAAATCCAAAAACATCAGAAAATTCAAAATCCAAAAACATCATAAAATCCATCAAAATCCAAAAACATCAGAAAATCCATCAAAATCCAAAAACATCACAAAATCCAAAATCCAAAAACATCGGAAAATCAAAATAGAGTCTACATCAGTCAAAAGTGGAGTCTATGTCAGTCGAACTACGTGGTCTCTGCGTATATAACGTAGGCAAGAATAATCTTTGATTAGTCCCCGAGACCCCTAGGATAGGTCTTTAGATCACATCATTTGGTCAAACGTTTGGAAAAATCATGCACACATCAGCACACACATCTCAACACTGATGATCTAATCTGAATAATGATTTGAAAATACATTAAGTAGAATTTGAATTGTTGTGCTTTTTATCATTTGATTATCATTTCTTTGGAGCAACTCAATGATGTATTGAACTAGAGAAGTAAGGAAGAAGAATGATACCTTTTCTTAGTTTACTGTTTGTGAATTAATCATTATTGTTTTGTGAATTGTCGCGGGAAATGCTCTACCAAGTATCATGGATGACATTCAAATTCACTTAAGAAAATGATTAATTCTTGTTTGTTTACGCAAGAAATGCTCAGGTCATCATTGGTCTATCTTATACCATGATGCTTGTGTTCGCTTGCAATATCAAAAATCATGAAAGAAATACTCAGGTCAGCATTGGTCTATCTCATATCATTGATGCTTGTATTCGCTTTCAACATTTTTAAAAGCTCAGTGATGATACAAAGCAGAATAAAATGATTATTGAAGTGACACTTAGATTTGCATTAATAAAATAGGCATTTGCATGGTTAACATAGATTGCATTCATAATAATACATCTGCAAAGTACTGGCGACACAAGTTCCAATGATTCAATCGCAAATGATGTTATCTTTCCTTACTAAAGACTGAGTATACTTGACACATGCACATAGGATCATATCTTCATCTCATCATAAATTCACAATAAAATTGCATTTCATGACATCATATACATGTTATGTTACACCATTCATTTATCCATACATCATTTACACTTACATCATCACATATTCGTCATACATTTCATTTACATACATCATTCCATTTCATTTCATCAGTCATTCCATTTCATTACATTTCATTTTACACTATCATACATCATTACATTTCATTTACATTTACATCTCATCATTCATAAAAAATATCTACTCATTTATCATTACAATTAAATCACATTTCATCGCATATCATTTTATTCACATCTCATTATTCATCATCCACTTATCACATATTACATATTCATTTATCACATTTCATTTACATACATCATTACATTTTACATTTCATTTATTCGTCATCCATTTATCACATATCACATTTTACAATTCATTTCACATATTCACATATCACATTTGTATTTATTACATTTTCCATGCATCATCCATCACATTTTATGTATCATACATTACATCTCATTAAGAAAAGAAATACATCATCAATATCATTTTGCATCCATCACGTCAATATATCATAAAATCCATACATCCATCACATCAATACATCATAAAATCAATGCATCCATCACATAAATCATGTAAAATCGTATCATAAATCAAACGAACCGCTGCACAAATATATCTCATCAATTGTCAAGTATACAATGAAGTCTGAAAATAATGAAAATAACATCATGTCAAAAATGGCTGTATCAATCTCTTAATGGGTACACATATAATCTCAAGTAGTACTCCCACCAGAAGGAGCAGGTCTCGCACCAGTATCAGCACCACCACCAGATGTCCCAGGATCTCTCGGATCTCTCGGCAGAGGCTGTGTCACACCTCTGCTCACTATCCTTGACTGAGTCCTCTCTGAGCGCGACTGTGCATAGCTGACTCTCTACTCTGGGGGGCATAGCTCATGGTAGCGGCTCTGGTAGAACTCAATCTCAGCACCGGTTCGCATGGCCTCACGCATATAATCCGCTACAGAGGTCCCATCTGCCACTCTCTGTAACCTCTCTACAGTCACTTGTGCTGTCTTAGCTGTCCGTCTAATGGTATCCTGCTCTGCAGTCAAGGCTGTGATCTGTGCCTGGGTGGTGGACAACTGTGCTCATAATCCTGTCACCTGAGCCTGTGCGGTCGCTGCTACCTGTAATGCCCCATCTCTCTCACTAATCAATGATGTAATATGGGTCTGAGCAGTGGCTAGCTGTGCCTGCGTCTGAGCCTAAGTCTGAGCTAATAACCCCTGCACCTGTGCTAGCTGACCCTGCAATGTCTGCACCTGCACCTGTAAGCCTGCCACCTCTGAGGGATCTGCCGATGAAGACATAACAGCCTACCTCTTACGAGGCGCACTGGAGGATGGCTCTAATGAAACTGCTACGCTCATACCCCTCCCATCTCTGCCATCATCGTCACTGCTATCATCACTGCTATCAGAGCTCTCATCACTATCGGTCTCCGAGCTGCTCTCCACATCCACATCAACATCCTCCTCTCTACCCCGTCTCTGACCAACCTGAACACCCCCTGCTAGTGCTACTGCTGGTGCTGCCGCTGGTACAGGTGCTGGCTCATCTGGAATAGTGATCTGTGGAGGAAGATGTAGAGCCAGATACTCTCCATACTCAGGAGTAATAGGCGCCTCGACAATATCCCGCCGAACATCCCATGCTGATGGCTGTAGAGCACGGTAACCCTCAACAAGTGCCCCGTAAGGCAAGCTGGGACCCCAATCAGGAACATCAATCCGTCGCCGTCCATAATGTGCTACACCCAATGGCATGCACTGCACAATACCATACTGTCTGTACACACGACGAAACAGGAACCGCTCCAAAACCCTGGGGCTCTTCCCGATCAAATACATAGAATCGGACAAGAACCCCAACTCAATATCATCGTCGTCCCAGGCATCACAGTCTAGGTACGGACGCCAGGTCACTGCCTCTATATCATCAACGATCCGTCTCCAATACTCAAGCTTACCCATCATATGCTGGGTAGGCCTGCCTCTATATCGAAATACATATGGCCTCGTCGCTGGTCTGGCCAACACTGGTACGGGACGCGTAACATCAATATGCTCCCAGGCCCATACCTGGAGAAGGGTAGCCCCTGCAGATAAACTACTGCCGCCGAGATATACAACCCAATGCAAATCATGATATAACTGGGCCAAGCATGCACATGCCCCATGCATATCTCGTCCTATGGACCACCAGGCCCTCTAGCACACGACCCCATCCAAGCGATAGACCCTTTGACCTCTTATCAGGACAAAGGAATCCACCAATGAAACCCGCCAAAACAGAAGGAAGAGGAGCATATGACTCATATATATCTATCCATGGGATCCACTCTCCTGCAATGTGAGGATCCTGGAAGACTCTCTGCATAGCCTCTACACCACCAACCTCCTCCGAGTCGTGAACCACAATCTCTCCAACAAACGGTATGCGAAGAATACGCCATACATCCTCTGGCGTCACTGTCATCTCACCAGTAGGTAAATGAAATGTGTTGTGGTCACTATGCCACCTCTCCGCCAAAGCTGTCAATAGACCCCTATTGAGTCTAATATGGGGCATGTCCAACAATGTAGCCAAACCACAGGCAGCAATATGCTGTCTCTCATCAGGAGACAGTCGCGAAATCATATCAAACGGCCAGGGGAACTGCTCCCGCACCTGGATCACATCCAACTGCTCCTGTACTCATGCACAACAAAACATTTTTATCAGAATATCAAAGATCATCAAATTTTCAAACATTGTGCTTTTACCTATCAACCTATCAAATCATCACGGAACTCTCATCTATCAATTGGGTTCAATCATTCAAAATGCATAATTATTCCTCGCCTATCATGAGGGTAATTATATCAATCAATAGATCTCGCTCATCATGAGATCGTTTCCCATATATTTTAGTCAAGAACAAAACTAAATGGAATCAAAAACAAATCGACGAAAATCAAAACGCACAATGTTACATCAATCTTTACCCAAAGCGCTACAAAATCAACCAAATGCGCTAAAAAGTCTGGCGCGCTACACAAATCCCCGTACGCGCTACAGATCTATCCCTGCGCGCTAATGTTTCTGGCGCGCTACAAAAATTCATAGACGCGCTGCAAAACTTACCACGCGCGCTAAAACTGCTGGCGCGCTGCAAAACTTACTGGATGCGCTACGCTATAGACCGGACGCGCTAAAACTATGACGCGCTACAAAAAATTACGGGCGCGCTACACCGCATTCCCCGCGCGCTAAAACTCTAAAAATGTGCCAAAATGCATCAAAATTAATGGCGCGAATTACAAGAAAGGTTTGAGGTACATACCGGAGGACCATAATCGGCCGGACGCTGGTGACGGCGCACACGCTCGAGTCGGTGGGTGTGGTACGGGATAGGCATCCTAGCTCTGAATACTCTGGAGGGTCTCTATCTCAAGGTTGTCAAAGTCAATGCACAAATGACTTTTGAAAATGACCTTTGGAGCATTTATAGGCTATTTTTGGGGGATTTTAATGGGATTTAATTATTTTTTCCTTCTGAAGAATTAATTCTTCTCAATCACTGAGGCATTTACAATCTTGTCGGGAGATAAATTGTTTCTTCATCAATTCATCATCAAACCATCATAAAAATTTGAAAATCTTGAAAAATCATAAAAAAATCCAAAATTCATCAATTTATCTCCCGAGGGGGCATATATCACTATCATTTCAAAATTCATCATCTGGGGCAAGTCTGGGGCATGCTTTAAAAACCTTTCGTCAATACTGGCAGCTGAAGCAAAATCATTCTTTGAAGCACTGCATAAACACATCACTTCAAAGAGGGGCAAAATGTAGACACCTTAAAAATGGTTCGAGAATCCAATTAACGAATACTTAATTTATTTGATTAATTAATCTTAAATTTCTACTCTTAGTAAATAAATAGAAATATTTATTTATATTGCTCATTTATTAATTCTTTTCTATTTTCTCTCTCCCACTAAATAACAAAATCAAAACTTTGTTTTATTTAATTATTATCATTTTCATCATATTATTTTCTCTAATTAAATAAACAAATTAAAACTTTGTTTTATTTAATTATTATCATTATTTCTTCTATCTTAAAATTAAATACATAATTTGTGTTATTTAAAATCACATTTCTTCTTAATTAAATAAAGATTGCTAATAATCTTTTATTTAATTATCATTCTCCTTTTAATTTAATAAAGCAAACTCTATAGTTTGATTTATTAAATTATTTATTCCTCCTTTTTGCTAAATTTAAAAAAATTAAAAATATTTAAATTTATGCATAAATTTTGCACTATTCACTCACCAATAAATATTTATTTCTCACCAATCAAATTAATGGCACTGCCATTCACGGGAAAAGCTTCAGAGAAAATTTGCAGGAAGTTCTCTCAACAACCTTCTACCCACCTTCCCTCTTATCTTGCCTGGTGTTTTCATGGGGAGAAACCATTCTCCATGATCAACTCCTTCTTCTCATCCCATGCCTTTGGATTCTCCAGAGGAAATCACAGCCCCTCATCCCGGTTTCCTGTGCAATTGTGCTGCCGTGAAAGCTATAAATACAGCTCTTGGGCTACACAAAAAGGATCCCGACTAATGCAATCTTACCCTGCAGGTTTCCAAAGCATTCAAGCATTCAAGCATCCAAATCATCCAACATTCATCCAGCATTCATCCAGCATCCAGCATTTGCATTCATGGCTGCCATTAGAATAGAATTTGCACATTTAGAACATATTAGAGTAGAATAATTCATTTCCCGTTCTCTAAGTGTCACTTTAATGGTTTTATTAGCTTACAAATCTGAGAGCTAAGTAAATTAGATAAGTCTTTAGAGTTAGAGAGCAATAGGATAGATTTCTGAAGCTTGCTAGTTTAAATTAGTTTAAATTTATTAAGTTTTAGATGCAATTATCTTATTTAGAAGCGTAGATGCATAGTTTAGCTTGTTTCCCCCATTCTACAGCTTACACTTGTCCCTTTTAACAATGGCGTAAAAGTCACATATCTATCTAGTGATCTCCAAAAGTATGATATGATTAGTGGGATACCTTGGAAGCTTGTATGGAGCCCTTTGACAACCATCAACCCGGATGTATGAGAAGGTTGGGAACTGAATAAACCAAGCGCCATATTTCTTGATTAACTCCCTTTCTTGGTTAGAAATCTTTATGTGCTTCGCTCCCTGAAGAAATCTAGTGATGTGCATGGTGAATGCATGATTCACCCTCCTGTAACTCGAACTTCCCAAATGCAACTGAGGGTAGACCTCATAGATAATATCCTATCCAAAGGTGCCTCTGGTACTCAATCCCTTGTATGGATGAAACCTTGCAAGAGTATAGACCAAGTATGACGTCATTGTGAAGGTCTTAGTCTGCAGCACGTTGGAAAACTGCTCATGAATCACTCTGCTAATGACACCTACCCAATGGTAGTCAGTCTTCTCCTATTCCATCCTCACAATCACATGGCACATCCAATTCTCAAACATGCCAGCATTCTTCAATCCAACCACCCTGCTAAGAAGAGTGATGGTCATAATACTCCTTGAATTTTTCCCTAAATAACTGTTTAGGTAGCTTGGAATAATGAGACTTGGGCTTCTCCAGCCAGGAATTGATAAGCTGTTGAGATTTAACAGTCTATTCATCATATTACTCCTAAGCTACCTTCATGTTGAGTGCCACCACATGAGATCTATCCGACATATCAAAAGTCTGAGCAATAGAAACAATGTTGAGGTTCGCCACAATCCTCCCTTGAGGACCAATTATTCTCTATGTATCACTGTCATAGTGCCTGGCACACTCAAGGACCAACTCATAACACTGCATTGTGGAAGGGAAACCAGCTACATGTGCCAATCCTGATTCCAATATTCTCTTAGCCACCAGAGGAAGATCTAGCACTGCCATCTTGGCCTTGAACTCCTCATAGTCCCATAGTCCAACATTGGTATCAATTATCTCTGACCAGACAAAAGTGATCTTACTCTCTGGAATCTTTCTCTTGATTTCCATCTTAATTCTTTCTGCTTCTGATATGGAAGATCCCTCCATGTCACCCTTAGTCTTTCCAGTTGTTGCCTTGCTTGATTCAGCCTGCACTTGACAAAGGAAACATAATAAAAACCACAGGAAACCAATGTTAATTCATCAAGGGCATCATTAAAATGAGTCCCACATAAGCAAGATGTCATTAAATTTCAAATGAAATGATCATATTAAACTTCGGGTTTCAAGGCCATCCGCGGAATCCAAGTTAGGAAGGAATTTTGGGGAATTCCGGGCCAGACGGATTCTAACAGAATAATCATGAAAACACTTATTAGCAATTCAATTCGATCATTATTAATCAATAAACAACATGTGAGATCTCAAAATAGCATAAATAAATCATAAAATGCACCATCACCTATTAACAAATCATGCTATTTCATATTCCTTCATATTTCATCAAATTCTGGGAAAATCCGCCAGAGACAGATTTCTGCGAAGGTAGAGACACTTTGCAAATGTGGAAAAAATAGGGAACCAAAGACTTCTGGAAAATATGGAGTCAACGGAAATCCGCGGATAAGGTAAAACTCTGAAAGCATGCGGATTCCGAGAAATCGAAGGAAATCGGGAAAATCCGCTAGAACCGAAAAATCCACCGGAGATGAAAAATCCCAGACTAAGGACGAAACTCGAATTGCGACACCAAATCACGATTTCGCCTAGATTGATAGATCGATTATAAATTTTTAAGAACCTAGGCCCGGGACAAGTTTGGTATGGGTCCTTCATAGATTTTCTAAGAATTCTAGGCCAATTCGAAAGCATACTAAAGATAAATGGTGATGCCCTAAATCCAACTCTACAAATCTGCCATTAACACACAGGAAAGCTCAGGATTCAAGCATTTCAACTACTAGTTCTTTACTTAGGGGAAATCACGGCTCTCAAGCAAGTTCTCTCATTATGCAAAGAAACAAACAAAGTCAAAAATTACTTGGGAGACCATAAATCAAACATTGTTATGCAACCCTAGCCACAAAAATGCTCAAATAATGCAGAGAATTCAAACCCCAATAAACTCTATAACATCAAAGTGTTATCCACAATCATCAATTAAAAGCAAGGCAATCGAATACATACCATTGTGAAGCTGAAATTGATCTCAGAAACAACAAATGCGAATTTAATGGCATCCACAAGGAACAGCGGTAGGAATGCAGTAGAAGTAGCCACTTAAATCAAACAATTCAAACTCAATGCCTCAAATCCAATCAAACACTTGCAAGAATGCACTCTACAGCTCAATTGATGGAAAAAATAAGCATAATAGCACAAAAGACCTCAAAAATCAATTAAATACATCGTTTAAAGCTCGTACGAAAACATTTATGCCGCCAACAAGATAGCCAGGAAAATATGGGAACCCGACGACAGGATGGAATCCAGAAAAATCTGAACCACATGGAATTCCGCGAAGACTGAAAATCTCCGAACGACAGTGCTCAACCGGAGTCTGAACAGGATCTAGGAAAATCTGGCCAGGGTGGAAAGTCCCAAACTTCAGCGAAAAACCTGAACTTAGCTCAAAATTAAAGATCTTCAATGAATAACTTAGGGAAATCACTTAGGCAATCAAAATAAACATTTTAGCACATGCCAAAGTAAGATAAAACCTCAAAATGAAAGGGCCAAGACACCAAAACCAAAGCGAAAGAGGGTCCCTACCTTCAGCGGGGCGTGTGTGCGAAAATTGCACAACAAGAAAGAGGAACTAAAAGGGAACAAAGGAGTGAAGGTTAGGGTCTAGGTGGGAATTGAAACATTTGGAGAAGGGGCACACAATGTGTGTCCAACTCAGGGTACAACATACACTTAGGAGTGTCCTAGCCAGGGCTGTGTTTATGTTGTGAAGGCATGTTGGGTTATGTGTAAGAATTGGTTTATGTTGTAAGGAAGGTTGGTTCTGTGTAAGAATTGATTCCTCTAGGGGTGTTTGTGCTGTGAAACAACCTAGGTCCATAACCATTCTTCTAAGTGTCAAATAGCAGCCTTTCCTTGACTTTAAGATAAGTATTGAGAACCATTGATTTGATAATATTGAGAATATTGTCTATATATTTTTTATGCTAATATGATTAATATATGTGGAGGTGTTATTCCATTTATTATGCTAATTACTTAATTATCACATGTTTATAGTTTACATTGATTATTCATATTTATTTTGATAATATTTCTTAACTCCAATTTCCTTAATTCTAAATTAAATTCGTTGTTATTACTAAAGTAACCAATGGAGAAAAGTAGCAACACATTTGGTATCAAAGCCTAATGATCGGGCCTTAATACCTTTGAAATTCCCTTTATTTGTAGAAATTCACGATCCTTGTGTATGCCTAGCATTATACACTTTCCCTAATCTTTGAGTCATAAGACTTGATTCTATAAGACCCTTATGCTGATTTTTCTATAGTGATTAATGTGCATTCACATCCATATATAAAATCTTGTCTAGAGTTATCATTTTCTTGATTAATTCCTTATTTATACTTGGGCTCATCCTAAGGCACCATATCCATAACAAATCAATAGGCCTACTCTATGATATTTCAAATAAGATAGTGATCTACAAAGTTATTCTTGTGGCCCACTTAAAGGTTAGATGCATGGTCAAGAATAAGAAAAATTTAGTCCATAGCATAGGCTATTTTGTTTTAGAACTTAGTGATGAGTTTCCAATAGTAATGAAGTAATGATATACATATCAATTCTCTGGGTTTTAGAGTGGCTATGTGTACTCATGAAATATTTTTTCATCCTAGTTCCTGCCTATTATAATATAATGTATTTAACAACATCAATGATCAACTTTAAATTATATATGTATCTCACCTTGTAAAATGAGCAACACATACTTCTTTATTATTCATTTATTATGACATATGTTCCATAAGAATACCTTATATTGAACCATTCTTAATGGATGCAATTGGAATTTACTTCAAAATATATTTACAATTGATTGTTATAATAATTTTGTGATTTTCTTAAGGCTTCCCAGTCACTCACATATACATTTGAGTTTACTGTTTATCATCTTTGAAATGTAGATGTCATGTATCCCAAATCAAAATACACTTAGGTTCAAGTTCATAGTGTTTGGTGTCCGACGACGTGAGCAATTGTAAATACTCTATGCACTCCTTCATTAGGGAAGCATGTGTCTCATTGAAAGGGTTGAGACCTTTTGCATCATCGGTCGTGTCTCTAAATCATTATGTTAGGCATCACTATATTGTTCATTGTTCCCAATGTGTACATATGATATGGAGTCAATAAAATAAAGAATATAGGTAGCAAGCATCATCTTGTACATGTGAGTGTTTCCAAAGTCATTATGTTGCATCACTCACCACCTGCCCATTGTATCCATAGGATGATGCTCGCCAAAGTCATTATGTACATGTGGATACAATAAGCTGGTGGTGAGTGATGCAACATAATGACTTTGGCAGCCCGCTTTCCAACATGATTGTAACTTTGTAGTGTTCCACCAACATCATATTGTCCATGTTTCAAACCTCCCACCTGCTCTTAGAAATAAACACCTATCACTGGCAACTGCAAGACATGCCAGAAAAAATAAGAGATCTCACATGCTACACAACAATATCTGCTTCCCATTCATTATAAAATGAACCATTTCCTTCAGGATCCAAATGCCCCTCACAACTAAGTGATGGACTTCCCTAAGGCATACATGTATCCAACAAAAGCAGAGGGCACTGAGCTATCTATGTAGCCTATAAAATTGTTATTTCATAGGATCCCATTAATTGCAGATGTTAAACTATTATATTCATATTGCTACAATTTAGATGTTATTGATTAGGAAGCTTACAAAGCAACGTATATAAGCATAAACCTCTTTGAATGCATTTATCAAGAGAGTGCAGAAGAAATGAACAGCTAATACTAAAGATAAACTAGATTACAAGTGCAAACAATAAATTTGGTTTTTGATAGAGATAAGAATTTAAGGACCACACTCCCTACTCCCAGAGGTAAATGAAAGATTTACTGTAAGTTGAGGAATCGTTATTACAAATAATTTCAGGTGCAATAAAAGGAAAAGGCACACAAAAATTAATAGACCAAACCATTTATCTATGGAGGCAATAAAAAAAATTCATGCGACTAATTATAAAGTCTATTATTCATTCACGAAAGGGGAAAGAAATATTCATGTGGTCATTAATTAAGATATTTGTATTAAAGTTGATGGAAAACCATATAAGATCATTAAAGGAATCAATATTTGCGGTAAAGAAATGTAAAGCTAATAAAAACATCAACACAAATTAATAAAGTTAAAATTGAGTTATATTTTGAAAAGGAATTATTGTTGAAACTAGAGATAGGGATATATGGTGGTATAGGTTTAGCTATGTGTTCATAAAATCTGTATGTAGTGGAAGAGATGCATAAGATAGAATATGTGGTAAGTTAAAAATTGAGTTGACAATGTGTTCATTCTTACAGGTAATCTATGAGTGATCCTATATCATGATGTAAGATTGATAAGCTTGTGAGTTGAGTATTAATATAGAGTTCTACATATAAAAGGTGGTCAACATAAAATAGAAAAATATTAAATATCTTTTGTAGAGATAGTCCTTGTAATTGTGATATAGCCTATATACATAACTTAAAATTATTATTTGAATCAACTTTATCTTTTGTTTGAATTTAAATGATTAATTATATAATTTTTTTAGATTTATAGAAGTATTTCCATCTTAAAGAATAATTAAATAGAAGTAAGATGTTTCTCATAAAAGAGTTGCATGTGAGAATGATATTTGTGCCTAAAGCTAACCCATGAAACAAAAATGACACCTCTAGGCAATAGTTAGCAATCATGTTGAATTGAAATCATAGAATCAATCAATGAATAACAAGGTTTCTTTTCATGTAAATTTCACCACACAAAAAAAGGAAGCTTAATTTTGCATTATATAACCCTAAATATCACTTTTTCATAAAGGTTTGGATGATTCATAAAGGCCTTGGAAGATTGATTTATTTATCACAAGATTTAAAATAAGATGTGATCAATTTATTAGTATTATAGTTCGTATTTCTATTTGAGTAGTACACTCTTATATATAAGGACTTGTATTTGAACTAAGAGTTATTGCATTAGTATTTGTTGAGTGATTTTTGCATTAGTCGCTTTTTTTATCTATATTGAGTGATTTTACTATGCTTGTTATGTTATTCAAATCAACATCTAGATTTGCTTAAACATAAGTTACATTGTGGGCCCATAACCCACAAGTCCTTAGATTCACATCCTAAACTTGGAAAATTGACATTGTGTTTGGAATAAGTTGGTGAGAATAACACCACATTGTTATAAGATATCAAACCAAATAGGCTCTTAGGCTTAGACATGGGGACATGTCGAATCTTACAGGGGAGAGACTATCTATTCCAACTTTTTCTAGGATATGCAAGTAGGTTATGTGATGTTTAAATCTTTCACATGTTTCTTTTATGAATCATTTTAGTGAATTTTCCTATGTTGTGGGTAGTCATAACCTATTGTTGTTTTCTTTGCTTAAGGTACTTAATGGGATTTTTTTTCTATTTTGTATTGTACTTTGTTATTGGACTTGATCAACCCAATAGCCTTGTACAATTGCCTTATTATACCAAGATTATATTTGTACATTGATTTTGATATATGAAAAGAGGATATTCATGTAGTCTAAAATGCATGAATACCATCTTGGAATGTATGTTGAATTTATAGATTATACTTTTATAAATTATGAGTTACCACATAGTATTGGACATGCATAGTCATTATTGTGTGATTACATTATAATACTTTAATAATTTAAAGAAGTTACATGAGGGTCCAAGCTATATATTTTCTGGTTTTTTATTGAGTGTGGTAGCTTCCAGTTGCATTTTGTATCTTGAAATTTTAGTATGGTTGAGTTGTTTGGTTTGTCTTATAGCTCATGGTACTTGTCCTATTTATCATTTGGTTGTTTGGTTGTACAATGGTTTTTCCCTTTTCAATATTTATTTTAACAATATAAAAATTATTCACAACACCTTACAATCCTCATCCATAATCAATAACAATTTACATAAGAGCATACAAAATATAATTAAAAATATAAATAATTCTAAAGATTATAATATTACACCACACCTACCAAATGAATATTGCACACATAATATACTATAAGAGTAAAATACTTTTCATGTTATATATCTTAATTATCCCATTAATCTCAAGGTAGAATCTCATGCCTCCATACTACATAAATTATTAATACCTTAACACAAGATCTCTTACATTCCACTTAGGTAAATTCCCATTAACCTCAAACACAATAATACATACAAAAAGAATTCAAGAATACCCAAAAAATAGAGTATGAATACACACAAATCAAAAGTACAACAATTAAGAACATAATATAAATACAAGAAATACATTCACACGAATGAAATACAACAAAACATGATAACATAAACACAATATACACAAATAATTCAATGCCCCTTTTCAATTAGTTTATGTTTATGGATTAAAGGCCTATTTCCTATTATCAGCATTCTCCTTGGTTCATTTTTCTTATGTGTTCTTTCTCCTCTTCCCCCATGTTCTTATCAAGTTCATAATTTTCTAAGGTTCCAAAGGGTTTTGATTTTGCAAGTTGGAGGAGTGTTAGAGTTACCCTTCCTAGAATATATTTTCTCCCAACTTCACATTTCCTTTATTCTTGTTAGAATGTTGAAGTCCTTCATGTCATCCCTTCCCACTGAACTTCAATCTTTCCTTTATCCTTATCGAGGTTTTTCACTTCTCTCTAATAGAGTGCCTTTTATCAACCCTTGAACTTTGATATTCCCAATTTTTTGCTTTGTTCATTCATACCTACCCTTACATGACCAAGAATGCCATTAATGTCAAGTTTGATGCCCCAACTACTATAGAAATGGATTTTCCCACCTAGAAACCATAGTAAACCATCAGTGGTTTGGATATACACATGGATACAATAAAGGGATGAAGAAGGCTCATTAATTCAACCATTCAAATGGAAGCAAGAAAAGAGAGCCATTTTGATTGCATGCAACAACCTATCGCCTACTCTTAGGGTGTTATTAATGCAATGCTTGTATCCTTGGCTACACATGATTTGTGTAAGATTCAAGCCATCAATTTGAGGTAGGATTAATTTCTAGCCATATAATTGAAAGGGTTTTAATAATATCAAAAGGTGGATGTGTCCCATGAGGATTCATTCAACATTCTACACATAGAAAACCTAATTGGAAACCCTATTCTAATCCCTTGTTTTCAAACACCTAGATTTTAGGATGAAACCCCTTCTAGATTTTCTTGAGATTAGAGGATAAACCTTTTGATATATTGCAAGTTGGAGGGAAAAGAACCTTTTAATTGAAAGAAAAAATCTCATCTAGAGTCCCTATAGATCTTTGATGGTGATGTATCTTCAGTTTTGTCAAGCCTATTCAATTTGCAAAGAGCCATGAATGTAAGACTTGTATTTTTGTCTTGTTATTATTGTTGTAGTAGTGTAGCATACATAATATTAGACTCATTTATTACAAGAACCCAAACTATACAATATTTATATTATTTTTGTTATTGTGGTTTTGAGTACGATCCTTTAAAATAACCATCTATTGATACACAATATTTTGTAATAGACCCATTTAGTGAAGAAATGCTTGTGATTTATTTTTCATCCTTATGGCTTGATCATGATTTTGGCAATTTATGCTAATACTTGAATCATTCCTACAATCCAGAATTTATATATTATTAAAAACAATTAAATATTCCATCTCTAAATTATTCTTTTCTTGCAATACTAGGGTATGCTAATACTTATGTACGTTTAGTGAGAAATTTATGGTTTGATAGATCCAAGTAGAATAGATTAGGGTTTATTATTTTTAGGCTAAATAATGAATTATAAAGAATAACATTGAGTCATTAGAGCTTCTATGTAACCACTACTATAATGTAGGTTTTTGGAGGTTAGAGTCAAATATTTGAGCCCAAAATTTAAATAATAAAAAATAGTTTCATAAATAATTGGTTGAGTCATTACATTAGTATCAAAGTTGGTTCTCCTTCTAGATTGAGAATCATGGGTTTCTTTACAACTCTAATGCACAATGGAACAAGTTCATTAGGAGAAAATGGTGATAGGAACAAAGGTGATGAGGCCAACAACCTAACATATGGTAACAATGCAAGTCATTTTATTGATGAAAGGATACAAATGTAGTAAAGTCAAGATAAAATACAAAGGAAATGAGACATAATGAATATGTTGAAGAAATTCCCAAATTAATGAAGAAATATCAAAATTAGTTTGAAGTTGTGAGGGTATCTTCAACTTTTGAAAATTATTTTGAAATGGTAAGGAAGGGTCCATTCTACAAGAAAAGATAATAAATATTCAATAGTAGAAAATTAGGGTTTTTGGAAGAAGAGTTTGATAGACCATTCAAATATTATTAGGAAAAAGTAGATGATTTCTAATATGAATTACCTTTTGAAGGGTTTTTCAAGGTGGTGAGAAAAATAAATCTATGTAAATACCTAAGAAGGCTGATGAAGGAGGAAGATGAGTTAAAACTAAAAAAAAGTATCTAAGGAGGAGATCATTGAACATGGCAAGGAGAAAAGACTCTTGTAGAATGAAGAAAATTTAGAACTAGATCCACAACCAAAATCAAAATATAAATCACTCTTAAATACACCCTATTGTATCAAATTAAAAAGAGTCCCACATAAGAAGAGACACTTTTCACCCTCCTCAAAAGACCACATCATTAGTTGCTATAAAGAATATGAATGGAGAAACCAAAAATGAACTAAGAAGATAAAAAACATTCTTCTAATGCAAATAATCTTGGGAAACAACCAAAAATCCAAGAAAAGGAGAGGAGAATCAAAGGAAGTATTAGAAAAAGTTGACAAAGAGTTAGAAAAAATAGATTTTCATGAGTTAGAAAGGAAGCAAACCCTAAAGAAATTTGCAATGCAAGTGAAAGATATGAAATTTTATGAAGAAAGGGATATATTTTTTACTGCTAATAGTGCATACTAGCAAGATGGATGTCTTCATAAAGTCTATGTAAATTCATAAGATATCTATAAAAATGAAAATGAAAAATATTGTGTATGTGATAAGGAAGAAAGGGAAGGAAAGAATAAGCCAATAATATGTGAGATGATCTATCAAGTAGGAAAGTTGATGATGAACATGAATATGCGAGGAGTGCTTAAGTTGAACCTTATTCTAATAATGATTTTTGTTTTGAATAAATGATCATTTTTCTACAAATATTAAAAATTCCCAAATCTTTCAAAGAAAATAAACATGTTAATCATAAATACAAAAAGATGGATTATACTAGAAGAAAATATTTATTACACCATTTCATATAATTATTTCATTATAATGTTCTTTTCTTAATGAGAAGTATTCTAATGATGGTGGGGAACCTTGGTGCCATTACTAGAAGACTCCAAAAATAAATTCTTGTGGGACACACATAGGTTAAAATTTCTACAAGTGTCTCTCATGGATCGATAGGAGTAGTTACAAATAAGAGGACTTCTTGTATAATACAATTTGTTGTGGTAGTGCATATTAGTTGGTGGTGGACATGCACACTATTTCATTCTCTCGATTGCTTCCATATAGAGGTTTCTAACATGCCATATAACCACTTGAGATCAAGCTACCAACATATTTTTATTTTCAAGGAATATAGGTAATCTATAGATGTCTTGCTAGATACATTGAGTTTTTCGTCATGTTATTCAAATGGATTAATGCATCAGCCTCTACACTATTGATTTTGAGTAAGGGAGCTCAATTTGGTAGCCATGGTATGGGGAAAATTCCCTTGATTGATGCAATGTGGAGAAGGTATTACCTAATGGGATCACCAAGTAAAACAATTCTAGCCTACACATTATTGTTCTAAAGAGAGATATTCCAAGTAGTATATGATTGTTTCAACTATTTGCTAGCCAATTTGATTCATGCCACTGGTTAGAGGGTACAAATTTAGGCACCATAGTAAGAATCTTGGGGATGCTAATAAATTATTATCACAATAATCTAGGAAAGCTAAGCATAATTTTGAGCATGTCATAGTCAGAGTCCAAGGAAAGGGAGGTAGTGTTTTCTAGCCACATTTCATATGGAGGAAGTCATTGAAATTATATAGAAGATCTTGTTGATGGTTCAGATGAGCACAACAACAGTTAAACAAAATATCACTATTCTGCTCTCCTGAAAGAGAAAGAATAACACATGGATATCTTAAATACCAAGGTCTTTGTAATTGGTTCTCGACTGTGCTAATTTTACTCACTGGTTGATGTGAACTATAATGTTCAAGGGGCCTACTGGTGTTGACCTTGTGGATTGTTCTAAGATCAAACATAAATTTAAACCTACTTTAACTAGGGTTTTTAAAGAAACAAAAAATGATAGATCAAAGCTCTGGAACCGAAGAGAATGATAATTCATCCACCTTAACCAAACTTGTTACCTTTCAAGGAATTGCTAACTGAACTGCAGAACAAAATTAACTTGTGATTAACACACAGTTTCATTCATTCACAATGCTAATTTTAACAGCAGATTGTAAATCACTATTTAAACAAAACATGAAATAAAACTTCATTCCTTGAAAGCTTTTCAGATCAAATGATTAACCCAAGATAAACACCATTCAGGAACACAATATGAAGTAGATTTAAATTTGGTTGCTTCTACTGTTAGTGAAACATATAAGCAACATTTACAAATCTGGCACAATCACCAGTGTATAGAAAACCTATATCTTCATATTGTTTCCATCTACACTAAGAAAACTAGAAGAATACATTACTGCCTTCTATCGAATCTAACTCCTCTTCTATTGCTACTCTTAAGTTTCTCTACTGCTACTGGTTTTTGAAAAAAATCTCCTTCTATCTCCATGTATTCTAAAACTTCTACCCCTACTAAAAGAGGCAAAAATTCCATATATACAAAATGTATCAAAAAGAATGTGTTGGCCCTTGTTTTAGGGTTTACAAAATATCAGTTCATTACAGGAGGGTCGACCCTCAGATCTTTTCAGAATGAAGTTAATGTTGCATTCAATTGCATCCTCTGTGTCGATGTCAGTGAAAGATTGCTTCAGGGATGACCTCTAGATCATTTGCAACTATGGCATTTACTTATGGCATCTGTGTCCACCTTCGAACTTCCATCAGAATAACCTTGAATGCTCTAAAGCATTATCAAATGTCGATCCCCCTTTTGCTAGTAGCGATCCCAGCTATCACTGTGACTCACGGTTTCTTCCTCCTTTCTGCCTAATTCTCGCTCCAGATCTTTCTGCAAGTTGACCGCCTCTGGAAGCAGCATCAGAATTTTTGTTAGATCTCCACACCAGTGTTCACCGAGTTGCTCCATCAGCTCATTCACAGAGCAGATCCACACTGGTCGCATTTTGTTGATCTTCCTCACAGGGGTAGTCAATTAGTCAAACTGTCCAGGGTTTGCCTTTAATTCTCTCTGATTGGGAAAACACACTCCACGTGGGATTCCTGGGCGGTCAAAAGTTGTTCACACCGAACCATATGTTGGTGAGACACTAATCATGTCTCCCCAATGCGATCATACCTCCTAGTAGCTATCGCCAAGACACACGACGGTCAACAAGACTTCATGTTGAGCCCCTAGAGTCATATCGATATCCTTTTCCATTGGCAGGCTCGTCGCTATCGGCAAGGCTTTATTCCCTTGGCATGGCATCACATCGAGCCCCTCTTCTTTCGGTGAGACACCATTGGGTCGGCCAGACATCACAGTGGGTTCCATTAGTCACGCTAAAGGTTTTAAAACCATCAGCGAGACCATCGCTTGTCGGTGGGACATCATGTCAAGCTCCTCCATTCTCCCCGAGCTCATTCTGTTTCGGTGAGACCCTCCGTAGTTAGCCAGACCTTATGGCGAATATAAATATTTTCTCGATGCCATTCCATTTTGGCAAGAGTCCACCCTGTCGGTGAGACTTCATGGCGACGTTATCTCTCTCGGCGAGATCTTTCTGATGACATCCCCTTTTCACTAAGACTCTGACAGATCGGCGAGACCTTATGCCGATATCATCTCATGTCGGCGAGACTAGCTTCCTTCACTGAGACATTACACCGAAGTCACCTCTTTTTCCGAGAGCTCATTTCATTTCGAGGAGACTTTGCTTAGTCGGCGAGACCTTTCGCCGAGACTTCATGGGTCAGCAGGACTTCCCTCCGAGGCCTTCATCTTTCAACGAGACTCCGCCCAGTTGGCAAGACTTTACCCCTTCGACCAAACATCACGCCGAACTTAAATCTTTCGGCGAGACATCACTCAGTCGCCAGGACCTCCTGCCGAACTCAAACCACTACGTTGATACCGCTTCACCTCGGCAAGAGTCCACCCTATCGGTGAGACTTCATCCTGAGGCCACCTCTATTTCCGAGACCTCGCCTCTTCGGCCAGACCTTATGTCGAAGGTATAACCTTTCGCCGAGACTACATGGGTAGGAAAGACCCTTCATCGAGTGCAAATCTTTCGGCGACGCTGACCTTGTGTGCAATCGGTCGGTGGGACTTCAGCATGTCAAGGAGACATATGAAAACCCATGCCAAATAAAATTTCATGGTGACCAGTGTATCCCAAATGAATAACACACTGCCAGTCGGCAAGACATCTAGAAGGTCTTGCCAACTCTTGCCTTAGAGGAATTTTATGCCAAACTGGATTGGGGGATGCTTTCCAACTGAGCTCTTTGAGAAATATCATCATGTGCATGATTTAATCCTGCAAAACAAGGTCTCCATGAGTCCTCAGAAGCATATAAAATATATCATTTTCACCTTTCCACTTAATTTTAACAAAAGGAAACCCAACTTTAACTAAGGCAAAACCAAATTCAGCAGAACAAAAACAAACTTAGGAGGAAAACAAAAGAACTCCTAAGACCAAACCAGACAACCAAAGGCAAAGAAAACAAAAGCAAAAAGAAAGAGGGGGACCCATTTTGTTCTAGAACAAAATGGGGTGGTTATGCAAGGCATAACAAATGGCGACTCAGCTAGGAAAATGGTTTAACCATTTTCAAGAAGTTGAAGGATTCAGCTACCCATAACTCATTGTTTATGAACATCACAACTCCAATTGGGTCAGTTTTAACAACCAAGGCTGAGCTAGAATCTCAAATGTAAATCAACACTGGCTACCCCTGAATCTATGTGTGTGCTTAATGGTGCATCATCCTTTTATAAATTTTTCCTCATGTTTTGAACAACAATGTGCAAGATTTGAACTACATGAGTTGATTTCCTTTAGTTGTTGTGCAATGATATCCTGGGCATTGCTCCGCTGCCAGTCAGGCATCCATAGCCCTGACGGAGATACCTCTAGTTTTCTCACAGTATTTCTCTACTGCCAACCAAGCATCCATAGCCCTGGTAGAGATACTGGAATCACCCATTCATATTGAGTCCTCCTTTCTTGTAGATAATTCTTTTTCTCTTCTTCTTTTTTTCTTTTCTCTTGGAGTTTTAGATATTTCATTCATTTTTTTTTCAATATGTCAGATGTCAAACATCCGTTCTAGGTTGAAAACTACCATGGATCTCATAATAGCACTTGGGAATCAGATTTTTCACTCAAATATTACAACACTATCATCCTAGAACAAATATACCATTACAAAGGGAGATGATCTTGATGATTTGTGATAGATTCAGAGGTAGCTAATGAAGATTGTTTACTTTGCACCTTTTTTTCAAGACTTTCCACAACTCTTATTGACAATGGGCATAAAACGACGAATTTAGGACAAAATCACCCAATCAAAAAACCTGAAAATATCTAAACCACTTCTCTCCTCATAACCAAAGTATACTTTAGATAACAACCCACCATTTCAAGATGGAAAGAACAGAGAAACCCCAAAGAACAAACAGCAAAGGAAACGAAGGGACAGAAAGAAAGGACAAGCAAACAAACAACAAAACTATTTACAAACAGAAAAATAAAAATAGATAGAACAGAAAAACCAGAGGACATGGGAAAAAGAAAACAAAAGAACAAAAGAAAACTAACTAAACCAAAAACCAACACTAACCAATCCTAATCCTAAACTAACTCCAAAGCTAAGCCCTATAAACACAAAACTGTAAAAAATTGTACATTGACTTGACTGATTTTTCATTATGTGCAACAATCTTAACCTACTAGGCACAGTTCTAAACCTAGAAAATTTATCTTTATACTCAGAAATATGAAGCTTATGTGCATTAAGTTCGTTCTAAGGGTATAATGCTTGAAATATCATCAGTTGTGGGTTCTCAGTTTTGTCATGATTTATCCACAAACACGCTTTACTATCCCCAATGCCATAATCAAACTGAAAATCATCGAAACACAGAGGATAATGAAAGGACACCACCTGATTCAGAAGATTTCTAGTTACTGATGCAGACTTGTGTTGTATGAGCTCCTTCTCTCGAGGTCTCAGCTCATGGAACACCATTAGAGCAAGGTTTGTTTTGCAGCTGGGATATTCACTAACCAACATCTCTGTATTCATCTTGGGTATAGAGTCAAAAATTTTATGGATTTCTTGAGATGAAGTCTTACTTTCAACATTCTCTTGAAACATGTCACCCCCAAGGGTTTGAGAATCTGTGTCCAGCTTATCACCATTGATGTCAGGGATACTGGCACATGGTGAACAAGAATTTCCTTTGAACTCATTTGAATGCACGGAGTCAAAGTCAGGAAAGCACTTTCTCAATTCATATTTTTGCACATCATCAATAAGAATATGCCATTCAACATCAAATTTATCAGTATTAAGATCAAATTCATTTGTGGATGTTAAGCAAGGAATCTCTTCAACGAACACATTTGAGTAAACAGAATCACAATCAAGAAAATACTCCCTTGTCTCATTCTCTTCGTCATATTGAAGAGATTCAACTTCCGAGATAACCCCTCGGTCCCTTTCTTGGCATTCCTCTGCTTCATCCAAATGTACCCCGTCATGAATTTCTTCAGGGAACACCTGACTAATCTGTACATCTACTCGAACGTCTTCCCTTAAAATTTCATTTTGGCATTTAAGTCCTTGTATTTGAGCACAAGATTCATTGGCAATCTCATCTTGAAGTGTGTTATCTGTTTCAATCCGTTCACTACTTAAATCAGCAGAGTCATCTTCTTGTGTTAACCCATCAAAGTGTGTTTCTTCCTCATTCACCATCATGAAAGAATCTATGAATGCATCGATGAATCCATTCTCCACTTCTATCAATCCCTCACTAGGTAGAGGAGTTTCATCAGTTGTTGAATCCATCTCAATGCAAGGATCAAGGTCATCAAAAGATAGGGAAGAATTAAACCTCTTCACACAGTTACCCTCATCATTTTGGATGGACTGATTACCATTTTCACGTGTGCTAGTTGTTTCATCCTCCTCATTGAGGGGATACGTACTCCAAGGATCTTCCATATGTATTCCTTCACTAGTGATTAGTTGCTTGAAATACAACTCCATCCTTCCTAGGAAGATGTGGCAATCCATCTGAGAGTGTTGATTAGTTCGATGTATCCTACATCAACTTGGCCCAACAAGTTCTAATAGTTTCAGATCTCCCAGCTCTTCTAATTTCTCCCTTATTCGATTTTGCATATGAGGGATATCAATCCAACATGAACCATGTTCCTTTGTCCATTCCTCATCACCCCGATTCTCATCTTGATCAAAAGAGTTGTTCAAATCATTGGGAGATATTGTTGATTTCTCCTGACAAATTTCCCGTATTAATACCTCATCTCCTTCAAAGCCATCGTTAGTACTAACATTTTCAACAAAGCTAAATTCTATCTTGAGATTTCCATTATGCTCTAAATTTACATCCATTTCATGCTTTTTACCAAACAAGTCATCAAAATTATATTCTGGCTCATCAAAATTTTCATCTACAACTTCATTGTGATGTAATGGACTATGCTTTGGAATATGACTGAAAAGAGATGATATGGTCACAACTTCATTGACAAGTGGAATACTTAACTCTGTGATTGGATTTTGCTGAGAGAAGTTCTCCCAGTGGTCTTGTGTGTGATTGAATTGATACGGGGTGTTGGGGAATGTGGTGCTTGGAACCTTAGGAAGGTTGTAGCTGCTTGGTGAGAATGATTGCACCTAGGTAGGGATGGTGGGTGAAGTGGCATAAGGCTGTAAATGATGGCAGTTTGCAAGCACAAGAGGATTATAACACTGAGTTTGGCTATCTGAATTTCTAGTGTCATGTCCAAATTGTGCCAATAAGAGAGCTTTGCTCAATGCATCATGCAAGGATGTAGCCTCACCACAACGTTTGACTTTGGTTGTAAATGAGGGGTTTAAACCCCAATAATAATGTTCTATCAGTATATGATCATCAACAACCACATCTAAAGATTGAACCCTTTGATACATAAACAAAAACCTGTGATTAAATTGATAAATGTGTTCTAATGGTATACTTTTTGTAGTTGCAAATTCATGTAATGGGTGTAGTGCATGTGCATGAGGATCAAACTGTTCTAAAAATAAGATTTTAAATTCTATCCATGAACAAACAGAATCTGGTGGTAGATTATCATACCATTGCCTTGTTGTACCTTGAAGTGTTTTAACAAATAACTGGCAGATGATATCCTCATGCTGAATCTGGAGAAAAATGAATATACACCTGCAAGTTTTGACATGTTCAGAAGAATTTTTCCCAATGTTAGAAAAAAATTAAGGAAGCCTATCATATAGATGACCAGGAATTTCATGGGCAAGTCCCAGTGTATACAAAGGGCTACCCATTAGAGCTAGGTTTTCCAAGATCTGACCCACTCCAACTCACAACAATCCAAAATTATTCAAGGAGGCCCTCCTTCTAGCGCCAGTTCTCTGTTGATGGTTCAGATGAGCACATCAACAGTTAAATAGAATATCACTATTATGCTCTCCTAAAAGAGAAAGAATAACACATGGATATCTTAACTCCTAAGGTCTTTGTAATCGGTTCTCGACTATGTTGATTTCATGGTTGATGTGAACTATAATGTTCAAGGTGCTTGTTGGTGTTGACCTTGTGGATTTTTCTAAGATCAAACATAAATTTAAACCTACTTTAACTAGGGTTTTTAAAGAAACAGAAAAAGATAGATCAAAGCTCTGGAACCGAAGAGAATGATAATTCATCCAACTTAACCAAACTTGTTACCTTTCAAGGAATTGCTAACTGAACTGCAGAACAAAATTAACTTGTGATTAACACACAGTTTCATTCAAACACAGTGCTAATTTTAACAGTAGATTGTAAATCACTATTTAAACAAAACATGAAATAAAACTTCATTCCTTGAAAGCTTTTCAAATCAAATGATTAACCCAAGATAAACACCATTCAGGAACACAATACGAAGTAGATTTAAATTTGGTTGCTTCTACTATTAGTGAAACAGATAAGAAACATTTACAAATTTGGCACAATCACCAGTGTCCAGAAAACCTATATCTTCAGATTGTTTCCATCTACACTAAGAAAACCAGAAGAATACATTACTGCCTTATGTCAAATCTAACTCCTCTTCTATTGCTACTCTTAAGTTTCTCTACTGCTACTGGTTTTTGAAAAAAATCTCCTTCTATCTCCATGTATTCTAAAACTTCTACCCCTACTAAAAGAGGCAAAAATGCCATATATACAAAATGTATCAAAAAGAATGCGCTAGCCCCTGTTTTAGGATTTACAAAATATCAGTTCATTATAGGAGGGTTGACTCTCAGATCTTTTCAGAATGAAGTTAATGCTGCATTCAATTGCATCCTCTGTGTCCATGTCGGTGAAAGATTGCTTTGGGGATGACCTCTAGATCTTTTGCAACTATGACATTTACTTATGGCCTTCGTGTCCACCTTCAAACTTCCATCAGAATCGCCTTGAATGCTCTAAAGCATTATCATTAATGTTGATCCCTCTTTTGCCAATAGCGATCCCAGCTGTCACTGTGACTCACAGTTTCTTCCTCCTTTTTGCCTGATTCTCACTCCAGATCTTTCTACAAGCTGACTGCCTCTGGAAACAACATTAGACTTTTCGTTAGATCTCCACACCAGTGTTCATCGAGTTGCTCCATCGGCTCGTTCACATAGCAGATCCACACCGGTCACATTCTATTGATCTTCCTCACAGGGGTAGTCAATTACTCAAATTGTCTAGGATTTGCCTTTAATTCTCTCTAATTGGGCGAACACACTCCACGTGGGATTCTCGGGCGGTCAAAAGTCATTCACACCAAATCGCATGTCGGTGAGACACTAATCGTGTCTCCCCGATGCGATCATACCTCCTAGTAGCTATTAGCAAGACACACGACGGTCAGCAAGACTTCATGTCGAGCCCCCAGAGTCATATCAATATCCTTTTCCATTAGCGGGCTTGTCGCTATCGGCAAGACTTTATTCCCTCGGCATGACATCACATTGAGCCCCTCTTCTTTTAGCGAGACACCATCAGGTTGGCCAAACATCATGGCGGGTTCCATTAGTCACGCCGAAGGTTTTAAAACCATTGGCGAGACCATCGCTTGTCAATGGGACATCATGTCGAGCTCCTCCATTCTCCCTGAGCTCATTCTATTTTAGCAAGACCCTCCGTAGTCGGCCAGACCTTATAGCGAATATAAATCTTTTCCCGGCGTCATTCCATTTTGGCAAGAGTCCACCCTGTCTGTGAGACTTCATGCCAACGTTATCTCTCTCGGCGAGATCTTTCTGATGACATCCCCTTTTCGCTGAGACTCTGACAGATCGGCGAGACCTTATGCTGATATCATCTCATGTCGGCGAGACTAGCTTCCTTCGCCGAGACATTACACCGAAGTCACCTGTTTCGCCAAGAGCTCATTTCATTTTGAGGAGACTTTGCTCAGTCGGCGAGACCTTTCGCCGAGCTCAAAACTTTCACCGAGACTTCATGGGTCAGCAGGACTTCCCTCCGAGGCCTTCATCTTTCAACGAGACTCCGCCCAGTCGGCAAGACTTTACCCCTTCGGCCAGACATCACACCGAACTTAAATCTTTCGGCGAGACATCACTCGGTCGCTAGGACCTCTTGCCGAACTCAAACCACTACTTCGATACCGCTTCACCTCGACAAGAGCCCACCCTGTCAATGAGACTTCATCCTGAGGCCACCTTTGTCGCCGAGACCTCACCTCTTCGACCAGACCTTATGCCGAAGGTATAACCTTTCGCCAAGACTTCATTGAACGGCAAGACCCTTCATCGAGCATAAATCTTTTGGTGATGCTGACCTTGTGTGCAATCGGTCGACAAGACTTCAGCATATCGGGGAGACATATGAAAACCCACGACAAATAAAATGTCATGGCGACCGGTGGATCCCAAATGAATAACACACTGCCAGTCGGCAAGACATTTGGAAGGTCTTTCCGACTCTTGCCTTAGAGGAATTTTATGCCAAACTGGATTGGGGGATGCTTTCCAACTGATCTCCTTGAGAAATATCATCATGTGCATGATTTAATCCTGCAAAACAAGGTCTCCATTAGTCCTCAAAAGCATATAAAATATATCATTTTCACCATTCCACTTAATTTTAACAAAAGGAAACACAACTTTAACTGAGGCAAAACCAAATTCAGCAGAACAAAAACAAACTTAGGAGGAAAACAAAAAAACTCCTAAGACCAAACCAGACAACCAAAGGCAAAGAAAACAAAAGTAAAAAGAAAGAGGGGGACCCATTTTGTTCCAAAACAAAATGGGGTGGTTATGCAAGGCATAACAGATCTTAAAGGATGACAATGAAAAGAAGCTCAAATTTTAAATTCATTTTCACAAGATCACTAACCAAGTGTAAGAGGAAGAAGTGATTCTCACATTTTACAATCACGTTGCATAATAAACATGACAAAGACTATTTCCCGCATCATTTCTAACTTGGGGTCTACTATCATCATCATTCCAAACTATTACATTGCATCTTTGGCAACCACATAGGTGAATCATATGAGGATTCAAACTATTCTAGTATGGGATCCCCCATTTGCATTAACTCTATTGACAAGATTCCTTAGTTTATATAATAATGATAGAAGGTTTATTAAGGGATCATCACATGGATTTTTTTTAATTATAGGACAAAGAAAGGATTTGTTGTGAGGATGAATAAAACACAATAGTATTTTAATTAGCTTAATAAGGTAATCAACTTACATTTTATGTTCTTCATTTTAGATTTCTCACAGATCTATTTGTATAAGGATGTGATACTTTAGAGATAGTATTGGGGCCATTTTAAGGAAAAAGTAGGATGACAAGTATGTGCTAGTAGATGGTCTCATTATGTATAAGGATATAATCTCTTCATTACCTAATTTAGAGATGAAGCTAAGGAAATTGAAAGCCTTGCAAGATACATGCATGATGAGATGACATAAATCCTACAATATTTGTAGGTATATAAGAGAGAGAGTTAAATGGAGGCATTTTGAGAAAAAAGGATCTCAACCACCTTAGGGACCACACCACTTGCTAGAAGAATGAAGAAGAGAATGATTATTTTTTAAATGTATTGCAATTGTCATTTATACCTCATCAATATTAGGGAATGTGTGTTCATGGAATCCATCATAGAACTACTCCAAGTACATGGTAAAAGTTGCATTAAAATTTTGTTGAAGACAAGATAAATGAGTATGCATACATCTTGACCATTATTGTTGAGTTTAATGCACATCATGTGACAATTATTTTCTAGTGAAGTGCTCAAGCTGCAAGGGTTTCCTAAAATTAGTATCAATTATATAGATAACATCCCTGATAATTGTTGTTTCTAGGAATTATTTCATTTGAAATATGAAAAATTCACTCCTAACACAAGTTAAGAATTAGTTCTGATAGACAAAAATGGGAGATAAGAAAGTTGAAGGATACTTGAAGAAATACAATTCAAAACATAAATTGATAGGGATCAAATGGTTGCACTTGAGAGAATGTTACAACCATACCACGCAACATATATCGCTTGGGATATTTCTATACATAGCATTGTGTGTTTTTGATGAGCCAACTTGCATTGATTGTGTTTGTGTAGATAGTGGAGTATTATTCATATGGGAAATAAAAGTCATCATTATCACATGAGTAAAAAGAAAAAAAATGGGACATGGGGCGATCACAAATCACTTGTTTCATGGAGGAAACTATCTAAAAGGGATATTGTTTGGGAAGAATTTGGAATATTGGAGCATTAGAGTTTTCATTTCTTGAGGAAAATAATTTTTTGGGAAGGTTGGACTTGTAATGACCCATTTTCAATTAATTTGTGTTTGTGGATGAAAGGCTTATTTCCTATTCTCGACATTACCCTTGGTCCAATTTTTATGATGTGTTCTTCCTCTTCTTCTTCCCCCATGTGTCTATCACATTTAGAAGTTGCTAGATTCTAAATGGTTTTAAACCTACATGTTGTAGGAGTGTTATAGCTACCCTTCTCGGCATATCTCTTCTCCCAACTCTACCTTTCCTTTATTATTTTTGGAATGTTATACTTATCCTTCCCTTCATCCCTTCCCACCAAACTCTTCTCTTTACTTTTTTCTTATTAAGGTTTCACACTTCTCCTTACTAGAATGCCTTCACTTGACCCTCAAACTCTAACATTCTTGCATTTTTGCACCATTCATTCCTACCTACCCTTGTATGATTAGGAATGCCATTAATGATCAATTTGATGTTGTAACAACTACTATAGAAGTGGATTTCCCACCCAAAAACCATAGTCAAATATTATGGTGTGGATTTACATGTGGCTTACAAGTAAGAGACAAAGAAGGCCAATCAAGTCAATCAATCAAATGGAAGCAAGAAAAGAGAGTCGTTTTGATTGACCACCACAACTTACCACCTAATCTGAGGATGCCATTAATGTAGTGGTTGTATCCTCGGTTTTCCTTGATCAATGCAAGATCCAAGTTGTCCATTTGAGGCGGGACTCATTTCCAACCATATATTTTAAATGGTTTCAAGAATATCAAATTTGAACACATTCTAGGAGGATTCATTCAACATTCTACACACAAAAAACCTAATAAAAATCCTTGTTCAAATCACTTGTGTTTGAATGCCTGGATTTGAGGATGAAAACTCTCATGTTTTCTTAAGATTAGAGGATTAAAAACCATTTATCATTTGAGTTGGATGATGAAATCCCTTTGACCTGAAAGGATTAATCTCATCTAGAGTCTTTATAGAGATTTGATGGTAGTAGATCTTCAACTTTTCCAAGCCTATTTGATTTGTAAAGAGTCATAGATGTAAGAGTTGTATTTCTATCCTATTATTCTTGTTATGTCAACATTGCATATGAAATATTAGACCCATTTATTACAAGAATCTTTGTTGCATGGAATTTATACTATTTTGTTGTTGTTGTGGGTTTGAGGACACCCATTTATAATAAGTTTGTATTTGTTGATGCATATCATTTGGTAATAGACTTGTGTAATGAAGAAATGCTTACAAATTATTTTTCATCCTTATGGTTTGATTATGATTTGGGTAATTTATGTTTATGCATGAGTTGAATGCTTGTAATATAGGTTTAGTAGATTGGAACAAAAAAATTTAAATCTGTCATCTCTATTATTCTTGTGCAAGCAACCTACAATGTACTACTAGGGTTTGCTATTATTTATGCAAATATAATGAAAAACTTCTAGTTTGGCTAGATATAGGAAAAATTATTTCTTCTAAGATTTTAATTCAAAATATAGGGTTTTTCATTACAAAATACAACTAAGATCCACAATCCTTGGAATGAGTTGGATCAAATCTACTTACGATAAAAAATAAGTTATAACTCATTTCTCTAATAGGTTGTCAACCAACACACTTACAATCTTGGAATCATCTAATTGGTATTACAACAAAGACAAACTAAACTAGGTACAATGAATTTACTAAAAACACATCATAAGACTCCTAAGGGCATCTCAAGAAATACTAAGAACTATTTCCCATCACATAGTCTATGACTCACTTGTAGAAAGTAAGGCCATAAACTATAATCACTCATAGAGAACCCTATTCTCTAGGGAAGAACATAACACATTCCTACAAAAAAGACACTTGCCTTCACATAGAGAATCTCCTCTAGCACAAGTTGATAGATGGATAGCATAATGAATAAACAACTTGTGGATATTCTATTTTTAACTTTTTTGTGGCTCATGCAATATGGTGTATCTATAGTGGAAAGAGTATTCTCTCACCATACATATCTTAGGGGAAATGACCTAACATCTTAAGATGTAATGTATAGTAAATAATATTAGAACCCATTTTTTGCTACAAGGAGATGCATATACCTACACCTCAAAATTATAACATAATGCAATCATACTTAGGTCTAGTTGTAGCATAAGAATTAAGATACAAGTAAGGCTTTCACACTCACTTCTAATCCACAAAAGACCATTAGTTACTATTAAATAAATAACCCAAATAGATTTTATTTTAATGGAAGGAAAGATAAACATATTCACTTATAACCTATCTACTTATTAGAATTTTTCATTGAGGGGCATAATTGTTGTTCTATTGATACACCAAAGACACCTTTTTAGAGATTAGGAAACACAAGACACATAAATTCCAATTAAAACTCAGTAAACACTTAGTAAGAGACTAACATTAAATAGGGATACTTCTATAGACCCTAGCACTATAATAAGGCGTCAATACACACTTTAGTTCCATACTAGGGTGCTATAGAAGACCTTAGTGCCAAATATAGGTGTTTATTAATATATTGAAGCCAAAATATGGCACCTATTCAAACCCTAGCACTATGAATACTTAGGTGCTAGAGCTCTTTTAGTATACTTTCTAAAGTTTGATTACTCATATCTAATAAATAGAGCTCATATAAGTCTATGTTGAACTCAAATATCAAATACGACCAATACCAAAACATGAATAAGCAATAAAAATTTATATGCATATGGTATATAAATGATGTTAATTTTTTAGAAAATAAAAGCATCCAAATTTTTTATATTACTTGAATAATATTTTTCCATAATTAAATAATCATATTTCCAAACCTTAAACCTTTAAATGCATCAATACATGATTCTAGACTATGCTTTTCACCAAAACACCATTACATTGAAATTCATGAAATTGGTTATACCACACACATCCAAACAATAATTAAAGTATTCATGAACCTAGTACAACAATTTAGAATCAATCTCTAAACTTGTTCAAGTCAAATTATTTCTTCTAAGATTTTAATTCAAAATATAGGGTTTTTACAATCTCTTTCCTACATCATCAAATTTAGAGTTTTGATTATGGTTTTCAATTTCTAATGTAATCAACACAAATCAAATTTTCTATATGTTTTACATACAACACATTCAAATTCTACATATATTTTATAGAGATTTTGTATGTTAAATTTCTTAAATTCACTAGTTTCTCTCTCTTAAATCTACTAATTAATCTAGTTTCAATCAATACAATTCAAATACAAATCTAAGTATATTTAAAATTCAATTGAAAACATGTTCATTTAAGAATTTCATGATGAAGTTCCAACCTTTCAATGCTTAAAATTGATTTTTTTTTTAATGTGATGCTAAATCCCTTTATTCTTCCTTTAGAAAAGTAGGCAAAATTCCTTCAAATCTTCTTAATGCTAATTGATCAAAACTTGAGCATGTTTTTCTTAATTCAATCCCAAAGCTCATGCCCTATCTTCTTCAATTATAGAAAATCAAATTATTTTATTCATTCCAATTAAAAAATACATTTAATTCAATTATCCAAGAACATATAATTAAATACAAAAAATCCTTTCTTAAATTATTTCTAAATTAAAAAATTATGTAATTAATATCTAATTTTATTTTGGTGCTATATAAAAGAATCCTGGTGGGAGATCACCTAAATGCATTTGTAATTGTTGGTCCCTTCTATTGTGATGTGTGAATCTGCAGTGGAGACTGTCAAGCACCTTCTTATCAATTGCCCCTTTACCAATAAATGTTGGGAATGGTTATGTAGTTGCATCAACTAGTATAGTGCTCTACCAAATGATATTCAAGATCTCTTTATAAGTTGGCTAAGAATTCAATACTCTATTTGGGAAGGCATTTGGATCTCTTTCCCATCAAATGTTGATATGGGATATTTGGAAGAAAAGGAACAATAGGATTTTTAAATTGAGAATGAGAATGGGGTTTGCAAAGTTGTGATGGTTAAACTTGCTTCTTTTGCCTCATGACCCTTCACAAGTTAAGATGAATGATCATGGAAAAATGGTGATCCCTATGCATTCATTGGAACTACAACACTTATACTCCAAAAAAATTATGTAGAGCCAATAGTAAATAGCTCAAATTGAATTTTGATGGGACTGCTCGAGATAACCTTGGTACCTTATAAGTTGGTATAGCAATAAGAGATGATAAAGGTGAACTGATATGGACAACTACAAGGAAGCTACTAGACCACACACATAATGAAGAAGAATTTATGGCCTTACTATTTGGATTGCAATTATGTGAAAGAAAAAACATTGAAGGGGATTCTGAAATATGTATTAGCACCATTTGAAACTAGAAAGTAATTAATTGGAAGCTCAAAAATATGGAAAAATCTATATGATAGCTGCTCAATGAGATAGGGATTACTTTCTTATCCCACTACTTCCATGAAGGAAATCACATGAACGATTTCTTGTCAAATAAAGCATTTGAGTTCTCTACCATACTTGGAACAACATTTCCATATGAGATTGACACTTTGGAGGTTGTGGGATGATGGAATGTTATGGTGAGGTCCCATGGGGGGGCTTCAAGATCTATTTTGAAGGAGCAAGGGGTCCCATGAAGCAAAAAAAAATGGTACATGATTAATTAGAATTTTTTCCTCAATTATACTAGCCCCTACTTTTTAGCTCAAAAACTTAAGTGGGTGCAAAAGGGATGGGGCTAGAAATTGCCCCACTAGCTTAGGCTTTTTTCTGCCACTTGTCAATCATATGAAATTTTAAAATTCTCACCAATTATTTTTTTATTATTTTATATTTATTTAAGTTGTTGAATTGAATATTCAAAATAATAAACTTCATGAGACCATTAGCTTCCATAAATGTAAGAGCTTAAACTTTTAAGCTTAAACTATAATACAAAATTCATGGGACCACCCACTTTAAAATAATCATAAACTAGCAATTGCACCTTAGTGTGTAATGGGTACGCCGAAGAAGTGTGGAAAGTCAATCAGAATAAATTTTGATCTATTTTCTATACTATATAAAACTATAATAATTATTAATTATAAATTTTAATCATTTTATGTAATTAATAGTTTGATTTAAAAATCTAATATATAATAATAAGTATAATTAAATTATTTATTATTAATTATAAATTTTAATCATTTTATGTAATTAATAGTTTTATTTTAAAATATAATATATAATAATAAATATAATTAAATTATTTATAATAAGAATAATAAATTCTTAAAAAATAAAATAGCAAATATTACACATACATCCCCATTCGCGTTTAAAAACAAATAATGAAATTAACACAATATGACACGACAATAATTACTTAGAGTTTAATTTCTTCTATGAGATTCTACGAATTTATGCCCCGAAGAATGTGGAAGGAATTTTTCACCAAAACAAATTATCTATCATTTTTCAAAATGGGGGACACACCATCCTCATGAAGTCTCGATGTTGAGCATCCTCTGCATCAATGGCACGGTCTAAAATACCCCCGGTGTTGCACTGCACAATAGAAAAGGACAAACATGTCATCTGAGTAATATATTGACGTCCATTCCTGTTACCCACTTATCCTTGAAAAGAAGAAAAATTCATTACTCATCCAACCAGAATAATTGTTTCTTAATATATGAATAGCACTTGGAGAACTACTGGTATGAGACCAGAAAAGTCTCACAGATAAAAGGGATTTGAAATAACAAATCTTATTATTTTCTTGCCCTTGCTTCAATATAAAGATGAAAGTATAGTTTAAAGAAGCTTCCACACACTTTAAAAATGTTTGGGATACTTAAGATGTTAAGGATAAAACACCTGTGCCCAATCACAAATCTGATTACAATGCCTTTCTCTTGTTCAATCTGGCAAAGCTTTTCCCCTTCAAAACAAACCAGACAAACCAAAGCATCAGTTCAGAATTCAGTTTTTATTAACCGTTTTAAGTCCAGATCTCAGCTATTGCACCTTGAGGCATCCATCTTTCACGAACCGAGTACCGTCGCTTGCGACTACTGAATGCAGTATTAATTCCAATAACAATAAAAGGTTTTTGTCGTTCCTCTGATTTCTCACCAACTGGCTTGATAAATACTGGAGAACCATTCAAGCTATTTGCTTGTGCAGCTGTAGCAGCTGCCAGCTCCATTTCTGATGTTGAGATTGTTTTATCAAGGGTCCTGCATAACCCACTACATTAATCCATGGTCGTTGGCAATAAATTCATGCGCATGCAAAGCTATAGAAAGAATGAAAGGCTAAGCAGTCTGGAACTTCTGCTACACAAACAGTACTTACTTGATTGCATCATGAGTTTTTGATACCTGACTAAGTATGTCCTTTGCCCGAACATTAGTTTCCTTCTGAAATAGAAAGTTCTTTCAATTGAAAGAGAATATTTTTGCAATTCAAAAGTTTACTCTAGCCTTAGATAGGTTTCATTTCATTAAGAGATGATTACTTACAATTTTTCGCTCACAATCATTTACAAGTTCAAGATGCTGTAGTTGATGTTCTTTTTCACCATAGGCATCTGTCTCTTTTCTTGAATCAGGAACGAATCCATATCCTACAATTCCAACACCAAAAATTATGAACTAGTTTGTAAATCAGAATTCCTTGTTTTCTATGTTGATTACCAACCATGTTTGTAGATCATTAGAGTCTAAAGAAATCAAGGGAGGAATCTCCTACAAATTTATCGACTGGGCAAAGTATATGCATTCAGAAAAGGTATGTTAAAATAACTACATACAGAGGACATTCGAAGTTATTATTATTGTGCCAGCCTATTAGAAAAACCATTATTTCCCTCTCAACCAGCCTGGAGATTATTTCTTTTTTCTTCCACTTGCTCAAAAATAATTTAAAAGAAAATACATTTTCACTATCATCCAACGTGCAGATTACTTATTTATTATTCTCACTTACTTTTCTCAGAAGACTGAGAAAGCCATGGTTATTATATGTCTTCCAAGAGTGCTGCAAGTGAGAAAGGACGAAGCTACAGAAAATCAAATACATTCTGTCCTTGAAAGGACCCGTGTCGAACAGACGTTTACTGCGGTCGTCCTCCTTCAAAAGTGAAGCAGCCAAATATTGAAGAGATGGTGACCGCGCCTGCAATGTTGACAGGTTTTGTTTTCCTCGGTAGTTTAAAGGTTACCTCCGAGGAGACATGGCGCACTGATTTAGTGTACGAAATCTGAAAGCAGCAGAAATGGCGAAAAATGATTGAACGGCTGAGATTCATTTAATGGTCGGCAGATTGATATAAATATTCTATCAACCGTCGGTATCTTCCAAATAGGCATAAATATTACCACTCTACCTATCTCTAGCCACGAATTCACGATTCAAGTTTCAGGCATAAGGTGCCCCTGCAATAATGAAGATGCCTCTGCAGAACTTTCAGAGACTCTTCAAGATCAAGAAAATGGCTACTGAAAATGCAATCAAGAAGGCTATTGGCTACAGGTTGTTTGAAGAAGGTCACATTCATGACCATTGAGTACTGGAATCATTCTTGGAAAACTTCACAGTAGCTATAGGCAAGAAATTTTGGGGCTTTTTGGCTGCAAACAATTTGATCAATGATCAACTGAAATCAAATGCCTCTGATGCTATTAGGGCCTTCAATATCGCGCCACAAGCCGACTCCATAGCTAAAATCTTCGACATTGCCTGTGCTTGCCAAAGCAAAGACACCAGACAAGCCATTACACTCTTCCGTGAAGGTATTCAAAGAGACAATGTGGAAACGTTTAATTTCTTCATCGGCCACACAAGTGATATCCTTGATGTTTAAGTGTTCACATACTTAATGGACTAAACCTATTTCCACCTTTCTCATTACTTGTTCTTAAAATATCATAAATTTGGCACGCTTTACTAGCATTTGTTAGACAATAATAATTCAATATTGAGCAATTAAATCATACATGTCAAATTCACCCAATCAATAGATACACCATTAAATTATACAAAGCACACTTAATATTCATTTCAACTTACCCAAACATACCAGAAATAACATTATTTATCTTATAACCATAATATTACATCAATTTTCAATACATCATAATTAGGGATGTTACAATGCGTTTATATATATTGAGTGAAAACTTGATCATCTCATAATGCATGATACATCAATATAGTCTTATGTTTTGAATAGGATTTGACATGATCATGCTTGACACTACAAAATACAATTGAAAATATTAAAATGAGTTTATAGAATGCATAAGATTTCTATTGGTTTTAGACCCTAAAAAATGACAATACACATTATAATATTATAAGATGATTGATCGCCATCATAAAAGATTTTATGTTTTTTTGTCCTTAAAGTCCTCATAGTCATTAGCTACACCATCAACCTAGAAGGTAATAATTCCTTCTTGGGTGAATTTCCTCCTCAATTGTGTCATCATCATATCCAACCCCTCTATGCTTTTACTTTAGCATGTGCTTATACTACCATCATGTGCCCCTCTAAAAATCTATAATCTCCTCCATAAGGGCTCCACATCCTCCATAATCCAATCATAATCTAAATTGATGTCATCCAAGTAAATTCCATCCTATCATCTTCCATTATATCTTATTGACATGAAAATGAAGGCTATATTACATAAAATGAAGCCATTAAGATGTTTTTGTGTCAATAGCGTGCACTTCATCGTGTACATTGCCTCAAACATGTTGGAATTGCAGCCACACCTAGAGACACTATAAGATTGGCACAAATTATAAAGTTTGAGGACACAATGCTTTTGCACCGTAAACTTCCCATCTCAAATCTGCAAAAAAAAACATTCAAACTTTGTAAATCAATCAAAATTGCACTTACTAAATTGTCTATCATATATTGAAAAACTTAATTTTTTTACTTTCACTATTATGTCACTATCCCGATGCATACAACTAAAGGAAAGAGACTCCTCTCCAAATCCTTGTAAATTTTCAACTCATCAAATATTGTGTCTCTAATTGTTTTTTTGGATGTCATTGTCTATATACGTTGAGGCTCATAAGCCTTAAAGGAATCAAAGGAGAAAAAATTGTATTTCAAGTAGTGGTAAATTGTATGCATGTTGGTGGAGCTTTTTGTTTCACTTCTAATTAGTTGTTCACTAGATGGGATCATATTTTCTTTTATTTTCTACAATAATGTTGGATTGTCTTTTTGGCTTTGTCCAAGTTTCACCTAGATAATCCACAAGATTTTTTTTGCCTCAGCCGAGTGTAGAACCTTGACCAAAAGATTTGTCATCCAAACAAAATACCACGCCTTTTTAAAATTAAAATTAAAAAAAAATTGAATGATTACAAAATAAAAATAAATGATAGACCTTGAAATTTAAGATGTCTTACACATTTACAAAGTAATGGAATTTATTACTTCATGATTTTTTAATAATTTATTTACAAAGATGCTTTGAGAATCTCATTTATATTTTTTCTAAACATATTATCAAAAACTATTTTCATGACCATTTTTTCCTTAATTTATACAGTATTAATAAAACATAAATAGGCGGTTCTAAGCTTCTAAGTCTAGAAATTGCTATTATGATCATAATGGTATTGTGTTATTATTTGTTAACAATATATATCCGCAAAAGTTACAGCTTCCAAAATTTGCGACCACATTTCTGTATTTACTCCATACAGATTACCCTTAGAGGCACCTTCTTAGATATCAGGATTCATTTCCTTATCCCAAGGAACCTCCTTACACAGGTTGCAGGCATTTCCATGATAAGTCTTATGTGTAGCCTTGTAGATTAAGGGTGCTGGAACCAGACTAACTCGATGGTTGACAAACTAACCTTGTACTCCACAGGGGTCACTACATGTGGATTGACTAGTTGGAAGCTCTGAGTGAACTTTATTTTGAAGATTAAGAGTTTCCTGCTCATAATGGCAAAGGAAGTTGTCAAGTTGTTTAAAAAATACAGACTATAGAGCTTGAATGATAGTCTGTGCAAACTGGTAGGAAAAGCAATCACATTGAGGACATTGAGGACAATCAAGGAAAGACACAAGATCTTGTATAGCCTTCGACAGAATATGTAGCTCTCCCAAGAGCTGTCTGAGTTGCCATTAAAAGAGGTCATAATTATGAAGAGCTTTTATGTTTTGGTAGACATCCTTTATGGTGGACATTCCGCATCCTTTAGTGGCTGAAACTTTACATTTACGCATTCTTACTTGGATAACTAAGGAAGAGCAAACATATTTTCTTTTTCTTGGGCATCTTTCTAATTTGATGGGTTTGAGATTATTGAACGTTTCTTGGTATGACACTCCCTGTTCTTTTGCAGGATTATCTGGAAAACATTTAAGCACTTGCATTTGTTCTAGCTGTCTTCACTGGCATAACTCCACTTTTGAAATTGTGGATTTGCAAAGTCAACTATTTATTCAGCAGCATTCGCTTTGTTCGAACCATTTGGATTTACTTCACAAAGAGTGAAGAGTTTGGTTATACTCCATTTCACAATTTGTACGTTACATGACCAGTTTTATTCGTCATTCTTGTCTCTTAAATGCAAAAGGCTCTTAATAGGCATTGAAATGCTGGTGCACGTTTGTGAAAAATGTTTCACAGCTTAAAGTTATTACTTCTTCAAATTCATGGTTCTGGAACAAAGGGATATTGCCTCAATTAATTCAATCTGAGTTGAGCCATAACATTAAGTTTGCACGAGGGATTTTATTCACCTATGTTCACTGTATAACTTTGGTTTAGCTTGAGCTGGTGTGAGAATGAGCACATTGTAATGCCCCTGTCAATATCTCTGCATTTTAATACTGCTGCAGATGCTATCATGTTGCATGCATGTCTCTGCTAGAGAACTACAAAACATTATCAGTGGCTGTCTTCCAAGAACTGTTATAAGACAGCCCTGAAGTTATTATCTCTTTTTACTGATCCAATAACCTCCCAAACAATTTAAATGTCCTCGTGCTCTGCAACTAGAAATTGAATCCTGCTGAAAGATTCAACCGCATGTTAGAACAATTTTTATGTGCTTATCCAGAAACCGACATTGTTCAAAGACAATACCAACCAAACCATAGTCTACAGAAATAAAGGCAAATACCATTGAACCGAAGTGACAATAGCATCCAGTCTCTCGCTCATGTTGCCGACAGTTTGCTTCCGATGTAGAAAGCCATATTGTATGTTGCTTTATTCACTTTAAATCACCAATAATCTGAACAGGAACAGAGACCATCCTTGAAGTGATGGAAGCGATTGGCATCCCTCACAACTATTTCTCGGCCAACAATTTTAGAGATGAACTTTGTAGCAGTGTGGCAATCACCACACACACGAAGGTTCTTGACAATACGGATGGGTGTCCCAAAGGGGATGCTAATAAGCCCAAACGCAATGGCAAGTCTCTCACTGTGATGCCACAGAATATTTTCCTTCAGCTCCTCCTCCACATTATGCAAGACAAAGTTTGTGTCTGGTACATACCCTGCCCCCTTTAATTGTATTCTCAACTTCTCCAACGTTGCATAAATCTTTTCTGTTTGTGGGTGTGATCTATCTCTTGCTACAAATGCATGTATTTTGTTCTTTACCTCAATCCAGCTCTGCCCCGGTTCCTTTACTACTGCATTGTTTCTCATCATTTTTCTTGTATTTGCTGCATCATCCCATCTGTCAGCCGATGCATACATATTTGATAGCAAAACATATGTTGCGGCGTCTTCTGGTTCTAACTTAAGAAGGTTTTCTGCTGCATATTTTCCTGCTTCTATCTCGCCATGGATTCTGCAAGCACCAAGCAAGGTGCGCCATACCAAAGCACCAGGCTCAAATGGCATCCTCTTAAGAATTCCCATTGCTTCTTTGAAGCGACCTGCGCGGCCATAAAGGTCGACCATACATGCGTAATGGTCCATGCTTGGCAAAATGCCATGGTCTTTTGTCATGGAATTGAAGTAATTCTCACCATCACCCACCAGACCTGCATGACTGCAAGCTGAAAGAACACCAATATAGGTAATATGGTTTGGCTTTACACCAGCTTGTTCCATTTCCTTAAAACAAGCAAGAGCCTCTTGACCATATCCATGTTGAGCATATCCTATGATCATTGCAGTCCATGAAACAACGTTCCGATCAGCCATTTGACCAAACACTCTACTTGCATCTTCAATACTTCCACATTTGGAATACATGGTAATAAGAGCGCTCCCCACAGAGACATCTGACTCTACTCCTGCTTTAATTGTGCTCAAATGGATCTGCTTTCCCTGTTCCAGTGAAACACCAGTAGCACATGAACTGAGAACACTGGCAAACGTGAAAAGGTCAGGTTTCATGCCTGCTTGCTGCATTTTTCCTAAGAGTTTGAGAGTTTCCTCATGACAATCCTCGGCCTGGGAGTACCCTGCAATTATTGCATTCCATGAAACCAAATTCCTTTCAGGCATTCCATCAAACACCTTCCGTGCATCTTCTATGTTCCCACATTTTGCATACATGTCAAGCATCGCATTATCCACAGGGACAGTCTGTTCAAACCCTGTTTTAATAATACAAGCATGAATTTGTTTGCCCAGTTCCCCCTCTGAGAAGCAGCCACATACACTAAGGACAGACGTGAAAGTGAATTGGTTTGGCTTTATCCCTGACAACCGCATTAGCCGAAAAATATTAAATGCTTGTTTAATATCACCACTTTCCACATACCCTGTACAAATTGCTGTCCAAGATATAACATTTCGTTCAGGCATTTTGTCAAACACTTGGCGTGCAGATACCATACTCCCGCATTTCACAAACATGGTGCATAAAGCATTTCCCACACAGGCATCCCATCGAAGTCCAGTCTTAATTATGTAGCCATGCGCCAGCCTTCCTTGTTCAATATCACCGAGGCTTGCAGTCGCACTAAGCACACTACCAAGGGTAAATGTATTAGGCTTCATACCAGCTTCCAACATTACACAGAAAAGCATAATTGCCTCCACATTATATCCATTCTGTGCATACCCTGAAATCATAGCAGTCCAGGACACCACATTTCGTTGGGGTATGTTGTCAAACACTTGGCGCGCATCTGAGACACTGTGGCATTTGGTATATGTATTAACCAAATGATTTGCCATGATGGTATTTGATTCAGATAATCCCAATTTAATTATTTGAGCATGGAGTACTTTGGCTTCTGAGAGGGTCCCCAGCTTCGCACATTCATTCAAAAGAGAAGCGTAGCTTGAGTGGCTTGCCTGGATTTCTCCTGACAAAATGCCATTCATAAGACACTGCTTCACCTGGCAATGCAATCTTTTAGAAGACCTCTGCCAAACAAGATAAAAGAAATTAATCAGGAATGTTAAACTGAGTATTAATTGAGGGCGTGAAAGGATTTTAAGTGGAAATGTATGCAGAAACCTTATTCAGGATATGCGAATTGGATAAAATACTACTCCTGCCCTCCAATCGTGTTGTAGAAAAGAGAAAAGTGGGTAGTGCCAAGGTAGCCATTAGCATTGTTGGTTAGATTCTACTCTCTGAAACTTATGTAACAGCAAGCTACCGAGAATCAATAAACATATTACGTGTCCTCTCTAACACTAATGAATTAGAAAAACATATGTGTTTTCTTCCAATTTTGATAAATTAAAAATATATGTCAAACTCATTAGAGATCCTCTTTAGCTCATGGGTTGTTATGATATTGCTATCAGGATTCAACCGTGTAGTTTCAAGTCAAACTCATTGACCCATGTTTCATGAGTAGTGGTTCAACAAGAACCCATCTCTCATGATATCGAATGGTCGTACTGGGATGGGTGACCTCCCAGGACGGACCAGTGCTTCACCTCTGTGAGCATCACCTAGATGCAATGAGTGCTAAGTGGACCATTCGATATCATGAGAGATGGGTTCTTGTTGAACCACTACTCATGAAACATGGGTCAATGAGTTTGACTTGAAACTACACGGTTGAATCCTGATAGCAATATCATAATTTGACACGCTGTGGAAAAATACCTCCTACTTATCATGGGTTGTTGTTAAATCCACTTAGATTGCAATTTCATTTGTAAAACCTTTGGCAAGTGATCTGTCTTATGAACCATTCATTATAGAACCTTTTTAGCTCATCAATTGATAAGTAGGAGGTATTTTTCACAACGTGTCAAATTATGATATTGCTATTAGGATTTAATCGAGTAGTTTATTTATGATATTGCTATCAAGATTCAACCATAGAATTGTGAGTGCTAAGTGGACCATTCATTATCATGAGAGATGGGTTCTTGTGAACCACTAGTCAAGGAACATGGGTCAATGAGTTTGACTTGAAAAACTACACGGTTGAATCTTGATAGCAATATCATAATTTGATATGGTGTGGAAAATACCTCCTACTTATCAATTGATGAGCTAAAGGGGCTATATAATGAATGGTTCATAAGGCACAACACTTGTTGAAGGTGGCCTCGAAAGAGAAACCCAGACGTGTTGGAACCCCTGAAAGCAAAGAAACCCAGACGTGACATTAATCCTAGAGATGTAATTCATATCTCTAAGGAAGGGAACCAAACAATAGAGGCTAAAGAAATTTTACAAGCGCAAGGGAGTGGTGGTAGTGGAGGAAGAAGGTCGGCTTGTCTAGCGAAGGTGGCCTCGAAAGAGAAAAAAGGAAAACAGAAAGTGTCAGTGAATGAGGAGGAGGACCTGGGGTATGAAGATTTCGAAGCTCAAGAAGAGGAAGAGTCTAAAGACTTGGATTTTGAGGACACTGCCTATGAGATGGGGGAGGATGGTTCGAAGGAGGAAAAAGAGGAGGAAGAGGAGGAGCAAGTGGAGCCTTCTGAGGATAAGTTCTAGGTCGGGAATGAGCAGGATGTTGGGTTCTCTGGAATGGAGAACAAAGCCGAGGATATAAGTAATGAGTTTTTAAAAAGCAAACTAACTTTCTTGCAGGTACATTTTGAAGACATGGAGAAGGCATTAGTTACTCTCATGAGAGTAACTAATAGGTTGATGAGAAGAGCAATGCTTGGAGCGGATTCTCGTGAAACGAAGCTTACCAGAAAACTAAAGAAACAGGGGAAAACATATACCCTGAAGCTGCTGGATGAAACAGAGGCCCCTGACTGGCGCAGATACATTGCTCTCATGGGAGAGTATGGGGACCTGCTAAAGAAATCCAATTAATGGCTTGTGTTGATGCTCTGCTATTTTTTGATGGGTTTTTTGGCTTTCAATCATATCTAGGACTGTTCTGTTATTTACTATAGGTTATGGTGGAATACCACCTGGAATACTGTCGATTTAATTAATGGTCTTTGTAGATTAAAGTATGCTAGTAAAAACTTTATGTTTTTGATTGATAATGGTTGGACATTGGTTATATTGTTAAATTTTGGCCTACGTACTAAATCTGATGTTATTTTTTGGTTTGAAGGTGGTGTTGTTTCCCACCTCTCTCTACTCCTTTTTGGTATGTTACTGTAACAATGGGATCAGGGCCCTTCCCTGCTTATCTAATCAAAAACATTTGTTGAAGGTTTTGCAAATGTGTTTGCAAGTTAGGTGGGTTTAACCATAGGGAAAACACCAGGGTTAAGTGTGCTTGAGTTGGAGTAGTACTGGGATGGATGACCTCCCATGAAGGCCCAATGCTTCACCTTTGTGAGCATCACCTAGATGCAAGGAATGCTAAGTGGACCATTCATTATCATGAGAGATGGGTTCTTGGGAACCACTACTCATGAAACATGGGTCAATGAGTTTTACTCAAAAAACTATATGGATGAATCTTGATAGTAATATCATAATTTGACATGCTGTGGAAAATACCTCCTACTTATCAATTGATGAGCTAAAGGGACTCTAGAATGAATGGTTCATAAGGCATTTGACACTTGTTGAAGGTTTTGCAAATGGGGTTGCAAGCTAAGAGGGTTCAACCTTGGGGAAAACTCCATGGTTAAGCACACTTGAGATGGAGTAGTACCAGGATGGCTGATCTCTCGGAAGGCACAATCCATCACCTCCATGAGCATCACCTAGATGCAATGAGTGCTAAGTGGATCATTCATTATCATGAGAGATGGGTTCTTGTGAACCACTACTCATGAAACATGAGGCAATGAGTTGGACTCGAAAAACTACACGGTTGAATCCTAATAGCGTTATCATAATTTGACATGTTGTGGAAAATACCTCCTACTTATCAATTGACGAGCTAAAGGGGCTCTATAATGAATGGTTAATAAGGCACCACACTTGCTAAGGGTTTTGCAAATGGGGTTGCAAGCTAAGTTTTTTTAATCTTGGGGAAAAGTCCACGTTTAAGGGTGCTTGAGTTGGAGTAGTACTGGGATGGCTGACCTCCAGGGAATCCCTAGTGCTTCACCTCTGTGAGCATCACCTAGATGCAATGAGTGCTAATTTGACCATTCATTATCATGAGAGGTGGGTTCCTATGAGCCACTACTCGTTAAACATGGGTCAATGAGTTTGACTCGAAAAACTACAAGGTTGAATCATGATAGAAATATCATAATTTAACACACTGTGGAAAATACCTCCTACTTATCAATTGATGAGATAAAGGGGCTCTATAATGAATGGTTCATAAAGCACAATGTACTTGTTGAAGGGTTTGCAAATGGGGTTGCAAGCTAAGTGGGTTTAACCTTAGGGAAAACTCCATGGTTAAGTGCATTTGAGGTATTTGAGGTTGAGTAGTATTGGGATGGGTGTCTTCCTAAGCAGGCCCAATGCTTCACTTTTGTGAGCATCACCTAGATACAAGGAGTTCTAAGTGGACCATTCATTATCATGAGAGATGGGTTCTTGTGAACCACTACTCTTGAAATATGGGTCAATGAATTTGACTCGAAAAACTACATAGTTGAATCTTGATAGCAATATCATAATTTGACACCCATTGGAAAATACCTCATACTTATCAATTGATGAGCTAAAGGGGCTCTATAATGAATGGTTCATAAAGCACAACACTTTCTGAAGATTTAGCAAATGGGGTTGCAACCTAAGTAGGTTTAACCTTGGGGAAAAGTCCATGGTTAAGCATGTTTGAGTTGGAGTGGTACTAGGATGGGTGACCTCTCAGAAAGTCCCAGTGCTACACCTTTGTGAGCATCACCTAGATGCAATGAGTGCTAAGTGGACCATTCATTATCATGAGAAATGGGTTTATGTGAATGACTACTCATGAAACTTGGGTAAATGAGTTTGACTTGAAAAACAACATGGTTGAATCTTGATAGCAATATCATAATTTTGACACGCTGTGGAAAATACCTCTTGCTTATCAATTGATGAGCTAAAGGGGCTCTATAATAAATGGTTCATAAGGCACAACACTTGTTGAAGGTTTTACAAACGGGGTTGCAAGCTAAGTGGGTTTAACGTTGGGAAAATCTCCATGGTTAAGTGTGCTTGAGTTGGAGCAGTACTAGGATGGGTTACCTTCCAGGAAGGCCCAATACTTCACCTTTGTGAGCATCACCTAGATGCAATGAGTGCTAAGTAGACCATTCATTATCATGAGAGATGGGTTCTTGTGAACCACTACTCATGAAGCATGTATCAATGATGTGTCAATGAGTTTGACTCAAAAAACTACATAGTTGAATCTTGATAGAAATATTAGAATTTGACGCATTGTGGAAAATAAATTGTACTTATCAATTGATGAGCTAAAGGGGCTCTATAATGTGGTTCATAAGGCACAACACTTGCTGAAGGTTTTGCAAATGGGGTTGCAAGCTAAGTGGATTTAACCTTGGGGAAAACTTCATGGTTAAGTGTGCTTGAGTTGGAGTAGTACTTGGGATGGGTGACCTCCTAGGAAGTCCCGACGCTTCACCTTTGTGAGCATCACCTAGATGCATTGAGTGCTAAGTGGACCATTCATTATCATGAGATGGGTTCTTATGAACCACTACTCATGAAACAATGATTAATGAGTTTGAATAAAAAAACTACACGATTGAATCTTGATAGCAATATCATAAGTTTCCACGCTATGGAGAATATGTCCTACTTATCAATTGATGAGCTAAAGGGGCTCTATAATGAATCTTTCATAAGGTACAACACTTAATGAAGGTTTTTTTAATGGGCTTGCAAGCTAAGTGGGTTTAACCTTGGGGAAAACTCCATGGTTAAGCATGCTTGAGTTGGAATAGTGCTAGGGTGGGTGACCTCCCAGGAAGGCCCAATGCTTCAACTTTGTGAGCATCACCTAGATGCAATGAGTGTTAAATGGAAAATTCAATATCATGAGAGATGGTTTCTTATGAACCACTACTCATGAAACATGGGTCAATGAGTTTGTCTCGAAAAACTACATGGTTGAATCTTGATAGCAATATATCATAATTTGACACTTTGTGGAAAGTACCTCCTACTTATAAATTGGTGAGCTAAAGGGGCTCTATAATGAATGGTTCATAAGGCACAACACTTGCTGAAGGTTTTGCACATGGGGTTGCAAGCTAAGTGGGTTTAACCTTGGGGAAAACTCCATGGTTAAGCTCGCTTTAGTTGGAGTTGTACTGGGATAGATGACCTCTCTAGAAGGCCCAATACTTCACCTCTATGAGCATCACCTAGATGCAATGAGTGCTAAGTGGACCATTCATTATCATGATAGATGGGTTCTTGTGAACCACTACTCATGAAACATGGGTTAATGAGTTTGACTCAAAAAACTACACAGTTGAATCTTGATAGCAATATCATAATTTGACACATTGTGAAAAATACCTCCTACTTATCAATTGGTGAGCTAAAGGGGCTCTCTAATGGATAATTCCTAAGGCACAAAACTTGTTGAAGGTTTCACAAATGGGTTTGCAAGCTAAGTGGGTTTAACCTTGGGGAAAACTCCATGGTTAAGCACACTTGAGTTGAAGTAGTATTGGGTTGGGCGACCTCCTGGGAAGGCCCAATGCGTCACCTCTGTGAGCATCACCTAGATGCAATGAGTGCTAAGCGGACCATTCATTATCACAAGAGATGGATTCTTGTGAACCACCATTCATGAAACATGGGTCAATGAGTTTTACTTGAAAAACTACATGGTTGAATCTTGATAGCAATACCATAATTTCACATGTTGTGGAAAATACCTCTTACTTATCAATTGATGAGTTAAAGGGGATCTACAATGAATGGTTCATAAGGCACACCACTTGTTGGATGTTCTATAAATGGGATTTTAAGCTAAGTTTTTTTAATGTTGAGGAAAATTCCATGGTTAATGTGTTTGAGTTGTACTAGGATGAATGACCTCTGAAGGCCCAATGCTTCACCTCCTTGAGCATGACCTAGATGTAATGAGTGCTAAGTGGACCATTTATTATCATTATAGATGGGTTCTTGTGAACCACTACTCATGTAACATGGGTCAATGAGTTTGACTCAAAAAAATACATGGTTGAATCCTTATGGCAATATCATAATTTCACATGTTATGGAAAATATCTCCTACTTATCAATTGATGAGCTAAATGGGCTCTAGAATGAATGATTCATAAGGCACAACACTTGCTAGATGTTTTTCAAATGGGGTTTCAAGCTAAGTGGGTTTAACCTTGGGGAAAAATCCATAGTTAAGCACACTTGAGTTGGAGTAAGACTGGAATGAGTGACCTCCTGAGAAGGCCCAATGATTCAACTATGTGAGCGTCACCTAGATGCAATGAGTGTTAAGTGGAACCATTCATTATCATGAGAGATGTGTTCTTGTGGACCACTATTCATGAAACTTGGGTCAATGAGTTTGACTTGAAAAACTACACAACTGAATCTTGGTAGTAATATCATAATTTGACACGCTGTGGAAAATACCTCCTATTTATCAATTGATGAGCTAAATGGGCTCTATAATAAATGGTTTATAAGACACAACACTTGCTAAAGGTTTTGCAAATGGGGTTGAAAGCTAAGTGGGTTTAACCTTGGGGAAAACTACATGGTTAAGTGCGCTTGAATTGGAGTAGTATTGGGATGGGTGATCTCCATGGAAGGCCTAATGCTTCACCTCTGTGAGCATCACCTAGATGAAATGAGTGATAAGTGGACCATTCATTATCATGAGAGATGGGTTCTTGTGATCCACTAGTCATGAAACATGGGTCAATGAAGTTGATTAAAAAAACTACATGATTGAACCCTGATAGCAATATCATAATTTGACATGTTATGAAAAATAACTCCTCTTTATTAATTGATGAGCTAAAGGGGCTATATAATGAATAGTTCATAAGGCACAACACTTGTTGGATGTTTTGAAAATGGGGTTACAAGCTAAGTGGTTTTAACCTTGGGGGAAAACTCCATGGTTAAGCATGCTTGAGTTGGAGTAGTACAGGGATGGGTGGCCTCCTGGGAAGGCCCAATGCTTCACCTCTATGAGCATCACCTAGATGTAATGAGTGTTAAGTGGACCATTCATTATCATGAGAGATGGGTTCTTGTGAACCACTACTCATGAAACATGGGTCAATGAGTTTGACTAAAAAAAGTACACGATTGAATCTTGATATAAATATCATAATTTGACATGCCGTGGAAAATACCTCTTCCTTAGCAATTGACTAGCTAAAGGGATCTATAATGAATTGTTCATAAGGAATAATTTTTTTGATTTTTTTTCAAATGGGGTTGCAAGCTAAGTGGGTTTAACCTTAGGGAAAACTCTATGGTTAAGAGTGAGTGACTCATGAAACATGGGTCAATGAGTTTGACTCAAAAAACTTCACGGTTGAATCTTTATAGCAATATCATAATTTGACATGCTATGGAAAATACCTCCTACTTATCAATTGATGAGCTAAAGGGGCTCTATAATGAATGGTTTATAAGGTATAACACTTGCTAAAGGTTTTACAAATGGGATTGTAAGTTAAGCAGGTTTAACCTTGGGGAAAATTCCATCGTTAAGCTTGCTTGAGTTGGAGTAGTACTAGGATGGATGACCTCCTGGGAAGGCCCAATACTTCACCTCTGTGAGAACCACCTAGATGCAATTAGTTCTCAGTGGTCCATTCATTATCATGAGAGATGGGTTCTTGTGAACCACTACTCATGAAACATGGGTCAATGAGTTTGAATAAAAAAACTACACAATTGAATCCTGATAGTAATATCATAATTTGACACATTGTGGAAAATACCTCCTACTTATCAATTTATGAGCTAAAAAGGATTTATAATGAATGGTTCATAATGCACAAGAATTGTTGAAGGTTTTTTAAATGAGGGTGCAAGATAAGTGGGTTTAACCTTGGGGAAAATTCCATTGTTAAGTGCGCTTGAGTTGGAGTAGTACTAGGATGGGTGACCTCCCAGGAAGGCCCAATGCTTCACCTCTATGAGCATCACCTAGATGCAATGAGTGCTAAGTGGGCCATTCATTATCATGAGAGATGGGTTCTTGTGAACCACTACTCATGAAACATGGGTCAATGAGTTTGACTTGAAAATATTCATGATTAAATTATGATAGCAATAATTTGACACATTGTGGAAAATACCTCCTACTTACAAATTAATGAGCTAAAGGGGCTCTATAATGAATGGTTGATAATGCACAAAATTTTCTAAAGGTTTTGTGAATGGGATTGGAACCTAAGTGAGTTTAACCTTGGGGAAAACTCTATGGTTAAGCGTGCTTGAGTTGGAGTAGTACTAGGATGGGTGACCTCCTGAGAAGGCCCTATGCCTCACCTCTATGAGCATCACCTAGATGCAATGAATGCTAAGTGGACAATTCATTATCATGAGAGATGGATTCTTGTGAACCACTACTCATGAAACATGGTTCAATGAGTTTGACTTGAAAAACTACGCTGTTGAATCTTGATAGTATCATCATAATTTGATACATTGTGGAAAATACCTCTTACTTATCAATGGGTTTTCTATTTTTTGATAAAGTAGAATGGTTCTAAATGAGTACACCACTTAAAGTCTTGTTGAATGAAGGGTTCCAAAACCATAAGGGATGGAGGGATTGTGGGTTGGGCTTAAACAACACACACTAAACATTGACTAGTGTGCATTGTCCCATGTGGGGCCTGCTTTCAAACTTAGTTCCCTGATCTAGTTCTAGTCACTTGGACTTTTCTACCACAGATAAGTATAACTTTGTAATTGTTGGTGCCTAATTATTATTTATTATATTTAAAATATTATTTAAACTTGAATATTTAAATTTATCTTGTAATTATATTTAATACATTTTAATTATTATTTAATAATTAATATAATATAATAATTATAAAATATTAATTATAATACAATTGTAAACTATATGTAATATTATATATAACGTAATATATAATATATTATATAATAGGATATAATATAATATATATAGATTTATATTAATATAATATTTAATATATATTATATTAATATACATATATATAATTAATTAATATTGTATTATATTATATATAAATAAAGAATATAATATATATTTATATTTATATATTATTACATTAATATAATATTCTCAATTTAGTTTGCATGATTCAAAGATCTTGATAATTGAGACCACTTCATGCAAGATCTATATTATATTTTTACGTCCAACTTTATATGTGTGTGTGTGAGTGATGTATGACATATTGGAAAAGAAAATAAAAACTTGCAATAAAAACATGTCTTTGAATGTTGTAAATTAAATTAAGAAGATTATATAATTTATTTTATAATATAATATAAATATATATTAAATTTAATATATTTAATAATTATCAATAACATATTAAATATTAAATAAAATAATTAATTAACAATTTTTATAACTCCTTGAGGTTGGTCCGAACAGGTTACAACTAGGTAAGCCCAAGCTAAGAGAATTGATCTTGGGATCTACATAAAATGAACCCAAAGCCCTTAATCAACTACACCACTTGTTCAAGCTTTAATAATATATAATATTAATTATTATTCTATTTAAATAATGATATATGATAGATTTAATATTAACAATGATACATAATATATTTAATATTAATAATAGTTAATAATCTTATATAGCATATTATCATATTATTATATATTATTAATAAAATATATAATATAATCATAAACTATATACAATAGTTATATATTATATGATAATAATAATAGTTTTTTAGATAATATATTAATTATTAATTATAATATATTCAACATTCTATGATAATGATAATTATTATATTAATTAATATTAGTTAAATGATAATAAATTATTATACTAACTGCAACATAGGAAAATAGGTTCACCAAAATGAATTAATAAAATGATGAACCTAACTTTCACCAATATTTCATTCAATTATGAGGGTTATAATGCATAAATGAGTTACAGGAATCAATCCTAACCCAAATACTAGTAAAGAGGCAAGTTTTAAGAAGGTCAAATGTTGTGTACCTATTGCAAAAAGTGCTTTTTCGAGCCTCACTGAGGACTCATTCACCCTATGGCGAATGGGTCCTAGCTAGGGTTATGGAAAATCAATTTATGGGTTTTGTTCTTCAATGTCTGCACTCCCAGATCCTATTCAGAGACTGTCAAAAACTTGGAAATAAATCCTATAGTTTAGTTTATGTGATTTTGCAAGAAAGGTTACAACTTTAACAACTTTGCAAATTTCTCCAATTTTGATCTCCAATTAATCTTCAACCTAAAACCTGCAATCACACATCAAAGAGGAGAAAATGTTGTTTGTTAGGGAATAGGGGTTTGCCTTGGTCAAACCCCATTTTGGTAATTAAACCTTGAAATGAAACAATGCATAAAGGAATGATGAATGAACAAAGCAATGTCACAACTCACCACACCTCAATTGAAACCTTGAAGTACAAATCAACAATATTGCATGAAGTGGCCTCAATGGATATAGATCTTGATCACAACACTTGATTGGAAACAATGCCTTGAATACGCTTGAATTGATCTTTAATACTACATCAACATATTAGCTCAACAACATGCATGATGCACTATGCCTTTGACATGATGAATGAATCTTGATTGCTACAATATTCCTTCAATAATCTTCCCTTGAATGCCTTAGAAATGATCTTGAATGCTCTATAATACTCTTGTAAAAATTGCTTGATCTCATGAAAATCTTCTAGGTGAAACTAAGTGAAATAACCTTGTATTTATACATAACTTAAGATTAAATCCCAGAATTCAAATATCACAAGCCAACATCAATTCTAGGATTTGAAATCATTAAAATATTGCCAAAAACATATCCCAAGGGGGGGTCCTAGGTCTAAGTGAGGACCCATTCGCCATGTGGAAAATGGGTCCTATCTCTACACTTAGCTAGGAAACACTTTGAGGATTGTGAAATGTTATGTGCAAATAGGGTCCTAGGACCTAGTGATGACCCATTCACTAGGTGGTGAATGGGTCCTAGGTCACTAAACTAGGACACACACCTTCTAAAATTAAGTGTTATGATCCCTCAAAATTTGAAATTAATTAGGCTTGGATTTCAATTAAAGGGGCCAATTAAGGAAAATTAAACCTAAATTAATAAATAAAGCCCTAGATTAGTGTGAAAGTGTAAAGATACACTTTACAACACCCTAATTAAGGCACCATTAAGTCCATTTTATTAAAAGGGGCCCTAAACTTAATGTGAATGTGTAAAACACATTACAACACTAAATCAAGGAAAAGTTAGGTTCATTTTAATATTAATTATTCTCAAATTAAGTGTGAAAAATGGATACTTTTTTCAACACTACAGTTTGCCCCCACTTTAGTGAGAGTATGACCTCGTGTCAAACTCACACTAAAGTAGACATTCAAGACACTTATGTATGCAACAATGACAAATATTCAAAATCATACAACATTAAAGACCAAAAAGAGATCAAGCCTAGATTGTCCAACGCAATGTGGAACATATCTAGGCTATCAATTTTTTATTTTGTTTTTTTTGCACGCTCACTCTGGGGTAATGGAACCTCAGGTCGTCCACTAGGTGAGTATCCCTCTAGGAAGGTGGCTTAGTGAGAAATTCATTCCTTTGTGTTGGCTCTCACTATACTTACCATATTGAAGCTATCCCTCTGATAACTTCAATAGGGCACCACTCACATTCTTATCTCATTCTTAACAAGGTGTGCTATGCTAAGCACCAATGCACATGGAAAGGCTCCACAAGCAAGCAAGGTGTGTTATGCTAGGTGGCCTTGAATTAGGGTTTTGAGCTTCACAAGGTCAGCAAGTTGTATTATGCCAAACACTTATGAACAATAATGTATATAGGTTTTGTTCAAAGGGATTTTTCTTCATTCGTGTAAGGTCTTCTTCTTAGGGATCATCGTTTCTAATGTCTCTAAGAGAGGAAAAATCAAGAGTAAAAGGTTCACAACTTACAGAATGCAAGGTGTCACATCACCACTAAGAAGAAAGTCGTACGCTAAGAAATATTGCACTCTTGGAGGACATCAAACCCAATGACACCACCAAGAAAAGGACACATCACAAGAAAAAAGAAAATCGCACCATGAAACATGCAAAATATTGAAAGATATCATCGATGTATGCCCCCACTTTAAAGCAGTTGCTAACACCATTAGTGTGAGAAATTGCTTTAAAGTAGCCAATGTTTCTCCCTAAGACATGAGAGCTTTCCTCGGAAAACCCTATGCCACGTCATATGTTTCTGAAATAAAGCTACATCATGAAAAAAGAGGGAGGGGTTGCCCCCATAAATACATAAGGGATCTATGGATTCGAGGTCAGTATATCTGTGCTACAATGTTGTCATAGAGCATAAAAATGTCATCATTCCCCAAATACTCATAGAACTGGAAGAATGAAACATAAAGAGCAAAAAAACCTTTCGAGTCAACATGGAAGAGACCCAAATGTATCAACACCTTGCGACATCCCCAAAAGGAAAACACAAGACAAATGAAAAGATAAAATGTTTACGACATATGGAAGAATGTAGATACATATAGAGGAATGCACAAAAAGAGAGAGAGGTACATCAAACAAAACAACATGGGGGATCACATTATGCACATGAAATCACATAAAGAAACATGAAAATAAAACAATGTATAGGACTAGTAAGGCACATGCGAGTCAACCTATAGCAAGTCATTTGCATCCCAATCTTGATCAGTATACATGGAAGGCAAAAAACTAGCCAAAGGGACAACATCAAGTGCTGAACTAGGACACATACCAAGTTCAACACTCTTATTAGTAGAATTGTCATTTAAGCTCATAGAAGATGAGAACAATGAATTCAATTTATTATGCACTTGTTCATCAATCTTTTTGATATCAATGTCATCATCCATGATTAACATGAGGTCAAGTGATAATGTCTCTAGACGGTTCTTGTTTACATTACAATGAGGGTATAGAATCATCATGCATTGCTTTAGGTAAGTTAGGATTTTGATTTTCTATGTTGCTCTTTTCTTATGTAGTTTGTAACATACAAGCAATAACACGATGTCTATGACTATGCTCTCTAGAATTTTTATTTCATTTTAATCTATTGTCAATTTGTGTTTGTGTAAGAGCAAGTTTTCAATCAAAGGCTCCTTCTCTTCCCTTAGGGGAGGAACGAAAGGAACCATAGGAGGTTGTTCGACCATTTTCTCTTTAGCTTTGTAAACTTGTTTGACTTTAGGAGGCACAACGAGATTGCTTTGGTTATCTCATGGTCTCTTATAGGAAATGGTAGGAGGATTTGTTATAGGTTGTTGTTGGATATTTGGAAGGGATTTTGGCTTAATCATCAATTTTTCAAGGATAGGTGGCTCAATCACGAGTTGAAAAATGTTTCTTAGGGATAATTCTTCTTTGTGCCTTGCCTTAAAATTTTGACATGATTTGAAAAAGTAGTCCTCACGAGGTCTAAGAGGTTCCATAGGCTCAGGCCAAAAGAAATACAATGAAAATTTCCCTCGGGAAGACACAAGATTAAAGCCACTATAATGCACAATAAAGATATCGTTGCCAAAGCGAAACTTTAGACATTTATGCACAACCGACAAGATGTAATTCATGGAGTGAAGCCATGGATAACCTAACTTCACATGAAATTGGTCAGATGATGGGATGATGGTGAATGAGACACTTAATGTTTTCGGTCCAACTTTTAAAGGGAGATTTATCGAGCCCATCGCAAGACAAGAAAAACCATTACACATTTTGATCCATGCTTTCTGTTCGTCACATGTATCTTGATAGAGTTCATGCACAAATAGGAATTCTTCAGTATTCACATTCTCTACATAGATAGGATCAATTAATATCCCATTAGTAGGCTTGTTATTGATTCTTCTAGCTATGTAAAGAGGACCATCAGGTGCATGCTTAAGTATGCCATTTTGTGAAAAATCAATATCAAGAGATATTTTGGTGAGCTCTTACGAGGTCTAGCTTCAATATATGCCACCACTCTAGCCGGTTTGTTCCCATCATCATCTTTTGTAGTTTCATCATCTGTGTCAACATTCATCACATCATTCTTTGTTTCACTAGCTTTGAAAAATGAAATAGTTTGTTTCAGTATGGGATTTGTAAATATTTGTAGGTTTTGGTTAGGAGGAGCTACAAAAGTATTACCTTGATCATTCAAACCTCCAATTAGAAGATTATTAGAATCAATGAGGTCTTGCAAAAGATGTTTAAGATGCTTACAATATTCCATATCATGTCCATTTTGTCGGTGGTAATGGCAATAAGAGTTTGGTCTATAGTTTGCTGGTAATGGTTTATTAGGATTAGGAGATTAGATAGGAGGTAAGGAAAGAATATTCTTTTCTATGAGTTGTAGCATGATATTGTGAAGGGTATCAGGTAGGGGAGTAAATTTTCTATTCCTATCTCCAAAGGAAAAATGATTTGTCATCTTTATAGCATACACATGGTTATCATCTTGTTGATTTGGTTGAGGGGAATTAAGTTGTAAAAACCCCCTATTCTATTTCTTGAAAGGTTGGTAACTATTTTGAGGTGCTGATTTATAATTTTCAGGATGAATAGGAGGATTTTTCACATCACGACCATATGTTGAATTCTGAAAATCACGAAGGTCTGTACATAACTGTGTAAAGGATGGGAATCTCAACATCTCAAGTTTGTTTTGGATTTTTCTTTATAAATTGGCAATAAACATTCATTGAAGGTCGACATCAGGAATCTTAATGTTTATTTGTGAATAAAGTATTTGGTATCTTGCTATGAAATTAGTCAGTTTCTCATCATCCTTTTGTTTGTGTAGAGTCTAAACTAATATGTTGTAAACTTGGTAGAACCTACGTATTTCATAGGTTTATCTGGTTGAACAATTCACTTAACATTGCAAAGACTACATTAAAATGTTAACCCAAGGTTTATAAACTTGTGATGGTGCAACATTGTATATGCCTTCAGAGACTCAAAACTATCTAAGCTATCCTATTCAAGTTATTCTACTTGCTATAAATTACAAAATTGTATAACAGTGAAAGCATAAGCCATAACTAATGGCTATGGGTACCTACAGCTGAAACTGTAATTGAATTGCTATAAATAAAAGATCACTGTATCAACTTAAAAAAATCAAAACTAACAACTAAGCTAATTTAACTTTTGGAGTACTATTGGTTAACCATTACATGCATGTTCTTTACCATTCACTAACAATAAGAAAAGTATGAGATTCTATTTTATCTTGCATCAAGTCCATGAAGTAATGATGAACATAAAACAGTTAAATAAATAAAGACAAACAACTAGAAATTGAAGTGAAGAATAGTTACCTTGAGTGGCCTGCTCAAGTGGTTGCTCTCACTTAACTGAAACCATATCTAACTAACAGATTCTATGCATCCATTGAAATTGACTTCATTCTTTGTGTATCATGAAATATTGCATAATATCTTCTCACAAATTGCATTCAATTATTCTAAATATCCATCATGTCTTTAAACTGAAATTAACTGATAATGAGAAACTAAAAACAACTAACTTATCTATAGATTCAACCATCAACTATATAGAATCATGAGAGAATCTTATTCAAAGCAACAACTAACCACAATCATTAACTTCCAATCCTATTTATTAGAGCATACAGTTAAGATTGAATTCTTCAAACCATAAATGAAAAGAAAGAAGAATCCTAATAAGACCGAAACTCTATAAAACAAGATTGCATGCAAAAAACACAAACATTTGTCAAAATCCTACGAGTAAAGGAGTCCTTCTTTTCCAACACTTATTAATCTTGTCATAATGATGCATGTTCCATCTCCAACAGGTGTCTTCAACAATAGTTATTACATTTTATCTTAATTTGGAACTCCCATGTTTTGTTGTTCTAATCTACCTTTTGTTGCGGGTTTAGCTTCTAATTGCTACATGCTATAGTTCCTCCTTGGCTGCAAAAAGGTTATTTCACAAAGCATGTACACAAAACTAACTACCATAATTAAAACATAAGATTCCATTCACATTTTATACATATTTACATATAAACCATGCAACACTACTATGCCATAACCATATTTTGATCATTATATTTTAGGTACAAGTCCACATAATAAGTATTAAAAGGTAGTATAAGATAGAAATATTGTCTGGAAAGTATATCTAATTTTTTTTGAAAGTAGGCATGAAAGTAACATAAAACAAGCTAATAACTAGACCCATCACTCCCCCTAACTAGACCTTTGCTTGTCCCCAAGTAAAACACTAGGGTTACTGATTATACTGTAAGGTGATCTGCCTCAGTTCCATAACATCATTAACTCCCTGAATCTGTTTCAAGTAAAAACCTGTATAAGAGCGAATTTGCACCCCTTGTGAAAATCCCCATTTTTCCTTTATCCACCTTAGAAAACCAAGTTTAGAGGCTTAATTCCACCTAAGCCCACTGCTTGCATCACACTTGGTGCCTGTTTTGAGTGTCGATGGAGGCATTTCTGTCGGGGACACCTGTACGACGTGCTTCATCCTTGGCAGATTCCCGCGGCTAAAACCTGTAGAGGCGTTACGCTTCTCATTGGGAGTCAAGTTGTAATGCCCTCCTCGGTCGACCGACCCGAATATGGTAGTTTTCTTCATCTCCCCTTCAAATTCACCCTTCCATATGCATTAGGGGCTTCTAAGAACTTCTTCACTTCATTCACAAGCTCCTACAATCTCTTCACAAGCTCTAAGAAACTTCTTCACCATCTCTTCAATCCCCAAACACTTTACACTTCACAACAACAACATCAAAACTCCACTACTTTAGTAGAGCAAGTGTGGAACAAAACACCATTGCAGCAAAGGCTTGAGTTCCTCTCATTTTCTCCCCCAAGCAGCCTTGAGTGCTCTTGGTAGAGGTGGTAAGATTTCACTCCTCTCCTCTATTACTTGGTTGAGTAGCATAACATTGTTTTGTAGTGCTTTAGTTCTCTTTACTTCATTTCTACTTTTCTCTCTATCTATTTGGCTATCCATGGAGGTGGGAACACCAAAACAGGGGTTTGACTGAGGTAGACCCCTATATAGCCCCAACAATTTCTCTCTCCCTCTTGTGTGCATGTATTGAAGACACTCACGAGCTGGAAGCTTCATCACTCGTGTGGTTGTAGTTATTTCTTTCATTTCTTCTTCTTATCTTTATCGTTTCTACTTTGCTTTATTTCATTTCTATTGCATTCTACTACTCAAGTCTATAAATTCTTAGCAATCAGGTAGCTAACAGTCATTTAGGAATTTTCTGTGATAAACTCATTCTCTAGTCCGTACAAGACACCAACACGCCTCTAGGACGCTAGTGTGCCACGCTGTTGTTTGCATTCTGCACTGACGTCCTTTGGCCGGTAGCTTGTTAGTTTGTCTAGAAAATCTATGTGACCTATTCTTTTCGATTTTGAAACTCCCATTGTTGTTGTTCCTAAGGTAGATTAGGGAAGTTCGCCCCGTGAGGCTCTCTGAATGAAGAGAACTCGTGAGTAGTGAATCCCCCTCTTCTACATTTTGGTGAGCTCGACGTGAAGAACAGTGTTCAAAAAACTAGGAATTTATTTACCCCTAGTTGGCGGGGTCATAACTTTTGACTCGGTGCTTGGAATTCAAAACCGTTTGCACCGTTGGAAAGGTCTTCTAGAGAACTAGTTTAATTCCTAAAATACTAGTGCCTTCAAAAATTGAATTTTGGGGACCAACGCAAGTTTCGACCCTAAATTCCACTCTGAAGACCTCTGAAAATGCGAATTACTAAAACATAGAAAATATCAAAAAAATCATAATGAATTTAATATCTTCTTTTATTAGTTATGCATCTAACTTTTTTCAAAATGTAAATGATGTTCCATTTAATGCATGTGATGGTAACTTGGCCTTACCTATGTCACTTGATATCTTTGATCCTTCTCACAAAAGTCCTCTTACTTTAGAGGATATTTTGTTGCAAGAAGATGAAATCATTGATACCTTTCTTAACATTACTTTACCTTCTACTCATTCCAATGCACTCTCTTCTAGAGATGATGCATTTGTGAATGAGAAGTCTAACTTTCATTCCAATGCACTCTCTTCTAGAGTTGTTGTATTTGCGAATGATGAATCTCATCTTTGTTATGATGCATTCTCTCCTAGAAAGGTTGCATTAGCGAATGATGAACCTCCTTCCACATCTAATTCTCCCTAGATCGATGTTGAGAACACTTCTTCAAATAATTATTCCACATTTGATCTTGTTGGGATTGATGTTGAGAATATGTATTCAAATAATCATCCTACTAGTTGTGATGATTCTGTAAATGTTTTCTATGTCTTTTCTGCCCCTCAAAGGCCTAAGAGACTGGTCATTTATATGACTCTAACTAGTCCTTCTTCTAAAAGGATTTGTTCTATTGATAGTGTTCCATTTGATGGTGGTTCTCCTGATCTTTCTAAGACTCCCTCTTATAGAGAAGTAGCCCATACTTATGAGAATAGAACGAATAAACAAACAAGTCTTCCTTTAGCTCCTTAACCTACAACTAAAGCACCTAGTGATTACAATCTTGTCGAGCAGCCTCGGGTTACTCCGGATAGGATCTCACTATGGGACTTGCTTCAGTTTGCTCCGATTTATCAAGGTATGCTTTAGGAAGCCTTGAAAAAGTTCCTCTTTCCTTCTTTCGCTAGGCTGATGGATGCTAATGTGTTGATGGAATATATTCATGCAGATTTGTCGAATATTACGTTATATGCAAGAGCTCTTGTCTCTAGAAGTATTGAATCAAGTAGACCCTTTAATGATTATAGTGAATATTAATAAAGTTGGTATTAGACGTACTCTCATTGACGCTGGTTCGACACTCAATGTGTGTGGTATTGATCTATTGCCTAAGATTAATATTGACTCATCTTCTCTTAATGCTTCTTCTATTGTCATTTGTGGGTTCGATAATGTTGGTCAACAAGCCCTAGGCACGATAGTCTTTCCTTTGAGGTTGGGATCCATTATTGTACCTACCCTTGTATATGTTATGCCAGAAAAATTACCATATAACCTTCTTCTTGGTAGACCATGGATTCATTCTATGGGTGAAGTCCCTTCTACCTTGCATAAATCTCTTATGTTCATTTGTAACAATGAAGTAGTCATAGTCAAGGCTAAACTTGATGCTATGCATTTTTGCGAGATGGCAGTTGTCGGTCAGGTTTCGGTCGTGCCTACTCTTATCCCTTCAGTATCTTCCAATGTGTTGATGTTTACTCTAGCAGTACCCACTACAAAGGATACTCTTGAGATAAATGTCCCTAAGGAAGACCCTTCTAAAGCAAGAAATCCTAAGCCTTCTTCTCAAGAGAATGCATTTCTTGGTGATGATTGGGGTTCCTTAGACTTTAAAAATTCATTCATTTAGGGGTGCAAAGTTGAACCAATCCACTTAGACTTTTTGATGGCATCATTCACACCCGTCATCAAAGAGAGTTACTCTTCTATAATGTGAATTGTAATGTTCTTGGTGTTGATCCTCCTTCTAAGGAAGATGATCACACTTCTGATAAAGAGGTTAATGTCGGTAGTCCTGTCAAGAAGGATGATGGTGATCATGTAGAAGAGTGTGATCCCCCTTTCTAGAATAATGCTCTTCCTGGAGATCCTCCTTCTTTTTCTTCTATCTTCATATCTTCCTCTTGTGAGTAGTCAAGTCTTTTTCCATAAGAGAAAGGGTTGCTTCCTGCTCCTCATCCTTTATCTGAGCAAGAGCGCATTTTGTTACGGCTTCTCAAAGCCTGCTTAATCACTCTTCATTTTCCTACACGTAATAAAATTCATAAACATGATGAAGAAAAACATTCTTTCTGCGCATACCATCGAGTTTTTGGGCATTCCACTAGTGAATGTAAGGCCTTGAAGGATAAAATACAACTTCATGATTCAGGTGCCATCAAACTCCTATTTGATTGATACACCTACCTCTTCTTTGAATGACAAGCGATATCGAGGTTTACCTCTATCCTGTACATTTTAAGCATTTTGCATGGTTCTCCTCCCCTGTATGTTGGGGGCAGTGATAACTCATTTTGGAGATGTGTGTCCTTCTTAAGGACCCCCTCTCTCCTCTATATCTGTCAAAAGAAGCGTCTATATCTGTCAAATGAAGCATCCCTTGAGTGGATCCCTTTTCTCTTTTGAAGGGTTCTCAAGGAACCTCTTTGAAATATTTTCTCTTGAATGAATTCATTGGCATCTAGCTTGGGGGAAGTCTGACTAGACCTCACTTTTCAAACAGCGTGTCCCTTGAGTGGACCCCTCTTCCTTTTGAAGGGTTCCCGAGGGACCCCTTTGAAAGTCTTCCATCTTGACGATGGTCTACGTGACTGCCTGCTTACTTTCTCTACAAGACCAAGAACCTGTAGAGCTCCTTTACATACTTACTTGGTGATATGGGTTCTCCTCCTCGAGCAGGGTTTGCTTTTATCACCTCTTTGGTGATACATGTTCTCCTCCTTAAGTGGGGTTTTCTTTTATCACCTCTTTGATGATACAGGTTTTGCTCCTCGAGCGGGAATTGCTTTGATTACTTTTACTCTATGATACGGGTTTTCCTCCTCGAGCGGGGATTGCTTTTATCACTTTTACTTTGTGATTCAGGTTTTTCTCCTCGAGCGGGGATTGCTTTTATCACTTTTACTTTTTGATATGGGTCCTCCTCCTCGAGTGGGGTTTTCTTTTATCACTCCTATTTTGTGTTGTGGGTTCTAATCTTGAGCGGATTTTGCTTTCACCACGTGCTTTGTTCATTTCTATCCTTCTCTTCTCAATTGTATATATCGGATCGAAGATCAACATCTTCTTTGTCCTGAGTATATGTTCTTTCTTCAGTCTCATAGTTCTACGAAACTATGAAGTTCTCTTTTGACCCTGCACTCTCGGGTTCGCTAGATCACGGTCTACTTCCTTGATGGTTCAAGTATACATTTCTAACCCTACTACTTCTCTGATCTACTTTACCGAAGCACTCATCAATATTCCTGCTCGCTAAAGTGGGGGGAAAATGTATAAGAGTGAATTTGCACCCCTTGTGCAAATCCCCTTTTTTCCTTTATCCACCTTAGAAAACCAAGTTCGGAGGCTTAATTCCACCTAAGCTCACTACTTGCATCACACTTGGCACCTGTTTTGAGTGTCGATGGAGGCATTTTTGTCAGGGACGCTCACGCGGTGCGCAAACATCCACGCGATGCGCTTACGTCCCTGTAAAATTCCTATGGTTGAACCTGTAGAGGCGTTACACTTCTCGTTGAGAGTCAAGTTATAACGCCCTCCTCGGCTGACCGACCCGAATATGGCCATTTTCTTCATCTCCCCTTCAAATTCACCCCTTCCATATGCATTAGGGGCTTCTAAGAACTTCTTCACTTCATTCACAAGCTCTAAGCAACTTCTTCATCATCTCTTCAATCCCCAAACACTTTACACTTCACAGCAACAACATCAATACTCCACCACTTTAGTAGAGCAAGTGTGGAACAAAACACCATTGCAGCAGAGGCTTGAGTTCCTCTCATTTTCTCCCCCAAGCAGCCTTGAGTGCTCTTGGTGGAGGTGGTAAGCTTTCACTCCTCTCCTCTATTACTTGGTTGAGTAGCATAACACTATTTTGTAGTGATTGAGTTCTCTTTACTTCATTTCTAATTTTCTCTCTATCTATCTGGTTGTCCGTGGAGGTGGGAACACCAAAATAGTGGTTTGATTGAGGTAGACCCCTATACGGCCCCAACAATTTCTCTCTCCCTCTTGTGTGTAGGTATTGAAGACACTCACGAGCTGAAAGCTTCATCACTCACGTGGTTGTAAGTATTTATTTCCTTTCTTCTTCTTATCTTTATCATTTCTACTTTACTTTATTTCATTTCTATTGCATTCTACTACTTTATCACATTCTATAGATTCTTAGCAATCGGGTAGCTAGCAGTCATTTAGGCATTTTCTGTGATAAACTCATTCTTTTGTCCATACAAGACACCAATGTGCCTCTAGGACGCCAGTGTGCCATGCTGTTGTCTGCATTTTGCACTGATGTCCTTTGGCCAAGAGCTTGTCAATTTGTCTAGAAAATCTCTATGACCTATTCTTTTTAATTTTGATACTCTCACTGTTGCTATTCTTGAGGTAGATTAGGGAAGTTCACCTCATGAGGCTCTCTGAATGAAGAGAACTCATGAGTAGTGAATCCCCCTCTTCTACAAAACCTATGTACTCTATAAGCTGACTCATTCTGATATTCCCAAATCTCACATTCCTCACCTTTCTCCCAAGTCCATTGTGGAACTGGATAGAGAAACATAGGTTGTTGAAATGTAAGTGGCACCCAGTAGATTCCTCTATCATACCAATCGTCATGTACCTTTGTAACCTTTGTAGCATGGTTGTGAAATTATACATTGAGTGAGGTTCCTTCTTCTATAATTTAGGTGTTAGGTTGTTACATCTTCTTTGCATGTAACTATAGCATTGTTGTCCTAGATCCACAACTAATTTTTACATTATTTCATAATTTTCCTTCCTGAGTTTCATGATTTTCTTTCCCATAGTCTTATGGTCAATGGGCTTCAACCAGTCATCAATGACTGCATCAAGATTTTTAGCTTCTTTCCTTATGTGGAGAGCAATTGATTTCTCCTTTTCCTCATATTCCTCCATTATTTCACCCTCGAGTTGTTCATTTCTATAATAGGATGCAAGTGCTCTTACTTGAAGATCCCATACAAACATTAGAGGATTCCATTATGTCTCATCCGACACTACATAGTTTTGTAAATAATATTCACTTAGCCGATCTTGATCCTCAAGTGTGGAATCACCGAAAGCATTAAGAAACTCAAACTTTCTACACATACCAACTGACTGTTTACTAATTAATTTTCTAAACTGAAAACATAAAAATATTTCCTGTAGAAACAATGGGTATGTCCTTGTTGGTGGTCTACATTTGATAATTTGTGCAACTTTTTCTGCTACTTCTTCCAACCTAACTGCTGATTTACTTAACTCCATGTCTTTCTTTTCAAGTTCCTTTGCATGCTCTTCAATCAAAATTTATTTTTCCTTCTTCCATTTTTCCTTTTCCTATGAAAACTCCTCAATCAATTTCCATAACTGATGACCAAGTGAAAAGGTGGCATGGTAAGTTGGAGCCCTGATGGAAGGAGGTTTATGATCTGGTATTACTATTTCTCCATCCCCAATCTTAGTCACAACCAACTATGCCAATAATTCATAGCTTTGTACTAACTCTTCCAAGTGTTTAATCTTGTCCAAGGCTTCTTGGAGCTCCTTCCTAACATATCTTTACTCTATATACATCTCCTTTTTATCCACAAACTTCTCATTACCTTCCCCTTCATAGTCTCCATGGATTGGACTGTCTAGGGTTTCTTTTTGTGTTTTATTAGTAGTAAACATATCTTCTTATTCTGAATCAGAAGTTGTTAGTACATATCTCTTCCTTTTCATTGATATTTTTACATTACCAGAGATATCTCCCTTTCCTTCTAAATCTAATTCTACCAATGTGACATCTCCTTGTTGTTCTTTGTTCTTTTCTTCTTCTTCTTCTATTTTTTTCTATATTTCCTCTCATGGCACCTTGTTTATTTAATCTATCTGAGTGTCTAGGTGTGAGCACCCTTCTTCTTCTTTGGAACATCCTATTTCTTCTTTTAAGTATCCCTTTTCTTCTCTTTTTATTTCGAGGGTGCGGAGGATGTAGATGTACTACCTCTCTTGCTCTTAGGTCCTTGTGATTTTGAAGAATATGGAATTTCCTCAATTATAGGTGACCTAGACTCTTTCTCATTAGTTTCCTCATGCTCACCTTGACTATGGGTAGGTGAAGCCATAGGGGAGACATGAAGGATTTCCCTTACATGTTCATCTTGGGGTTCTACATTCTCAGGTGCCACAGGTGCATCCAACAAACTATTAATATCTGTGCACTCCTTAAAATATTTCCAATTCACTTGTGGGTACTGAATCCTCTAACTTATTTTTATTAGTAAAGCAATTAAATAGTGATGAGATAAACAAGTGTCACTTTTTTTTCTTTGGTATTCTGATTCCATCTGTTTCAACAAATTATAAAGAAAGTTTGGCACATTCACTAACTTATTATGCTTGAGGTGACTAAGTAATTTAAAATGTATTGTATACAAGAGGTTCTACCTACCATCATAGGTGATATATCTAACAATGTAGGAAGCACAATTTTCCCAAAAATATGGAAGAGAGAGTCTCTTTGTACCTTGTGAAGATGAGTCTAATTCCTCTCCTTGTTCACATAATTCCTCCCTAGTTGCAATTGCATCCGCTCGTGCTAGAAATTCTACCCCAATTCTTGGTAACCCAGTGACTTGTGTGATGGTGGTATTGGATGCATCTACTGACATTCCCTTCACCATTTCTTCATCATATTCAAGCATATTTGCAAACCTTCTTGTCATATCGTCATTGAATTCTGTTAATTTTAGAAAATAATCAAGCCATCCAACCTTGGTAAAAATGGGTAGAACCATTACATTCTCCAGAATTTGCTTATGAGTTGTTGGCTCCCACCTAATAATGTCTCCTCCCATTATGACCTTTTCTCTACTCAATATATCTAGTTCAGTCTTGACAATTCAACTCAATCCACTCTACCACCCTCAAAAACCCTTCTTTATATTGTTTCTTTGTATACTTCTACTGCCATATCACAATTCAACTTCTCTTCTTCGTACCAACTCAATTTGAGCTCACAAACAGGTTCTAGGTTCTACTCTAGTTTAGGTTAAGCTCAAGTGCTCAAGGTTTTAAATTGGAAATTGGAAGTGGTAGAAAAAATAAAATGTAATTTAGGAGGGTTTTGCATGTCATGCATAGCTATTGAATTTGATTTAGGTGGTGGATTTAAAAAAAAAAGAGTTGAGTTGTACCCTCTCCCCAACTTAATGGTTGAAGTGATCATACTTCAACTTGTGTTTGGGAAGTGGTATGATTACTAAGTAAGGAAATTAATGGTAAGGACTTTTCATATGCATGAGTCAATATAAAAGATATAATGAAAGTTTATTGAAATTTATCCTAATAATATAGTGTACCTATCGTATCAGCTTAAAGAGAGAGAACTGATCAACACACATGTAAACTGTGTTATCATGGAATCTAGCAACACTCGATTCACGTATAACCCCCTACGAAACTTGTCCATTTTGTAGTTCCTGGTACTTCAAGTATGCAAAACAAGGAAAATTTCAATTCACCTTGATGCATGGTCCAACACCTCAAACAGTCTGTTTGAGTGTTCCCTCTTGTTCATCTTTGAAAGAGCTTTGAAACAAGTATCTTCATAAACTCTCAACTCTTGAGAGTTAGTCAAATTGTGAAATACGTCGAAGCACTGAAAATCAACGCTCCTAAATATTGCCTTAAGTCATTTTCCAACTTAAAGTGTTGGAGCGCTAAAAATTAGCACTCGTACACTTTATCCTCAACTTTGAATTGTTAAAGCGCTGAAATTTAGCGCTTCTACACTTTTTATGCAACTCATCTTCTACATGCACGAGTGTCATTTTCACCGCTCATGCATCTTTTCTGCCATTAAGTTCGCAATAATTGATGCAAAATTTGAGTGCATTAATTACTCCCTTAAAGCAACTTAATAAGTGATTTTAGACCAATCACTCCTTGTTTCAATTCACCTTTCCTCCTCCTTCATGCGTGGATCACTCCACTACCTCCTGCAACTCGTGTTTGAGATTTTTCCAAGCACACCAACTAGGGCATCACATTTTTCATTAGGTTTATCTTTGTCCTTCTTTTTCACTAGTCTCTTCTTTCTATTTCGCTTTTATCAAACTCTGTGGATTCATTTCTTTTGTCACCTTTTACGTTTTATGTGTTAGGGTTTTGATCTTTTAAATTTTTCTTCTTCCCCTTTTCAAATCGCGCTCTACTCTTCATTTTTGTTTTGAGAATTTTTGCAACGCATGCCCTAGTTTTTTCCAAACTCATTGTTTCATGTTTCTCCTCTCAAGATCCCGCCACTGTTTTCCTTATCATGCTCTAGCAGTGAAATTTCTACTCTTTGCAAGTAGCATGATGAAATTTTCAAATGTTGCTCAAACGATGATCATGATTCTTTCTATTGTTTGGAGTGGTGATTTTCACCACTCGAACAACTTGATGACCTTGCCACATGTTCAAGTGGTAAAATACACTGCCACTACACCAAGGTCTTCCCTCAAGGTTGAGCGGTGTTTTAATCCTTCTTTACACTTACGATTTTCACAACTCCAAATGTAGGAGCGGTGAAAATCACCGCTCCTACATGTTGTACCTCATTCCTTCAATATCCAAGTGGTAGGAAAGCCCACCCATGCACTTCCATTTTTTCCAATTGAGAAGACATGTCAAGGTGTTGATTTTCAGCACCTTGACACTTTTGACAACAAATGCAAAAACATGTAGGGGTGCTGAAAATTAGTGCCCCTACATGTAAACCAACATCTCAAGATGTAGGAGTGCTAATTTTCAGCACTCCTACACAAATGACAGTTTTTCCTTCTAACACTCTAAAATCAATTTGCTTACGCTCTAAACCTCGTTTCGTTGCCAATGCTCCATTTTATGTGCCAAATTTCTCGTTTCCACTTGCTCTGCATTGCTTGCTTGCCTCATGCTTCCCAATGTTGTAGTTTCACCTAAAATCTGTTGATTCACCATCCTTGCAGTTTCTCTCTAGATCTCGTCAAGTTATCCTAAAGGTGATATCCTTTGATCCTAGTTCTTCTAGATGACAACAAAGAAGCTTCCATGATCTTCTAAGAAAGAGGGAAAAATGAAATATAAATACCAAGGTATCTTTTCGCCTATAGTGGTGATCTCGAAGGTGGACGAAATCAAGGACATCGAAGTTGGTCATCAGGACCTTAAAGACTTTGTAAAGAGAATTGAGGAAAATCCCTTGGAAGACAGCTTGAGAGCCATTGTCCACAACAATTTGCATCTGGTGTCCACATTCCCGACTTCTGCTCATAATATGAAGTTTGTTCTCCAGGTGGCATCTCACTACATTAGAGATAGCAAAAGTGTAATAGACTCCTCAGGGAAAGTCATGTTGAGATTGGATCTTGAATTCTTTGACATTGTTTTTTGGGTTCCTCCCATGGAACAATACACAAAGATTTCAATGCAATAGGCATAGGAGGTTTATGATGCAGATCCAACTAAGGCTAAAAATTTGATTAACAACCAATGGTTGAAAACACCTAGGCCCACTATCTCAAGATGGCCGAAGGGACTTCCTTGAAGTGACTTCAAAGAGGATGTCAGGGATATGATTACTCTCCTGAGTAGGGTTAAAGGATTTCCTGAGTCATCTCATTTTCAGGAGTGGATGTATGAATACATTCAGATCATTAGGAGAAAGAAATCTCGTATTGATTGGGGAACCCAAAACGGTGATGAAATTCATGAGAAATTGATAAATGTGCCAACCACTCTCAAGTTCTACATGACTTCTTATTTGGTGTATGTTACTGCTATGATGAGGCAATTCCCAGGGTTATGTACAAAGGGAAAGTGACATTCTATACCTGTATATGAGTATTTTTATTAGTTGAAACTAAAAGAAAGTCTTCATCATTTCAGGAGGGTCACATATGCCTTCTTTGCACCTCTGCTATTCAGTTTTGATCCAACTCTCGAAAAGAAGAGGGTGTCAGATGAGTCAGACAAAGTGGTGAGTAAGGTTAGTTGTATCTTTTTGCAATTTCTGACTTTCACTTATATGAGGGTAGGCTGCTATACTAAGTGCCCTTCCATGTTTCCTAGATACCCCTCAGATAAATGGATACTCATGCAGCTATGCAGACAGTTGATATCAGTTCACAAGGAACGCATGAGAATTCATAAACTAGGTTTCAAGTTCCCATTGACAATTGGGAGGTATACTATTCATAGTGTATAAAAGGAAAAATCAGTCTATGCAGAGATGCAGATTGTAACTATCAGGACATTTGATTTTGATTACCAGGAAGTGAAGAGAAAATTGAAAAAGGATCGCATTCATGTCTATCATTTTGAAGACATATGGGATGATTGTAGGGATGAAGAAGACATCCACAAAATGGAAATTTTCAGGTTCATAGTAGAGCAAATCAAAGAGTTGGTTGTGGTTGATCTACCAGAGGATTTCCAAGATCTTGGCAACATCCTGAACTCTATCTATGAAGAAGATGAGATTTCCAAGAGGCCCTTACCTCTAATTCAATGGTCAAAAAAGGAAAGTATCTCTATTAGGGAAAGGCTTGCTCCCATCTTGCACAACACAACAAAATGGTTGCATAAACATGGTTTCCAAATGAAAGCTTTCAAGACTGAATCAGAAGGTGAAGTACCAGGAGCAGAAACCAACCAACAACAAGAACTCTGCTCAAAGAAAAAAAAAGCAACTATTCCCTCTTCTTTCTGAAAAGGTCCTAGAATCAAGTTCATTGTTGGAAAGAAAGTTACACAAGTTGTTGAAGAACAAATGGAAAATTATTTTGAACCTACACATGCAGAAGGAAAAGAGGTTGCTTCTGAGGAATAAACTTCCAAAGAAGAGGGAAATGAAAGTGAAGAATCTTTAGAAGAAGAGTCTGCATCAGAAGAAGAGGAATCTGAAAAAGATGAAATAAAAAAAGAAGGTAATGAGGAGGAACTTGGGCATGACAATGAACAACTATCTCCTCATGAGAACATTGTTGAAGATCTTCCCTGAATGTCATCTCCTGTAACTTCAAATGTTCCTCATAAACCTTCCAATCCTAACACTCCTCCACCTCCTCTTCCTACATCACCTCCTCCCACATCTACCATACATGCAGTGGATGTTTCTCATCCTCTTCCTACATCAACCGTCCTTGCAACTCCTATAGTTTTAAATCTACAAACTATTGATATCTTTTCAAGCTCTCCCTCATCCATCCCAAGTTTTTCATCTTCATCTTTTGATGTTACATCTGAAGCTAAATTTGATAGATTTATGAATGATTCTTTGTAGAATCAACTTGGTACGTAGTCTACTAGAGCAATCATGACAGATACTACCTCGATTGTTACCATACCAAGCATTTCTACAAAAGTGACTGCAATGCAAGAGTTGACAGTGAGTTAAGAAGCGTATACTTCTTCTCTTCCCCCTTGGTTGGTATCTCAAGTATTGAAGCGAAAGAAACAAATCATCTCTCCAGAAGAGCTCAATCTTGAAGAGATAGCCCCTCCAAAAGCCAAGGGGAAGAAAAAGGCCAAAGTGCATTCAAGACTTCATGTTGACAAGACCGGTCATGAGTTTGTAGAAATTGGTCTACCCCTGCAAGAGGAAGGAGATGTAAACATAGAGGACTACACTATCATGAGAGTCCAACTTAGCAAAGTGACAAATGAAATTTCCAAGGAAGATGTACAAGTAGTCCTAGATGTGTTGGCTAGAATGCTTGATAAAATGGAACAAGCCTGAAACATGTACAAGGACAAGGATGAGCGTTATGTAACTGTTTTGCGAAGATTTTCTTGCTCTTCAGGAAATGTACAACCTTTGGCTATGGTAAGCCTTGAGGACCCAACAGTGAAAAAGGTGAAGAAGTTTTCCTCTAAAGGTAAAGTGTTGTATGATTTCATTGATGAAATAATAGAACATGGTTCTCAAGTCATAGTTGTTCTGGATGAGAAGGCCACTCAGATAGCCAAGCTCAAATCAGAGCTTGATAAAGAAGAAAGTATTCTTTCCCAAGAGAAAAATGAAATGGAAAAATGCCTATCATTTTGGTCATGAATGAAGGAGGAAAAGCTCAGTAAGTTGGTGGAAGTTGGGGTAATTCTTGACAAGGAGAAATATGTGGAGGTAAGAGAATCACTCAAGCACCACGTCCAAGTGATCAAGTCTCTTATTGAAGATGTCTGCCAAGTACAAGAAGATGTTGAAGGAAATCATGGTATCCTAGAGACTGGAATTAAGGAGTTACTAGGTAAGCTCCTTGATGAAGACAATATTTTCCTCCCAGCCAATGAACTTTCCAAGATCTACAAGAAGCTGTCATGAAGCAAGTTGAGGATGCAAAATTTTTAAAGGCCTCCATGCATGCAATTTTTGACATTCGGCTAACTCTTGATAATCTCAAGATGCATCTTGATAGGTGCAAGAAGATTCATTCATCTTCCAGAAGGTCAATCATAAGAGTTCATACCCTTGTCAATTACATTGTTGTTCCAGATGATACATTCATACAGGAGACCAAGAAGAAATATGAAGACTTCCATGCCCAAAGCAAGGAACTATGAAGAATTATTTTCTCCAGTGTTGAATATTTTGATGCTTTCCTTTATGCATTTTGTAAATAGTTTTTTACATCTTAAATGTCCATTTAGCAAATGTAATTACATGTAAAAACAAAGATGTTTTCCCAAAAAGATGGACAACATTTTTGGCTAAGTCAAAGTTAGGTGATATTTTCCTAATTTAGCTCACCTAACTTTCCTAATTTTGCTCATCTAATTTCCTATATTTTCTCTTCCCTCTCTTTTATAAATAAGAGGGAATTCTATTGTAATCTTTATCTTTTATTTTTTGCAATGAAGTGCTGCCCATTTTGAGAAGCAAATACATGAAACTTTGTGTTCATCTTTATGTATCTATTTTGATCAATAAAGAAGAAATTTGCATACCAGACTTTGTGTTGGATCAATCGTCTTTTGGATATGATTAAGATTGGCAGCGATTAGTGTGTGAGATCTAAGGGCTTTGAATAAATCTATGTAGACTTTGTGTTGCACTCTTTATTCAGATTTGTGTGTATGTTTGGATAACTATTGGTGGATTATCTACAAGTCTTTGTGCTTGTAATTGTTCATGTTGTTCATGGAATTGTTGTATCTAAGAAGAATTTTTTCTTCTAATACGACAATTGTTACATCTCTCAAGGATCCATTGGTGAAAAGCTACGGAACGAATTTGTGCCTTCGTGAGATTTTCTTTCTTATTTTATTGTTTATTATTATCATGTTGGTATCTCTAAGCTTTGATTTGACAAGATAGAGATATTGAAATTGCTTCTTTATTTTTATTTTAAAGTTGTATTGAATCAAAACTACCAACTGTGAAGCATTGTAAAAAATATTCTCTGAAAAAAGAGAGAAGTATGAATGTGACACACCCCCATCTTGCAATTGTAGTGTAAATTTTGTGAATACTTAATTAGTTTTACTTTAGTTTCAGTAAGTAGTAAGAAGGGAACCTCCCCTTTCTGAGAGGAGAGATTACATCTCACACAGTTGTGGTTGAAATCAAGGTTGTGTAATCTATTGAAAAGAGATTACATAATTTTCACCCAAAAAACTGAAAAGCTTGTATTTGGATTTTATATTGATATGACCAAAATTAACTGCATGCGAATGGATTGTGAGGTGGTGAGATAAAATGGATGTGACGGATGCGATGTTTATTAGCTAGTGATGTGAAAGTTGGAATGGTTCAAACAAGAAGTGGAAACAAGGAATAAAGGATTCGTGGTCCAAATAATTATTTTGAAATGATGTGTATGGTATGCAAAAGTGGTGAAATGAATGATTGTGAATTGCAATTAATGTGGTGCAAAAAAATTTGAAATTTTCTGCCAGATGGTGCTACGGGTACTGCTAAAAATAGGTTCCTTTTTGAATTATGGAAGCTATTGTTATAGGTCCCTACAACATTAGGACCCCTCTGAATTGTTGGAAGAATGAAGAAGAACATCTCATTATGCAGCTTCTGTGTTGTCATTGATGTCACCATGATACATGAGTTGCAACTGCAAGTTCAAGTTTGATCTGGTATTCTAACTAGTATGCAATTATTATCCTATGGTATTTTGGTCTGTAATCCTCTGCTGATAAATATCATAAATTATAGTTTTGGGAAATAGTTCTTGGTTGCCAGAAGCTTGTAAGTTCATAATATCATGTGTACAGGTGCTCGTATGGTGAGTTTCCTTTATTTTGTTGTTGCATTTTGTTATTAGGTCTATCCCTGGCCGACCTAATCAGTATCTTGGGTATTCAAAAATTGGTATTAGATCATGGTTCCTTTGAAGAAGCCTAACAACTTGAGGAACTATGGGACAAATGGATGATAAAGAAGAACTATGGGCTGCTCTTGAAAATCTTGGCAAGGTTTAAATTGAAAACAAAGATTTGAAAGAGAATCTTGATGAGGCAACGGAATGCATCAAGAAATTGAAAGAGCAATTGAAGAAATTCAAAGAAATACATAGTAAAGTAAGTGAGCAATTAAAACAAGCAAATGAAGAGATCTTAGGATTGAAGGCGCAAGTGGAGGAAAAGAAGAAAATTGAAGAGTTTTTGAATACAATGGTGCAAAGAAAGACTGATGAATGCTCAAAGCTTGAACAAGAAGTGGTAAACTTGAAAGTAGATCTGGAAAAAGAAAAACTCTACGAAGATAAGTTCAAAACAAGCTCCACCAAGCTTGATGAGTTGATTGAAAGACAAAAACCAACTAAAGAAAAAGGTGGTTTGGAATGGAAGTAGGTGAAAGCTCTAAGGATATGCATACCTCAAACACAGTGGACAATCAAAAAACTCAAGATAAAGGAAAACATACAAGAAATCCAAGAAGCTTTGCTAGAAGACCACCTATCAGACCGCCTAATGCTTAAAGGTACCCATCTTTCAATGGTGTTTGTTTTTCATGTAATAAATTTAGTCACAAGGAAATGGAGTGTAGAAGTAGAATAAACCACTATGCTAATCCCTTTTTTGGACAATGTTTTGCATGCAATAAATTTGGATGTAGAGCTAGTGAATGTAGAACTCGGATGATGAATTGGTCTAATGGAGTAAGAATGAATCAATATTTTGTTGGCTACTGCTATGCATGTAATAAGTTTGGAAAAAAAGCTAATCAATGTAGATCAAGGGTTAATGGAGGTCAAACAATTAAGAAAAATGATGTTTGCTACAACTGCAACAAACCTAGACACATTTCAATAGTATGTAGAAGTAAAGGGGGGAAGCAATCTGATCCAATAAAGAAGAATGAACCAGTGAAGACAATTGACAAGAATGAAGTTAAGCAAGAAATGAACAAGATATGGAAGAAGAAAGAAGAGCTAGTGACATCAAATGTGTATGTGCACTCATCTGGTGCAAATTCCTTCAGCAATTAGACCCAACATGGTCTTAGGGGGAGCATTAATAGAAGATTATTCAAACCCCCTGGATATCTGGTGTGCCAAAAATTGGCACGAAGATATGTTGTAAAGAATGAATAAATAGAGCTTATGCAAAAGGAATTGGAAGAAAAGTTGCAGGCATGATCATTTGTAGAGAAAATTAGGGTTTTTCAGTGTAGTGAAGAAGGTTTTTATCATCTTTTTGAATTCTACCACATTCAATGTGAATTAGGGAAACTCATTGATCTATAAAGCTGATTTGTAAGGAATTTTGATCACTTGTGCATATGAAGAAAGTGGAGAGTGATTTGGAGCATTCTTGAGGAAATTTGGAGAGTGAGTTGTGCAAACCCTAGTTTTAGTTTTCGCAAAAGGAAAATGTTTTTTACTCTTCTGTGTTGTGGGTTTGTGTGAATCTACTTTCTGAAATCATCAGAGTTTGGTTTGTGAAAATATGACAACCCCTGTAGTTGTAAACGTCTCAGAAATACCTAGACCTTCCTAAAAGAAGTATTCCATGAAGGTTTTCGAAAATGACCCTCTAGGCGCCTTCTCATCGATTCCTCACGGTGTCATGCCCACTGAAGACACTAGAATGTACATTTGTGTTAAAAATGAGGAATATAGTCATAGAAAATTGATAGATATGTGGCACAATGAGCTCACCAGGGATGATTTCTTGATAAAACCCGAGTATGCAAATATTGTTGCAAAGAAGTTGGATCGGTGGAATCAATTTCCTAACTTTAGTTCCACTGTTGATGACAAGTATGTTAAACTAACTCTTAACAAAATTCATGATAAGTTTTTGTGGATCGACAGACCTCACCTAGTAACTGAAGATGTGATTAAGGTAGTTACTGGACTCTATGATACTAGACCGGTACTAGTGTTGAAGTCTATGAAAAATGAAGTGGTGATGAAACTCACCAGAGCAACATTTGATAAAAGAGCTCTTGCAAGAAAACCTATTACCAGTCCTATTGTGAAGTATTCAACTATAATGATCGGTCACAAGATCTACAACAAAAATAGGTAAAATTTTGTGTCTGCTACAACTATATACACCAGATATGACATGGCAGCAAATGGAGAAAAATATGATCTGTGCAAACTTCTCTAGCAACAATTATTTCAAAACCTGAAGATGACAAGGGAGAAGAAATATGCATTTAAGTTTGGTTCCCTGATTGTTTATTTGTTGTTCTACTTTCTTAGATGACTTCTTGAAAGAGATGATGTGGTAATATGGGATACATCAAGACCTATTGGACATCAAAGTTTTGATTATATGCACAACTTGGGTGATTTGAAGAGTCAAGACAATTCTCTAACAACATTCTTTGTTGTATTCAAAAGCAACATGAATGAACGTGAAAGGATCCCAAGGAAGTTATTGAAAAGTACAAGAATGATACCATATTTCATGTCTCCCCAGATGAGTGCATGATTGAGGTAGTTGAATCGTGGACTTTCTGGATCCAACCATTGGGTTATGAAGTTATAGAGGATGAAGCAGAAGTTTATGTACAAGTATTATTGAAAATCCCAACAGATACCAGTGAACCAAGAGTGGGCACATATGAAGAAAAATCTATGGAAATTCACATGAAGCATAAGATGCCTGTGATAAGAAAGAATGTATATCAAATACTTAGAAAGGTTGGCTTCATTGATGAAAAAATTGCACAAGGAAGACATTCCTCTGGGAACAGGTGATTCAAATATCCTTTAGGAAATAGATGTTACAAATGATCCTTTGAAGATAGAGAAACAAAATGAGGAAGAAACTGAACCAGAGAAGCTTAATGTTGTCCTTTTGGAGCTAGCTGAAGGAGAAAAAGAGAAAGATGAAGGTGAAAGGAATGAAGAAGAAAGAGACAAAGATGAAAAAGAAGAAGAAGAAAGAGTAGAGGAAGAAGAAAGAAATGGGGAATATGTCAGGAAGAATGAACAAAATCAAAGAAAAGTTGTGGATTCATAAAGGTCCTTCGGAGAGTCCTCCTCTGATGATGATGTATTAAAAGGAATTTTATCCAAGAAAATTAGATTCTAGCCATTAATTCCTTCATAACTTCTACAACTCCCCATGGTTCAAGGCAATGTGGATCTAGACAAGATATCTCTCATTCATAAATTGGTGTTAGGGGATGCATTGCATGCATCTGGAAGAAAAGAAATTTTGGAAACACACCAAAAGGGGACAAAGCTTTGTAGGAGGCCACCCTCGGTATATCAGTCGATACATCTCACTCTGGTAGAAAATCTAAAACTTCTATTGGACTCCTTTAAGGGGTATGCCTTTGGACTAGGTGAGAAGATCGAGGAAGAGATTGAGGAGAAAATGGCAGAGAAAAGGCTCTTGGAACTTCATGATAAGTGTGCTCTAGCACACACCAATGTTGAAAAGAGCCTGGAAGTTGTGCAAGCTTGTGAGTCTAAAGCAAATACTGTATTTTCTTACTGCATAAAGTGGTCAGATGCCACATAGAGTATCAAAGATATAATGGAATCCATTGAGTCCCAGTTGATAGTTGTTTCTAGTACATACAGTGCATCGAAAGACAAAGATAGGTCAACTTGGAATGCTATCACTACTCACAAAGATAGATTATTTATTCTACAAAAATAGAAGGAAGACACCATCAAAAGATTCGGTCAGCTAGGTGACCTTGTGAGAATGGAGTACACTCCAGTGGCCAATGCTTTGGAAAATGCAAAAAAGAAAAAGAAAAAATCAATCTAACTCCAGTCACTCCGGATGATGCAAAAAAAAGCCTAATGGAATTAGAATCTCTATAAAGAATGTTGATATCTACTAAGATGAGTTAGGAGAATGGCAAGACAACATGGAAAGGAATTCTCAAGGAGCTTCAAGGCTCACCTTCCTCCAGGTAATGCTTTTTTAGTTTTCATATTTTTGGACCACCCTTTGTCCTTGATGTCAAAGGGGGAGAGAAAAGGGAAAAGAAAGGGGAGAGTGTATTGCACATAGGAGGTTTGTAAATTCTTTTGGAACATGTTGCCATCAATGAAAAAGGGGGAGATTGTTGGAAGAATGAAGAAGAACATCGCATTGTGCAAATTTTGTGTTGTCATTGATGTCACCATTATATATGAGTTGCAACTACAAGTTCAAGTTTTATCTGTTATTCTAACTAGTATGTAGTAATTATCCTCCAGTATTTTGGTCCACAATCCTCCACTGATGAATATAATAACTTGCGGTTTTGGGAAATGGTTCTTGGTTGCTAGAAGCTTGTAAGTTTAGAATCTCATGTGCACAAGTGCTCGTATGGCAAGTTGGAATTATTTTGCTGTTACATTTTGTTATTAGGTATATCCTTGGGTGACCTAATCAATAGTTGATGTTATAATGAATTAATTTTGTATTGCGGATGTATTTGTGAGCTATCTTAGGTCCATATTGACATGTTGTAGCATACTACATGCTTGAATTGTTTTTTGGAAAATTTTTGTACAAGATTGAAGTTGACAATCAATCTTTTTGGTGAATAAGGGTTGCATCTAATTAGGCTGACTTAATTGATGCTTGTGGATGAGTCAAATATATATATTGGATAGTTTTGAGATTGATTGTGTGAAAGTGGAAAAATATGTATGTGAAGATGATGAAGTGTGTAAAGTTAGTTTACTGAGCATCAAAGGAACTGAATCAACACTTGTTAGGTGTAACTTTATCAGTTCATATTCTAGCTATAAGCCATTTTTACATTGTATATTTGTAGGCAGTGAGCCTCCCATTTTGGACAGTGAGTCCGATAGTGAGCCACCCTTTGTAATATTTTATAACTGGTTATACTATATTGTGAGCTAATCCTTATCGTGGTTTTTCCCATTTTGGGTTTTCCACGTAAAAATCCTGGTGTTCATGTGTTGTGTGTTTTTATGTTCTAATAATGCTATTAATCATTCTTACAGTTATATGCATTGGAGTATTTGTATGGTGTGTGTTTAATAAGTTTAAGAAGATACTGATTCACCCCCCCTCTCAGTATCTTGGGTATTCAAATATGGTTGAAAACTAGGTCTCGGTGGAGAATTTATTAACATCATTAGAATTGTGTTGTGTGCACTTGTCAGAGAAAGAGATTAAACCTAAGTGATCTCAAGGATTGAGTTGTGTAGCTCAATCATTGGGTCACTGGAAGTGCCTGGTATATCATGTGTTGCTGAAATATCACTCTATGTGTCAGATTCTATAGCTAGCTCATTGCGAGCACCATATTGTTGAAACAGTGAGAATATAAAATCATCCTTCTATAATGGCTTCTTATATAACTTCAATCTATGGCCATTTACAAGAAGAGAAAATTTGACTGCATCTATGGTATGTAGCTTGACTACGTAATTAGGATAAAATTGACTAATTTCATAGGAACTCAACCCCCTGGATTAGAGCTTCCCCTTGAAGTCTTTATATCTTGAATCAAATAGTTGTGCCTAGTCTCCAACATTGAACTCCTTTGTTTTAATGTACTGATCACACCACTTCATCCTTTGTTGTTGTACTACCTCAGTGTGATGTATTTCCTCCATTTTGATCTCATCTAAACCATTTAAATTATTCAACCTTTCTTTTTGAGATTCTGTTAGATCCATTTCCAATTCAACTCCTTAATGTTTTATATTCAAATTCAATTGGAAGGACTGATGTTTTACCATACACTAGATCATAAGGTGTAAAGCCAGTTGTTATTTTCCAAGTTGTTCTATATTCCCATACTGCTTCTGGTAACCTTGCAACCCAATCTTTCATATGTAGTTGCACTATCTTGGTTAGAATACTTTCAATTTCGCTATTAGTGACTTCCACCTGACCATTAGCTTGAGGGTGGTAAGGTGTTGAATTCTTGTGTCTAATTCGGTATTCCTCAACCAATTTGATGATGAGATCAAAAGTAAACTATGGTCCTTGATCAATGACTATTTCTCTAGGTACTCCATACCTAGTAAATATGTCTTCATATAAATTTTTTGCCACATTTCCATCTTTGGAAAATTGCAAGGCCTTTACTTCTACCCACTTAGTAAAGTAATCGGTGCAAACAAGAATGTATTCCTTATTGTTGGAAGTAGGTGAGATTGGTCCAATAAATTCTAGACCCCATTTGTCAAAAGGAGCCAATGTCAATTGAGGCTGCAATGGAATTTCATCACTCCTAGCTGGTTTACCCATTGTTTGGAACCTATCACAACTCCTTGTGTATTTAACAAAATATTTATGAAAATTTGGCCAATAATATCTAGTTGTGATGATCTTAAATGATGTTCTTTTTTCTGCAAAATGACCTCCACATGGCTCACCATGACAATCCTTGATAATATCAAAAAAATTATCTTCAATTATGCATCTTCTCATGATGTTGTCTAGGCCTGTATAAAACAAAAAACTTGATAACCAAGAGTATGGAAAAACATTTGTGTACTAGGTGTCTCTTTTCCCTTGGAGAAAAGTGTGGTGGAATCTACCCTATTACTAGATATTTGGAAATGTTAGCATACCAGGGTATATGTACATTTAGAGCAAATAAGTGCTCATCTGGGAAGGAATCATCTACCACTCCTTTAGTTGAATGTGTTGGTAACCTTGACAGAAAATATGCCACATTAGCTTTACCAGGTTTTTCAACTATAGAAATGTCAAATTCTTGTAGAAGGAGGAGCCATCTTACCAATCTACCCTCAACTACTAGTTTTTTCATCAAGTACCTAATGGCTGTGTGGTTTGTCTGGTCAAAAACTAAATAACCAGTAATGTAATGCCTAAATTTATTGATGGTATACACTATTGCAAGCATCTCCTTTTTTGTGATAGTATAGTTCAACTCTGCTCCTTGAAGATTTTTGCTAATGTAGTAAATTGCATACTCTTTGTTACTCTCTTTCTAACCCAACACTACCCCAATTGAATAGTCTAGAGCATTTGTATGTATATGGAAGGGTAAAGTTCAAGTAGGTCCCTTCAAAATACGTGCTTGAGTCAAGGCTTTCTTCAACTCTTCAAAGGAGTGTTGGCATTCTAATGTCCATTAAAATTCAATATCCTTACTCAACAAAACAAACAGTGTTTCAACAATCTTACCAAAGTCTTTAATAAACCTCCCATAGTAGCCTGCATGACCAAGGAAACTTTTGATATCTCTTTACTTTTGTGGAACATGTAATGTAGATATAATTTCTATTTTGTGTGGATCAACCTAAATACCTGCATTGGATATAAAGTTACCTAATACAATGTGTTGTGTCATCATCATAAAGCACTTTTCATTAGTGAGTGACAGGTTGTGTTCTTTACATATTTTTAATACCTTTTCCAAATTCTTGAGGGCTTCTTCATAAGTCTCACCATATGTAGTGAAATCCTCCATATATAGCTCCATACAATCATGTGCATAATCAGAAAATATGTTGAGTATTTTTGTTTGAAAGGTAGTTAGAGCATTGCATAAGCCAAAGGGCATAACAAAGTAAGCATAAGTACCCTAGGGACATGTCAATGTAGTCTTTTCTTGATATTTTGGAGCAATTTTGATCTGATTATAGCCACTGAAACCGTCTAGGAATGAAAAATACTTTTTCCCAGGTAAGGAATCAAGTACTTGATCTATGAAGGGAAATGAAAAGTGGTCTTTCTCGATGGTCGTATTTAGTTCCCTGTAATCTACACAAACTCTACATTTTCCACCTTTCTTAGGAACAATTACCAAAGGTGAGACCCATTCACTATCAGATATGGGATAGATAAAACCTACATCAAGAAACTTTTGAAGTTCAACTTTCACTATGTCTCTCAAGGTAAGATATATACATTGTTGAGGTTGTTAAATGGGTCTATAACCACCATTGATATTGTGTGAGGGGGAAGGAATCCATCAAGAAAATGTGAAGGGAAATGATCAAATGCAAAATTGAAATCAGAAAACTATCTAATTCAAAAACACTTAATCTATCCTATTCCATCACTCATGAAATGTACAATGTAAGCTATTTGAATGAAATGAGATCCTAATATATTCAAAATGAATTCAAACAAACAAAAGAGAGATTACCATCCAATGTTGGAGTGTATTTGCATGATGTTGGGTTATTTGTATCACTGTAAAGCCTCCATTGCTTATGTGAAAAAGGTTGATGAGTGATGCTTGGTTGGTTGAAAAAGGTTGAAGCTCTATCAATGGTGATTGTGAAAACACTTTGTTGCATAAGGTAAGTTGAAATTGTGATGATTATTTGTGAAGAGAAAGGATTGTTTTATAGGAAAAGAGATTTTGAATCGACGATCGGGATCGAGTTGGAGAATATCTAGATCAACAGTCCACATGAGTTGAGAGGATTTAGACATGAGAAGATTGTGCAAAGTTGATTGCATAATTAGGGTGATTGAAGAATAGATTGGCTAGTCAAGGTTTTGATTTCTTAGTTAGCAATTGATTGATCAGTTAGGATTGAGTTAGGAATTAGATGGTTGAGTTAGAAAAATTGGATTGCTTAGTTAGCAATCCATGATTTTCTCAATCAAAAAGTGGGTGAGGAATATTAATTAATTAATTCCTTTTTGTGTTTGATTTTTATTTTTGATAATTTTGAATTGTTTGATTTAATTTATTCAAATTTTTGGAGGAAAGTGTGCTAATTTAATTATTATGATTTAATAATTCAATTAATTTTGAGGAATAGGATGAATTAGTGACATAATCAAATAATTAGCGTTGTTTGACTAACCAGGATGAAATAATATAAGATTAGGACTTTATTAAATAAACATAATTTATTTAATTGGTCAAAATGATGAAATGTGAATTAATCAAATAAATTTGTATTTATTTGATCAATAGTAGAATTAGGGTTTTCAATATTTTATCAAATAAATGGTATTTATTTAATTGTTGAGAATGATGAAAAAGTGAATTAATTAAATAATGTTGTATTATTCAATTAATAGAGGAAATAGGGTTTCAAATGTCGTTTGATGTGTTGTGCTAATCGTGGGATGTGGGATGTTGTGGGATGATTTTGAGATGTTCCGAGAAGTTTCATTTTGATTTAGAGTCGTTCTGAGATGTTCTAAGTTGATTCAGAGTCGTTCTGAGTTGATTCAGAGTTGTTTCAAGTTGATCTAGAGTCGTGATAAGTGTTAAGTTTATTTTACATGTCTAAATTTTTCCCCTCTTTGATACAAAGTACTGGTTGCTTTGTTTCAAATATTCTATTTTTAAGATCAAGTTTTTTGAAAAAAATTTATACCCCACTGTGCCCCAGTGTTTCATGAAATGATGGTAGGACTATGTGCCGCCCTCTCAAGAGGTTGGCCAAAAATTTCAAGTTTGAGGTCAGGCTCATGACCCCGATGTAAAATTCAACTATAGAAAAACTAAAAACCACCTACACCATTGCAAATATCGTGCAATTCTACCCCATTTAAAAAAAAAAGCACTGAAAAATACTTTCGTATGACCAAGATATGGTTGTTTGAAGATAGGGTAAAAAAAGGTCTTGATTACCAATTAATAGCGAATTTTTCATGATTTATGAGCATTTTCCTTAGTTTCCTCTCTTTTTCATGTTGAGAATCCATGCCTTTGACTTATTTCCATGCTTTTAACTTAAGCATTTGACCTAAAAGCTCGCCTTTGATCAGAAAGCTCGCTCTTGATTGCTTTAGGTTCTTAATCCTTGATTTTGATTGAAATCCATGCCTATAATTGAAATCCATGCCCTTGTTTCCTTGCCTTTGACTGAAATCCATGCCTTTGCATGAAAAGCTTGCTTTTTCTTGGTGATTTTTGAGCATTTGCTCAAAACCCTTGCATTTGACTTTTCCTGTTGCATTTGACTTTAGCTTTTGCTCTAAATGCTAGCATGTGTTTGTTTGTCATCGTGTTTTGTGTCATTATGTTTCACTTACCTATTTAGAGTGAAACCATAACATTGTGGGTTTAAATTGTTGTAGGTGGTCATCCTGTTAGACAACCAGATCCAAATAGTGGTCCATGGCCTGGTCTATAGAATGTTTCCCTTTTTGCTTGGCAACGTACTTGATATTTATTATGTTGTTGTTCAGAGACATATTGTAGACATGATTTTTGTATATATATTCATTGGCCCAGTCAAGGCCTCATATATATGTATCATTTTGTATTATCCTATCACACTTTGTTTCACTAATGATGATGTACTCCTGCTTTTTATGATGATATATATGAGATTTACCTTCTTCGATTCATCCTCATTTATGCTTATGTGATGACAATAAATGATGATTATGTGGTGTTGATATATGATGGATGTATGCCCCATACATGATACATGATGTTTTATTGGTTTATTATCATCATGATATGTACTGACAACACTATGGATGTAGGATGGATGTTAGTTAGAAGAAATATTATGATGATAGATAGAAATTTGATGTTGTTAGTAGTTGAGAGTTGCTTTCACTTTACTTGGAGGCTTCATAGTTTTTGAACAATCTTGTTTGATGAAGCAAAAAAATACGATGCACCAGGGTATTAATGACCAAGGTGACTTTGTATCCATTGCATGGAATTTGACTCTACAAATAAAGAGTATTTTTTCTCATACCAAACATACGAAAACTTTGTTTAAAGTATATAGTTGGGTTGTGTTAAAAAATTTCAGACCAATCACACAGAGAGGTATAGGACACCTTAACATGAAAATGCTACATGAATTTCAGACCATTTACATAGAGAGGTATGAAATACCTAATATGCAACTGCTACACAAATTTTGGACCATTTACACAAAGACATGAAATACCTAACATGTAACTGCTACATGAATTGTTTCAACACAACTTCCATACACTCAATAAAGCAAGTATTCGCCATGATAATATTAAAAAAATATCTTACAAACAACAAACTAAAATGACACTCAATTGCCCCCATTCCTTTTTCTCTAAATCCTTATGGACATCATTGAGAGATCCTGGGAATGAGTCAATAAAATAAATAAAAAAGATAAGACTATAAAAAGATAAAACAAAGTTACAATATCACTTGCCATATCTATTTGGGGTGGGGCTATTATCCGTTGTTGATCATGTCTATTGTAGGAATGGATCCGTTAAGACATATCTCAGGATGTTGTTGGGACTTGTCAAAAAAATAGGTAGTTGATACTTTGGCCTTGTTTTTGGCTATTTATAATAAGAGTTTTGCGATTGTATGCTTGAAAGTTCTTTCTTTTGATGTTTTCTCTATTTTTTTGTTTGTATTGTCAAAGGGTGAGTGCAACAATCTGTTTATTATGGGTGATGTTTTATTGCAGATTTTGATGGACGGGATGGGTCTTTTTATTTTTCTAAGTTTTTATTTTTGCAAGGCGTGGCGCTTGGTATTCCTTGCAGCACTAACACTTGGGTTTGTGACATGGTCTAACCGCCTCCTGTGGTTCTTAACCAAAGCTTGTATTGGGAATTGACAGGTTGACCTTTTGGTGCAATGACAAGTCCAACAATTGGTATCACAACTGGTCATAGGTTCAAACCCCATGCTTGTGCTAGGGGGGATTGTTGCAAGGTGTGACCCTTGGTCTTCCTTGCATCACTAACACTTGGGTTTGTGACATGGTCTAACCACCTCCTGTGGTTCTTAACCGAAGCTTGTATCGGGCATTGATAGGTCAATATTTTGGTGCAATGGAAAGTCCAACATTTATGATGTTTTTTGTTGTTTTTAGGGGACTAACTTAGGGCCTTGGGGGCTCATCAAAGATAAGCCTTGCCTACATTTTACATGCAGAGGCTCGTAGTTCGCTTGGTTTGAGTGTTTTTGACCTTTTTTATTTTGTGAATGTTTTTGGATTGTATTTTTTGACTATTTTTGGATTTTGTATTTTTTGACTAAGTTGAAATAAAGTATGTTGGAAATCTAAAGGGACTGACCTAGGGTTTTGGGGGCTAATGAGCCTTTCCTACGTTGTACATGCAAAGACCACATAGTTCGACTGTTTGACTCAAAGCATAAACTGTTTTTGGGTAAACAACATTGATAATTTGGATTAATATTCCACTTCTATGTCTAGAGGATATGTTGCAGAAAAGCTTACTTGAACTAGCTGTATGGTTCAAGCAACTGTTGATATCTTAGACTGTTTAAGTGAAGAATAACCCCACGATGTTTTTTTATTTTTGATGTTTTTCAAATGTTTTTTTCTTTTGTGTTTTTCTAGATGTTTTTGACTTTTTGTTGTATTGAATGTTTGTGGCTTTTTGATGTTTTTCGTGACCATGATAGGACACTCAAAGATCTAATCCATGACTAGATTTTTGAAACTACCCCTAGTTGTAGACGAGACAACTTTCCTTAATCAGTGACAAGCCATGGTTGGATATCTTGTTTTATTATGAAATGAATGGGTGGATGTTGTGGATAGTATCGATAGATAATGATGCAAGTTTTATTCAAACATAGCACATGTTTTCTAGGTTTTCACTATGGTACCTATTCTAAAAGCACCACAAAGTGGTTTTCACTCAAAGAAAGACTTATTTCTTTTTACTATATTTTTTCTTTTCAATTTTTTTGTATTTTTTTTAATTCTTTTTTGTATTTTTTGGATTTTTACCCTTTTTACTAGGGTATTCTAATGTGCTTCATGTGTAGAACTTCTTCAGGTGTCTGTTGTTCAGTGGTTCAACTAAAGGTTCTCCTTCAGGAGTAGCTAGCTGATATGCCCCAGAGCTGTAGCTTGTTGTGATGACAAATGGGCCTAACCAGTTGGGTTCAAATTTGCCTTTGCCATCCTAATTTAGTTGTACTTTTTTATTCTCTTTGAGGACTAATTCACCAATTTTGAAAGTTCTTATCCTTGATCCTTTTGTCATAGTTTTGTTTAAGCCAATTTTGATAAACCTGCAGATGGTTTAACATGCTCAAACATCTTTCGTCTAGGAGTTCTGATTCATTCAGCCTGGATACTCTATATTCTTCGTTAATGACCATGGCTTTTAGTGAAACTCGCCTCAATAGGCAATATGGCCTTTGATATGTAGACCAAGGAAAGTGGTGTGGCGCTGATGGGTGTGCAGATGTTGGTTCTGTAGGCTCATAAGGCTGGGTTTAGCTACAAATGCCAATCATGACTAGCTTCATTAAAAATCTTTTTGAGTATTTTCAATATGGTTTTGTTAGATGCCTCATCCTAACTATTTCCTTGGGGGTAATAGGGTGTGGAGAATTGATGGTGGATAGAAAATTGGGAACAAAGCTCTTGGACATCCTGATTTTTGAATGGGGTTCCATTGTCTATTATGATTATTTGGGGAATTTCATACTTGCAAATGAGATAATTCAAAATAAATTTTGATATCTATTTGTTGGTGATATAGGTCAATGGAATTGCCTCTATCCATTTAGTGAAGTACTTTGTTGCTATGATAATGAATTTATGCCCATTGGATGAAGCTGGTGATATCTTGCCTACCAAGTCTAATCCCCATTGTGAGAAAGGCCATGGTGTGGTTATAGGTCTCAATTCTTCTGCTAGTGCATGAACCAGGTCATTGTGTTGTTGACATTTTCAACACTTTCTAGAATATTGTACGCATTCATGTTCCATGGAGGGCCAGTACTATCTCCATGGTAAAACAAGAAGTTCTACTAGTAAAGGTTTTCTTTTGGGTGGTCGTTAAGTCAATGGGTATGGTACCATGCTGGATGTAGTCAAAGGTATCTTGGTACCATGGAGAGTTAGTTCCAACAACAACACATACCAATTCTAATTCTGGGATGTTGAATGCTGGTACCAACAACTGTTCCACGAGGAACTCATATTTAGGCATGTTTTGTGGAATATCAAGCAGTGAGCCTATTGTTGCGATTGTGTCAAAAACTTTGTTATTGATTTGGGGAATTTTCTCAAAATTTATTCTGATGAAGTATTACTTGAAGCCATCCACCATCCTTTTATATGGAAACAATTTCTCATCTTTTGTTTGGTACTCATCATTCACTTGATTGATCACTAGTTGAGAGTCTCCAAAGACATGTAGCTCTTTTATTCTCCATTCAATAGCCATTTTTAACCTTGTGATAAGAGCATCATATTCTAAGATGTTGTTTGTGCATGGGAATGCAATCCTGTAGGCCTTGGGTATACTATCTCCTTGTGGTGTGAGAAATAGAATACTGGCTCCAGATCCATGTTGTGTATGGGACCCATCAAAGTATAGAGTCCATTGGTCTATCTGTTTTGTCATCAAAATACTCTCATCTAGAAAATCCATTATGAGAGGTTTATGACCATCTAATGGTGCTTCGGCCAGTTGGTCTACTATAATCTGTCCCTTGATAGTTCTCCTATCCACATAATCTATATCAAACTCACTTACAATCGTTACCCATTTGGCTATTTGGCCTATTAGGGCTGCCTTTTCTAGTAAGTACTTGAGTGGGTCTATCTTAGAAATCAGCTTGACCTTTCTATTTAGGATGTAGTGTCTTAGCTTTTGTGTTGAAAACACGACTGAGAGACATGCTCTTTCAATGGGTGAGTAGTTTAGTTCATATCCCACCAATGTTTTGCTAATATAATAGGCTGCCCTTTCTTTATTGTTATCATCTAGCTGGGCTAAGAGAGCTCCTAGTGTTTCCTGTGTGGTAGACACGTAAAGTATCATTTCCTTTTCTGAGATAGGAAACATCAGTATAGGAGTAAGTAGGTACTCCTTTACTTATTGGAATGATTGGTCACATCTCCCATCCCACTTGAAGGTGATGTCCTTATGTAGGAGATGAGTGAAAGGGTGACACTTGTCTGCCAATTGTGTGATAAATCACCTAATGGATTGCAGTTTCCCTTGTAAGCTCCTCAACTATTTTAGTGTCTTTGGTGGAGGCATTTCCATTATTTCTTTTACTTTGGCTGGATCTACTTCAATCCCTCTTCTTGATATTATGTACCCTAACAACTTTCCAGATGTTACCCCGAATACACATTTCTTAGGATTGAGTCTCAGATTGTACTATTCAAGATGATCAAATACCTTGGCCAAATTTGTCAAGTGGTTTGCTCTTTTGACTGATTTTGCAAGAATGTTGTCCACATAGTCCTCCATGATTTTGTGTAGCATATCATGAAATATTGTCGTCATTGCTTTTTGATATGTCACTCCTACATTCTTTAGACCAAAGGGCATTACATTCCAAAAAAATGTTCCCCAAGCACAAGTAAATGTTGTTTTGTGTTCGTCATTTGGAGAGATCTTTATCTGGTTGTATCCAAAGAAACCATCCATTAAGGATAGCATCTCATGCCTTGCTGTTAGATCTACAATCATGTCGATACTTGGCAATGGAAAGTTGTCCTTTGGACAAGCTTTTTTCAAGTCTCTGAAGTCTGTGCATATCCTTATGCCCCCAGTAGGTTTGGATACTAGTACTAGATTTGATATCCATTGTGGATAGTAAATGGGTCTAATGAAACCCACATCTAGTAGTTTCTTTAACTCTACTTTTACCAGTAATGCTATCTATGGATGCATTTTTCTAAGTTTTTGCTTGATAGGATTTGCTTCGGGGATTACAACTAGATGATGTATCACTAATGTTGGATCTAGTACAAGCATGCCAGCATAGGTCCATGAAAAATTTATCTTCTGAGCATTGATGAAAGCTGTTAAGTCCTTTTCTTCTGGGTCTAGTGATGCAACATGGTAGGTGATCTTCAAGTCTTCTGCTATGACAACATTTATGGGTTTTGCTTCTTCCACTAGCAGTGTTGATCCTTTTTTATATTTTGATATGGGGAGATTGAATCTTCCTTCCTCTAGTGCCTCTAAGAGGTTTTCACCTTTAGATGCATCCTTTATTTTTCTCTTTTTTGGATCCAATAGGGCCACCAGGTGGTTTTCTCTAGGGGACCATATTTTTATGTTCTTTCTTTAATTTTTGTGACTGGAAGATTCAATCTCTCCACCAAAGTATGCCTCATGTTCAAGTTCCATGATGAATCCCACTTTGTGGTATCCTACTAGTATGTTCATTCGAGGTCCCATGAGCTCCATGATTGCCTCATCATTTTGGAATTGATCCAAAATAGGTGTATGTTGTTGTTGATCCCAATCTATGAGTTGCAGGTACTGGAGTGGGAGGTTATCATCTTGATCTGCAAAGCTTATGGAAGTGGATGAAAGGGTCAGTATGGCTCGGGTGTCTTTTTCCCACTGAGTGTCTAGGTCATCATTGCTAGAAGTGGGAGAATCATATCCAGTGATGAAGGAAGGAGAATTCCACTCGTATTCATTGGAGTCAGTACTGGAATTGTAGTAGATGTTGGGAATTGTTTGAATATGTTGGAGAGGGAACCTATCAATGCTAAAGTTATCAAATAAGTCTTCAATGGGTAAATCATTGTCTAAGGTATGATAGGTATCTAGTGCCTTGATGCTAGTAGAAGTTTTTCGATTCTTCCAAGAGGTTCGTCCAGTTTTTGGAATAACCACATCCTTTGGTTTATAACCTAGCCCCATATTCTTCTTCCTTTGTTCTACTATAATAGGCTTTGACCAGCCTTGTTTGTGTAGCCCAAGGCCACCCTTTCCATTATATCCCATATGTTTAACTAATTGATAACCTCTAGTAGTAAAGTCAAAAATGGGTTGTGGCTTTTTTGGTTCTTCTTTGTCCTCCTTGTAGATTATAGATGAAAATTCCTCCTCAAATATTTCTTCATCTTGCATGTATCCCCACCTAGTGAAGATAGTGGGCTTGGAAATCATTTGTACTATCTTGATCTCTTTTGGAACTCCATATACTCTGGGTGTTGGTGGAAGCATGTCGATGCAGAATGCTTGGTTGAAATAGTAATTCCCATTACCCTTGTCAAGTACTTGAATCTTGGCTTCCATTTTTGGTTGGTCACTTGAGGTGTTCTTGGTTGAGGTGGATGGAAGTTTTGAAGGGTTGACATAAGAAAAGGAGTGGAATACTATGTTGTTGCTAGGCACACATTGGATTTTATTGTATTTCTCCTCTAACTTGGCACAAAAATGAAAAGGCTCAGGATCAACATATAGTGTTACCTCTTTTCCTTCATGGGGGAACTTTAGGAATTGATGAAAAGTGGAAGGGACTGCTTGTAAGGCATGGATCCAAGGGCGTCCCAGGAGAAGGTTGTATGGAAACTCAAGGTCAAGTACTTGACAAGTGGTTTTTGTTAGGGCTAGCCCTATCTATACTAGTAACCTGACTATTCCTTCAAAATTTCTTTCTAGGTCACCATAGGCCCTTATCATGATAATCTTTCCTTTTTCAATTACATCATCAGAATACCCCAGTTGTTTTACAAATTTTAAGGTACAAATGTTTAAACCTACACCATTATCTTTCAGTATCCATTTGACCATGGTTTTATGAACACCAACCTCTATGTAGAGGGCTTGGTTATGGAATGTTCTTTGGGGTAGATCTTTTTCAAAAAAAGATTAAGTGATTAATTTGTGTGATTTTACCAACCATAGCTTGGAACTGACTAGGATTGATGTCATCAGGGATCACTATTTCCAATGCCTTTTCAAGTATTTCCTTATGGGCAGGTGATAGTTTGAACAACTCTAAGATTGAGCTTAGGGTAGGTGTTCTCTTTAATTTCTCCACAATACTATAGTCATTTGGTGATTTGATTGTAGGTTTGGGTGATACTCCTTGAATTGTAACTCTTCCTTGGCGGGTGGTTACGTTACAATTATTGTCTCCACCTCGTAGAGTTACTATGTTTTCCCTGTTATTATCAACTTGTGAGAGGGTTCCTAAAATTGTGTCCCCATATGTGTAATTAGCGTTATGGTACTCTTGTTTCTTTCCTTTGTCATTTCCCTTGGTATGGTTTGGGATTGGGTTTGAATATATTTGCAGGTCCTTATTCCCAGGACAATGTTCGACATCTAACTCCCCTTTTTCTATTAAATCTTGGATAAGGTGCTTGAGCCTCATGCAGTTGTTTGTGGTGTGTCCTTTGATCATATGGAAGTCACACAAGTCCTCATTATACTACGGTGTTTTGAAACTATGTTCCTCATATTTTGGATGATCATTAGTTTTGAGGAGGTTTTGTTGTACTAGTTTGTGCATGACTATTTCTAGTGACTCACCTAGTACTATGAATTGCCTTCTTGGTTGATAATACTGCCTCTGTTGTCCTCCCTGATTCATTTGTGGGTTCACAACCTAATTGTTCTTAGGATAGGTATTTTGGTTATTTTGTGCATTGTTTGGAACATAGCTTGTTTGTGCTACCTGTGGTTTGTTTTGAACTATGTTCTGTGATGACCATATTGCTCTAGCATCGACCACTCCATCATTTGTGACATTTTTGTTTTTAGCCCAGACTTTAGGTTTCTCATTTGAAGTAGAAAAACTATCTTTTGAGCTAATTTTTTTAACGACACCTCTTGCAATGAAGGCCCTCTCAATATTCAATCCCTTCTCAATGGTTTCTTCAAAGTCTATTGTACATAACATTGTGAGTCGATAATTGATCTCTAGTAAGACGTTGATAATGAATATGTCTACCGATTCCTTATCGAGAATAGGCCATTTACATCTACTAGAATTTTGTCTCCTTTTTCAATATGGATTCCAATGTTGTCATTGATGGCAACTGAAGTCATCTTCATGGTTCGTAGATTTGTATCTAGTTATACCAGCAGATAAAGTACAATATTGTGTGATACCAGCAGAATATCTGAAGAATAGGGTATCCGGTCAGTCAGTCAATCTATCTACTTCACCGGATTATCATTTTATGTTGTGGAACCTTGGGATTGCTTGGTGAGCATGTAGACTATCTTATTACTAAATTTTGTGGTGTTGCATTAGTGGCAGTACGAGCTTGAAGGCCCGGTAGGATGTTTTATGTCTGTTTGTTCATTGTAGCCGACTTAGTGAATGAGGCATGTTGTGGATGTGTAAAGTGGAATTATTTAAAAAAAATTATGTTCAAACATTTAATTATGGGTCTTAGCTACAATCTAGCCGACGGTGTTAGATCCACATTGTAAATCCAATTGTAATTTTGGGTCGACAATTAATAATATTTCCAAGTTTTTCTAAGGCCGACCTATAGCGATCATATTTCTAGTTGTGGATATATATGAGATTCAATATATCATTTGTTTGTGAGAAAGAGAATAGAGTGGTGGTGTGTTCCGATCATTAGGAAATTATGCATAGTTTCACTTGTGCATTAATATTTCTACAGTGCGAGTTGTGCAGAGTAGAGCTGAATTGTTGAATCTTTCTAAAGGATAGTAGATTGTCATCAGAGCTAAATCAAAACTATAATAAGGCATTGTGGATGCTATTTCATCAGTTCACCTCTTTTGGATTTACTCCAAATCTTTGTAGGGAAGTGATCCCATCCATTTTGAGTAGTGAGCTGTAGGCGGTGAGCCTGAATGCAAGTGCATTCCCATTTTGTACTTCTTATTTTGGGTATACTCATATTATATTGTGGATTGGCCATCCACTGTGTTTTTTCCCCTAACAAGGTTTCCACGTAAAAATTCCAATGTTATGGTGTTGAGATTATTTTCTTTTTGATGATGCATGTCTCTTTTATTGAATAGTTAAGTAAGTTAAATCATAGAATAATAAAGTTGAATTTTTGATCAACACTGATTTACCCCCCCTCTTAGTTTTTTTTGTTTCCAACAATTGGTATCAGAGCTAGTTCCTCAGAAGAAGTCTTATAGCTTGGGGAGATCTTGGAAGCTATTTTTGAATGGATACAAGCAGTCTTCAACAACAACTTATGGTGGCCCTAGATGATCTTGACCAAATAAAATTTGAGAACTGGGAACTGCAAGAAAATATTGAGAATGCAAAAAAGTTCATCCAGTCACTAAAAGACAAGATCAATGAATCAAGAGAGAAAATCAAGGAACTATGTGGTCAAGTCAAATAGAAGAACAAAGGTGTGGAGGATGAACAACTTAGTCTAGCTCTGAAGGAGACAATAGAAGAATGTGAAAAGTTTTCCAAGGAAAATGTTGCCTTGAAGCGAGAGATGGAATCCACCATGATGAGTATGACCAAGGAGCTTGAGGACAAAAATAAGAATGAAGAAAAGCTTGCACAGTCCTTGAAAGAAAAGTCTGAACAATGCAGCCGACTAGAAAATGAATTGGAGCAATCCAAGAACAATGAAGAAATGCTTGAAAAGCAACTTGATGACCTTAGAGATGAACTTGCTACAACAAATGAGTATAAGGATAAATTTAGAGCAAGCTCAGCCAAACTTGATGAACTAAGCAAAGGACAGAGGACTGATGGTGACAAACGAGGTCTTGGATATGAAGAAGGAGAAAGTTTCGGATCTGGACAAAAGAACTCTGGACAAAGGAATTCTAGACAAGGAAGATTTAGACAAGAAAGTCAGATGAAAGGAAATAGAAGAGATCCGGGAAGGAAACCAAATGCTCAAAGATTTAATGGCTATTGTTATGTTTGCAATAAATTTGGTCATATGGATTCTCAGTGTAGAAGTAGGGTGAACCCAAGTAGACCTTTTTCAAGACAATGTTTTAATTGCTATAAGTATAGTCATAAGTCAAGTGAATGCAGAATTGTGATGAACAACTTTCATAAAGATGTCAGATGCTATGCATGCAATATATTTGGGCATATTTCTAATCAATGCAAATCAAGACAAAGTCAGTGGAATAATTGGTTTGGACAGAGAAATAATGTGTGCTACAATTGCAACAAATTTGGCCACATTGCTAGATTATGTTGGGACATAAAAGGTCCGGTAAAACAAAACATGCAATAGGATGTTAAAGGGAAGGGGAAAGTTACTACTGATGAGATCAAAAAGAAGATGCTGAAACAATGGGTGAAGAAGAATCCCTCTGTAGAAGCAAGCAAACCTGCACTAGAAGCAACCTCTGGTAATTCCTCAGGGAATTAATTCTAGGTGCCTGGCATAGTGGGAGCTATCAAGAAAAACTCTCAAACCCCCCCTTTTGCAGTTGAATGATACTGGAATCTAGGTATGTCCAATAGGAGGGTTGATTATTTTCTGATATTGTTCAACCAATTAGAAGCATTAGTGAAGCATATTGGTGATCTGCACAAGAGTCATCTTTCTCAGTACCTGAAAGGAAGAAAACTGGATGCGTTAGAGCAAGATAATTTATTGCAAAATAAAAGAGTTAGGTATGTGGATAATAAAAGGAATGACTTCAACTCTCATTTGTCATATTGCATTTGGAGAAAAGTGTTTTGGAGAGCTCTGAGGTGATCATTGCGAATTTGTGGAGAGATTCAAGCACAAAGAAGAATATGTGATCAAATTCTATCTTCGTCCCCGAAAGGTATTTATTGAAAACCTGTAAATTTGTGTGATTGCAATCATGTCTACTCCTCTGGTAGTTGAAGTAAAGGATATGTCGCAACCAAAGTTCAAATGGCATCCGTATAAATCCGTAGATATAGAACCCTTAGGTGCTTTTTCATCGATGTCATACAGAGTCCTACATATTGAGGATATTAGGGCTTATGTGCATGCAAACATTGAAGATTTGGGAACCTCACATTTCCTAGATTTGTACACTAATCATATAACTCACGAAGATCTTACTGTGAAATCAAAATTCAAAACCCTAGAAGATAAGAAATTTGCACAATTTGCAAAATTACTTGCATTCAAAGAAGATGAATGGGTTCAATATTTGCTGAGTCGTGTCCATGATGAATTCATGTGGTTGAATGTGCCATTCAAAATCACCAAAGAAGCTATATGTGTAGTTATAGGACTAAATTCCATCGGAAAGCTTCCAGTTTTGAAGTTTGTAAAGAATGATAAGGTTATTGAATCGACAAGCTTGAAATGGGACATAAGGGCAATGACAATAGACAATATTTCCACAGTGGATGTAAAATTTGCATCAATGATTATCGGCTATAAGATTTATCACTCAAGCTGGGAGAACTCTGTATCCGACACAACTATTTATGCAACATATGAAATGGTCAAACAAAATGTAGACTATGATTTATGTGAACTGCTCAGAAGCAAGTTAATGGAGAATTTGGGAAAAATCAAGAAGGACAAAAATAATACATTCAATTATGGTAACTTGTTGATATGCTTGTTTTTCTACTTCTTGGGTGAAGTACCATGAGCTGGTAAAGTTCAATGGCATAATGATATGTTGGTAGCTGTTTAGATATGGAATATGCTATGTGGATTGGGTGATCGATAGATCCGCAATACAATCCTGTGGAGATACATTAAAACTTTTCAGAACTTAATGCATGCTAGAGAAAGAATTCTTGCAACAATTGTGGAGCAATACAAAGACTCTATTTGCTTCATGGTAGACATTGACCAGTGCCATATGGAAGCTGTTGATCCTAGAATAGTTTGGATCATGCCTATGGGTTATGTAGTAGATGAGAACATTCTGAGGATGTATGCAGAAAACTTGCTAAAATAGCCACTAGATCAGGGTGAAGAAAGATTTGGTACTTATGCAGAGAAAGGCTTACAAGTTCACTCAGAATTGAAAAAGCCCATGTTAACTAGAAGGGTAAGAAAAGAGATAGAAGCTCTTGTAGAGAGTTTTGGCATCCCTGTGCATCAACTAAGAGAAGTGAGGAGACAAAGAGAAGAAGTTGAAGCAACTAAGGAGAAAGAAAAGGAAAAATCAGCCGGTCTGGGAACATCTCCTACTCACACTAGAAGCTCCTCTGCAATTCAGTCAAATCAAGCCGAGGGTTCCAAAAAAAGATAGAAGAATAAAAGCACAAGAGCTTACAAATCTGTGTCTATAGATGAAGAGGAAGAAACTGATTCAGAAGTAGTAAGGGAGATAAAGGCTACTGGTACTCATGTTGTCAAATTGAATAAGAGAAGATCTTCCGAGAAAGGAGATGAAGCAAAGAAAAAGGCCATAGTTGACAAACCCGGTATGTCTATTGAGGAAGTTGAGAATGTAGCAGTGAAAGATGGAAATCTCAAGCTATTTTGTGATTGGTATGAGTCTTTTGATGAATCTAGCAAGAAAATTCTTGAAGAAGCAACAATAAAGCATATAATTTTTTTCAATAAAGTTCTTGTGGAAATCATGTCTAGCTTGCCTACAAGTCTATACAATGCTTTAGAATATAGGAGGTCAAGCACCTTATCAGAAGAAGAAAATATGAGGAAGAGAGTGCTAACAAATTTGTGCTCAAAAATGACAATTGAAGAAATGGATCTATTCCTTGTAAAGGCTAAAAAGTCATTTAGGAGCAAAACAAGAATAAATAAGCTCATGTTTGGTGAAACTGACATTGTTGTCAGTGAAACTAAGGAAATTCTAGAAGAACTTTTGTCAAAGGAAAGGATTAACATTGAGGAAGTAAATGTTCAAAGAAATGAAGAAATGAATGTGGAGGTAAATGAATTACGATAAGAGAATGTGAATGAAAAAAATATGAATGTGTCTGATCCTTTGGAGTTTGAGGATATTCTGCCTTCTCCTGATGTGAAAGATGCAGAGATACTTGTTGTAACTAAGGTTCCTATTGAAATGCTAGCTGAGGAAAAGGAGGTACATACTGTACAAGCTGAAATGCCTAAAGTCAATCCTGAAGCAGAATCCAAGGTTGAAAAGAAAAAGGAGCGAGAAATCAGAATAGAGGAAGTGAAGGAATCTTTATTGGAGTAGCAGGAAGAGTTAGATCCTGAGTTGGATGAAAGCTCAATAAACCTATCTACTCTATCTCCAATTCAGATGATAAAGGTCGCTAAAATTGCTCAAGTCAAAGCCAGTGAAAAGATACTGAAATCTCACATAGAGGATAATGAACTGTTAAAGCTTGCATCTAGAATCTTACAGAAAATAATTACTTATGTTGTGGACCCATCATGTTCCTCCTCTAGTGAGCTAAAGAAGCTAATAAGTTCTGTAGATTCTCATTTTGAATCCTTTGAGAAATAAGCTTTGGTTAAAGTGAGAAAGGAGTTCCAGGGGAAGAGAGTTGGTAGTCTAAAAGAATTGATTTCCAAAGACAAAGCTCTGTTGAGTACTTGCATAAATAATATTCAAGGTGCTATATCTAAAGGAGGAAAAGTATACAAATCTTGCCTGCTATTGTCAAAATTTACTGAAGAAAATGAAAAGAAGATGAAGGACATTGAATAGCAATTGGTCAATATTTCCAACACATTTGACCCTTTAGCCGGAAGTGTTTGTAATCAAGAAAATCAGGTAATGTCTCTACTAAACCAAATAAAGAGTTTGAAATTTGAAAATGAAAGGATCATTGGAAGAGTATGTGAACTTAGGGGACTAGTAAGTCCAAAGATTGAGATGATGGTAAATGCTTTGAAAGAAGCTAAAGATGCTACGACTGCTCCTGATCTGGTAAGTCTCGAAGTAGCAGAAACCTTGTCATATTTTCTCTGTGCTCATATAACCATTTTGGAGAGTTTGAAAAGTATTTGGGACTCAAACTTAAGTGGGATGAAGAATCTCTTTATAGACATCTTCAAATTTTTGTAAGTCTCAACAGTTTTTGCAATTTTGGTTTCCTCAATTTTTTCATTGATGTCAAAGGGGGAGAGAGTGTAGTGAAAAATATCTTAACATTCTTAGGGGGAGCAGTATTCTAAATTTTGGTAGTGTACTTATCAGTTTCGACACTTAGTCATTTATATCTAAGTGTTTCCATCAATGCCAAAGGGGGAGATTGTTGGCATATGGATTCTAGTGTTGCCATTGATGGAAACTGAACTCATCTTCATGGTTTGCAGATTTGTATCTAGTTATACCGGTAGATAAAGTACAATACTGTGTGTTACCAGCAAAATATCTGAAGAACAGGGTATCTGGTCAATCAGTCAATCTGTCTACTTCACCGGATTATCATTTTTTGTTGTGGACCCCTGGGATTGCTTGGTGAGCACGTATACTATCTTATTACTGAATTTTGTGGTGTTGCATTAGTGGCAGTATGAGCTTGAAGGTCCGGTAGGATGTTTTATGTCTATTTGTTTGTTGTAGCCGACTCAGTGAATGAGGCACACTGTGGATGTGTAAAGTGGAATTATTTTTAAAAAAATTATGTTCAAACATTTAATTATGGTTCTTAGCTACAATCTAGCCAATAGCGTTAGATCCACATTGTAAATCCAATTGTAATTTTGGGCCGACAGTTAATAATATTTCCAAGTTTTTCTAAGGCCGACCTATAGTGATCGTATTTCTAGTTGTGGATATATATGAGATTCGATATATCATTTTTTTGTGAGAAAGAGAATAGAGTGGTGGTGTGTTCTGATCATTAGGAAGAGCGATTAGGCGATTATGCACAGTTTCACTTGTGCATTAATATTTCTACAATGCGAGTTGTGCAGAGTTGAGTTGAATTGTTGAATCTGTCTGAAGGATAGTAGATTATCATAAGAGCTAAATCAGAACTGTAATCAAGCATTGTGTATGCTATTTCATCAATTCACCTCTTTTGGATTTACTCCAAATATTTGTAGGGCAGTGAGCCCATCCATTTTGAGTAGTGAGCTCTAGGTAGTGAGCCTGAATTATACTTCTTATTTTTGGTATACTCATATTATATTGTGGATTGGCCATCCACCGTGGTTTTTCCCCTAACAGGGTTTCCACATAAAATTTTTGGTGCTATGGTGTTGAGATTATTTTCTTTTTGACGATGCATGTCTCTTTTATTGAATAGTTAAATCACAAAATAATAAAGTTGATTTTTCGCTCAACATTGATTCACCCCCCCTCTCAGTGTTGCTTGTTTCCAATATCTCCATCGCTATAGGTAGGAGATAAAAGATTCTTCTTGATTCTGTTTGATCGTGGATAAGCTTGTGATGGTGACATCTTGTTGAATGTTGAAGGAAAAGTGACTTATGAATTTGCTAGACAGTTCATTGAAGGTTTTGACTGTTGGTGTCAAACGGGTGAACCACTCCATAGCATGGCTAGTAAGGCCGTGGGGAAATAATCTCATGAGGTATGAGTCATTGTGTCGTACTTCCATGCATGATACAAAGAAATACCATATATACTCTAGTGGGTCCCCTCTTCCTTTGTATTTGTTGTCAAGCCTAGGTATTTCAAAATTCTTTGAAAAGGGTATTGTAGTGACAGATTGATCGAATGGGAATGGGCATATTTCTTCGATAGTATAGGTTTTTTTTCTTTTCTTTTCTGGCTTGCATTCCTACTAGCTGTTGGGTGATGACCTGTAGCTTCATTTCCATGTCCATTTTTTTGCATGTTTTTTTGTGAGTTATGTGTATACTAGTCTTGTTGTCTCACCATGTTTGGGTTGTATATATGATTTTGTGAAGGTATGAGACCTTGGTAACTGTTTTGGGCATATACTGGGTTAGGTCCTTGCTGGGTGTAAGGAGGGTTAGCTCCTTGTTGCTGAGATGAAGTGTATTGAAGGTTACCCTATTGATGCATTATTGGGACACCTTGTTGGTAGGACGAATGAGAAAGGGTACTCTGTGGCACACCTTGCTGTTGGGTAGGACTAAATTGAAGGTTACCATGTTGATGCATTATCGGGACACCTTTTTGGTAGGATGATTGAGGAAGGGAGCTCTGTGGGACACCTTGCTGTTGGGCAGGACTAAACTGAAGGTTACCTTGTTGATGCGTTATCAGGATACCTTGTTGGTAGGATGATTGAGGAAGGGCGCTATGTGGCACACCTTGTTGTTGGGAAAAACTAAACTAAAGGTTACCCTATTGATGTGTTATTGAGACACCTTGTTGGTAGGATGATTGAGGAAGGGCACTATGTGGCACACCTTGCTATTGGGCAGGACTAAACTGAAGGTTACCCTATTGATGCGTTATTAGGACACCTTGTTGATGGGTTGACTAGGGAAGGGCGCTCTGTGGCACACCTTGCGGTTGGTATTGCTAGTTCAAAAGGGGACCATATGGTCCACCTTGTTGGTGGTACTGATTGTTCGGAGGGGGACCTTGTGTTCCACCCTATTGAAGGAATTGATCGTTGGGAGGGGAACCTTGTGTTTCGCCCTGTTGAAGGTATTGAATGTTTTGGGATGGGTCCATGTTTGAGGTATTCTGAGGTATATACTATCTGAGAGGAGGATTGTTGTTTGGTGGTTCATACTGTGATGGTCCTCCTTGATGAAATTGTGCTACTGCTACTTGTTCAACCTGAGTTGATATTTTGAATAAAGGGTTCTCTTTGGGTTGACCATCATTTTGTGAGAACACAAGTGGCATGTTTGGCATCTCTAGAGGTTCTATTATCTATCTTACAACCGAGTTATCCCCTAAGGGAATAAGGTTTCCATCCTTGAGAGCTTCTACATTGAAATCCACCGGTAATTTAGCACCACTTTGTGCTAACTTGAAGAAATAGGAGTTTGGATCTTTTCTCAACAACCTATTCATTAGTTTAAGAACCTTGGGGTTGTTGGAATGTTTGAATAGTTCATCCTCATTTATTTCTTCCTCTGTGTCTACCTCCTCTATAACTACTCTGTTTGGGTCTTGGTTGTTTTGTTCAATTACCTCCTTTTGTTTGTGATTTAGTTCTTCTTCACTAAACGTGTTTCTATACATAGACATCTTTTGTGGTGTTTCAAGATCAACTGGCCTATAGCCCCAAGGGCTACTTTCATCATTTATGGCATTGGTTGGTGGGATACTAGTGTTGGTTTTTTTTGCTTCTATTTTCTTTCTATGTTGTGACCTCATGGTTGTCATAAACCATTACCAAGCTTTTGTGATTGTTTTCTCTAACTCCTATTCTCTGGAAAAGACATGGCCTATTGGTGCAAAGTGATAATAGAAGTGATCTAGCTGGTTTTGATGGTTGTGATATCTCCTTGAGAAGAAATCTTTGGAAAAAAATTTTGTAGGGTGATTCTTTGAGAGCCTAAGTATAGATTCTCGCTTAAGGATCTTGCTCTTGCTAGACCTAAGGATATTTTTCTTGCCAAAAAGAATGAGGGATGTATCTTTATTGCCACACAGGTGGTGGTAATATAGGTCTTTTGGCTGCTAGATCTACCTTTTCTTCTTCTTCATCTAAGATGATTGATGTGGTTAGAAATTGGTGGTGTGTTTCATTTTTCTCAAAAATTAACATTCTTAAACTACTTATGATGTCAATTTGGGCACCTTCAATATGTGTGTTACCTGGTTGAAAGATTGGTGTTGCAAACCCTGGTTGTTGAACGGGAGCGGTGGGTCGCCAAATGGTCATAAGGTATGAGGGTGTTGTGAGGTGGTTTATGGTGTTCAAAACCCTATCATAAGGTCACTCAATACCTATTTACATGTAGGAGGTAGTAATATGGTTATTTCGATTGCTATGTTTTCTTTTTATTCCTCCCCGTTTAAGATGATTGATGTGGTTAGAAATTGGTGGGCTGTTTTGTTTTTTCTCAAAAATGAATGTTCTCAAACTACTTATGATGTCAATTTGGGCACCTTCATTATGCGTAAGACTCGGTTGAATAATAGGTGCTACAAGGCCTAGTTGTTGAATGGGAGTTGTGGGTCACCAAATGGTCATAGGGTGTGGTAGTATGGAGTGGTTTTCTATGAAACTCAAAAACCTTAAGGCTTGAGTGATGTTTTGGAATGTGGCCACTTTTGGGAAATCAAAATGTTAAGGAACTAGGGTCGATATTCCACTTCTTTGTCTAGAGGATATGTTGTGGGAAAGATACTTGAACTATCTGTGAGTTCCAAGTAACTGTTGATATCATAGAATTTTTGAGTGGAGGAATGATCCTAATGTTTTGTTTGATTTTGATTTCAAATAAGTAGTATGGGAATAATGGGTGAGACTTTGTGACCGATCTAATTTTCCAAGTGTCTTGTTCAATCAATGACTTTATAAACAACTTCACTTTGTTTTCCCCTAAGTGTTTAGCAAAAATACTGTGAGTTGGAATGGCAGTTTGTAAACTTTGTGTGTTTTTTTTCTTTGTGTTCTTGAGTATGGAAAATTATATAATAGCACTGGACTGACTCAAAAGCATGGACTTTGTGTGACCTGAATGTCTATAGCTTAAGTTATGAAATCACAACACCCAAGCCATAGTTACCAAAGTGTTTATTTTGATCAATGCAACCTGAAAATAAAAACCAAAATGTTCGAAAACCTTTAAGGATAAATCCTTTCAAGGAGTGCAAATATAGGGCTTCTTTCACAAGTATACTCTAACTCAAATGGTTTGTGGTTTGACCATCTTGTTCAATGTTTGTTTTGATGTATTATTTTTTCTTTAAATCAAACACATAATTTGATGTCAATTGTTTTTTAATGTAATTGGGCGAGTTTTAACATTAACAAGCAATTACAACCCTAGTGGAGAGAAACCATTCTCTTAGGTGGGCTTGCCTCATGCTTTGAAGAGATGATTTTATATGTGACTTATGGCATGGGCCTAAAGTTGGACTTGGAAAGTAACTTCTCAGAAGTAAATTCTGATGCACCACTTTCAAAGAATGTTTTGGATGGGTGGCTTCTAAAACAATTGGCTCTTAGTCATGTTCTGGGGATATTATTTTTGGGCACCTACACATGTGGCATTTTGTTCAATTAAGAACCTTCCAGCCCTTTCAGGTTTTTATGCATCACAAGGATACTGAGGAAGAATACATCGGTATAGGACATCCACACCCGGCAAGTGATGAACTTTCCTCACACTCAAAAAATATTTATATAGCATTATAGAACGAAAGTACCACTTGGGTCGCCTATGAGTTCTCCAGTGCGGGATGTGTCTTAATAGGTAGGCCCTCTAAGAAGGTATGTTTGAAAAAAGTGCAAAGCTCAAAATTTCCTTGCTCACCCAAGATCACCAAAATGGTGTGAGGGGAGAAGACAAACATTTAGCTTTGCCAATCAATGAATACACAACATACAATTCATAGAAAATTGATTCATTTTAAACACCTCGAGCGGTGTTATCCCCAAAAATATGTGAGTAACAAAAATGAAATGTTCTTTTTATTTTTGCATCAATTGAAGTGTTCAAGACATCAAACAGTTAAGATAGCAATGGTGTGAAAACAATCAAAAAACATTTTGTTCATTTTAAACCCCAAAGTTGAAGTGTGTCTAAGAAAATCAGGCCTGGTCATTAACTGGTCAACAAAATGTAAATCGTACGTGCGTCAACAAAATGAAAAAAAATGCACTCTTATTATGCACCAAATTTAAAGGTTCCTAATTATGAAAACATGAAATGTGTTCATTTTTAGAGCCCAAAATTGAAGTGTTTTATGTTCTTTTTATGAGCACCAAAAGAGAGTTCCTACTTTAAAAAGCTTCAAATGGTTTATTTTAACAACACCAAATCAAATGTGAGAGTTGTGTTGTTCCTTTTAGAGCACCAAAAGGAGATTCCTACTTTAGAAAGCTTTAAATTGTTTATTTTAACAACACCAAATCAAATGTGAGAGTTGTTATTGTTCATTTTAAAGCACCAAAAGGAAATTCCTAAGTTAATAAACAAAAATATTTGTTGGCTCCAATGATCTTAGACCGATCATCTTATCTGCATAAAACAAGTTAGTATTTTCAAAATCTTGCATAGAAATCCATTAATTCTTGCAGAACAAAAAAAATGTTAGCAAGGAAGGTCATTACAATAGTCCAGGATCCATGCACTTGTCTTCTAGAGAAAATGCTTAGAAGAAAAATCAAAAGCTCAATTTTTTTTTTGTAAAAGCTCAGAAATCAAGCAAAAGCTCATATTTTCTGTACAGGTGCAAACCCAGAAAGATGCAAAAGCTCATTTTTTGGAGAAAAAGCATTGATCTTAGTGCAAAGGTGTAGTTCCCATAGTAAAAGCATAGGATCTGTGGCAAATGCTCAGAATTCTTGACAATCAAAAGCGAGCTTTTGTTGGGCAATCCATGAAACATCTCCAAAAGGCTCCCAAAATCCTGTGACTTCAAATTTGCTCATAAAAAAATTAGTAAGGAGGACTTAGGTCCCACCGGGCATGCTAGAATGTGTGAGGGGGAAGGAATCCATCAGGAAAATGCAAAGGGAAATGATCAAATGCAAGATTGAAATCATAAAACTATCTAATTAAAAAACACTTAATTTATCCTATTCCATCACTCATGAAATGTACAATGTAAGCTATTTGAATGAAATGAGATCCTAAGATATTCAAAATGAATTCAAAAAAACAAAAGAGAGATTACCATCCCATGTTGGAGTGTATTTGCATGATGTTGGGTTGTTTGTATCACTACAAAGCCTACATTCCTTACGTGCAAAATTTTGATGAATGATGCTTGGTTGGTTGAAAAAGGTTAAAGCTCTATCAATGGTGATTGCGATAGAATTTTGTTGCATAAGGTAAGTTAAAATTTTGATGATTATTTGTGAAGAGAAAGGCTTGTTTTATAGGAAAAGAGATTTTGAATTGACGATCAGGATCACATTGGAGAATATCCAAATCAATGGTCCACATGAGTTGAGAGGATTTAGACATGAGAAGATTGTGCAAAGTTGATTGCACAATTAGGGTGATTGAATAATAGATTGGCTAGTCAAGGTGTTGATTGCTTAGTTAGCAATTGATTGATCAGTTAGGGTTGAGTTAGCAAAAATAGATTGCTTAGTTAGCAATCCATGATTTTCTCAATCAAAAAGTGGATGAGGAATATTAATTAATTAATTCCTTTTTGTGTTTGATTTTGATTTTTGATAATTTTGAATAGTTTGATTTAATTTATTCAATTTTTTGGAGGAAAGTGTGATAATTAAATTATTATGATTTAATAATTCAATTAATTTTGAGGAATAGGGTGAATTAGTGACGTAATCAAATAATTAGCATTGTTTGACTAATTAGGATGAAATAAGATAAGATTATGACTTTATTAAATAAATATAATTTATTTAATTGGTCGAAATGATGAAACCTGAATTAATCAAATAACGTTGTATTTATCTGATCAATTAAGGTTTTTAAGATTTTATTAAATAAACGGTATTTATTTAATTTTTCAAGAATGATGAAAAAGTGAATTAATTAAATAATGTTGTATTATTCAATTAATAGAGGAAATAGGGTTTTGAATGTCGTTTGATGCATTGTGATGATTGTGGGATGTTGTGGGATGATTTCAAGATGTTTTGAGAAGTTTCGATTTGATTCAGAGTCGTTCTGAGTTGATTTGGAGTCGTTCCAAGACATTCCAAGTTGATTCAAATTCATTTTGAGTTGATTCAAAGTTGTTCCAAGTTGATTCAGAGTTGTTCTGAGTTGATTCAGAGTCATGATAAGCATTAAGTCAATTTTACATATCTACAGATATAAATCTGGTGCATACATAATCCAAGATCTATGCCTTTCATATCATGGTAATCCCATGCATATGCTGCTGAGTGTGCCTGCAACACTATGTGTAGGGAATTCTTTTGTTCTTCAGTCAAGGAATTGTTTATTTTTAGCATTTTTCCTAGCATGACTTCTAATTCCTTAGATGATTATTGCACATATGAGAGGTCAAGGCTTGGAATGATTGGTACACACTGTTGTAGTAGTAAGGAATGAAAGATCTAAGATATTTCTTCTAAGGAATTGGTGGGTATGATACTTTGCAAGGGGTTTTGTAGGAATGCAAGGAATTCCTGTTGCTATGAGCTCTTGTCGCAGTCATTATCGATTATGTGAGGAATGAGCTCATCTTCACCCTAATCATCCAATAAAGGGTTGTGTTCTATAATCATCAATGTCTATAGAGAATAGTTATCTTCCTTATCTAGAGTGGGTCAAATAGTTTTCTCAAGATCAACATAAGCTTGGGTTGGTGGATAGAGTACCAATTTCTTGGTTATTGTACCATTAGATATTATCATATTATTAGACCTACAACCTATAAATGGGTCACCTATAGCTATCCAGGGTCTACCTAGGATAAGTGGGTAGCCTGCAAGATTAACCTTTGGTTGTAAAACTATAAAATCAGTAGGATATTCCTAGGAATCCAATGCAATAACTAAGTCTTCAATGATTCCTTCAAGCTTGACTATTGACCTACCAGCTAGTTGTAACATAGTTTGTGTAGGTCTAAGGTTGGCTAATTGAAGTAACTACATTTTTTCCTTAGTCATAACATTTAGTTTTGCCCCCAAATCTATCAAAGTGTTTTTAATGAGGGTCCCATTGATCTTAACGTCCACTACTAGACTACTAGGGTTTGTATACTTAGGGACAGTTATGTTCTCTAACATGATATTTGCAAGGTTTCCTAAGACATGAACTCTCTGAGGATCCTTCCTTTCTTCCTGGTTTCTTAAGACATAGATCCCTTACATTTTTAGTATAAATAGGGATGTCTTTGATAGCTTGGATGAGTGGAATTTTGATTCTCACATATTTTAATTGAACCAAGAGGTCTGTTTCAACCTGTGTGTGATGGTTTTGAATAACTAAGCGTTTAGGAAAAGGTGGCTTTAGACTTGAACTAGTTTGGTGTACCTAATTTGACTTAGGTTTCAAAGGTGTGTTGTCTGAAGCCTCAACTACAGGTGTTTCATCCTCTACTTCAGTAATTTATGGGGATGAAGATCCAATAAGTTATTTTCCTAATATGAGATGGACATCACTCACCTCTACCCCATATGTGGGGTATTGCATAGCTTCGTTAGTATAAGCCTGTTGAACAAGATTAGTGTTAGGTTAAGGTGTAGGTTGGGAAGGTATCTATGGTGGTTTAGGTGGTTGGGATGTAGGATTTTATGGTGGCATGATGGCTTACTATTGGGGTTGAGGAGGAGGAAGCATAGGCTACTGATAGTTCATGTTTTTTCGTTGCCACTTTTGACCTCTTTACCATTGAGGCTACCACTGATTATGTTGTGTTTTCCATTGGGGATTACAATTTTAACCTTGGAATGTTTGTTGTGGCCAAAAATTTGGCTACTGCTAGTTCCAATTTTTTTGTGGTTGTGGTCATTGTTGAGGATTTTTCCACTGATTTTGATTTGCTAGCCAAGGCTGAGTGTTTCAAGTAGAAAAGTTATGATTTCCAATAAGAAAGGATGAATTAAAGATGAGAGGGTCTTGTGGCATACATTTTCTTTTTTTCCATGGCTTCCTTTGAGATATATAAAAGAGTTATCCATCGTCTGCCCCCAATGGCTAAAAATCAGGTCTCTCAACTTTATCTTGTTGGATACTAGCCACCCTCTTGCATTTACAATTTTCTTTCCTTTGCCTACAACTTGGACAGTATTTAGTGAGCATGGCTTGAGCTTCCTCCTACTTCTTAATGTGGAGGTTATATAACTGAGTTGCTAAGTGGCTGATAGTTTCCTCCTGCATGATGGAAATCAGGTTGCCTAATTCTATCTTTGAAACCCTTGTAGATGATTTACCAATAATGGATATCCTATCTCCTCTTGATCTTTCAGTGAAGGTCCTACAATAATTCCTATAAAACTTAAAAATTTATTGAAATTGTATCTGAGAGATATCTCCTTGTCCAATGAGGTTTGGGGCATCCATACAATCATCATTGAACCCCCTCAAAAATACTAACTTGAGGGACTCTTCTGACAACTTATTCTGGGGATTTTTCTTCAAAGAAAATTAAAATATCTCTATATAATCATTTAATGGCTCATCATCCTTTTGTGACATTTTGAAAATGTGATCTTTCCTCCTATCAGGTCCCTTACAATAGTCCTAATACTTCTCTAAGAACAATGTCTTCATAGTATTCCAATCAAGAACAACATCCCTGCCTAATCCCATGAACCATCTTAGGGCTGCATCTTTTAGAGTTGCAAGGAAGAGTTTGAGCCTATAAGCATCAAAATTATAGTCATAAATTCTGCACAGGACATCAAATTCAAACGGAAGTGTATCTGGGTCCTTAGTCGTTAACCCATAAAAGACTGGTAAGGCTAAAGGAGGAATGTTCTTCAACACTATAGCTCTTTCTTGGTTAGTGATTGGGAACTCAAATTTTGCATGTTCAGTATCATCATCCACTGCATCCCCCATGGTGTGGTATGTTCCCTTTGTATATGCAATAGATGTTGGTGAAAAGGAAGTTTCTTCTTCAGTGTTACCTTTGCTCTAAGTATTGGGCTCACCAATTTCTACTATGCCTTCTTGGTGTGAAGAGGGAAGTAATCTACCCAAAGAATCTCTTTGCCTCCATAGACATGAAATGTGGCTCTATATAGTAGCAATCTTGCACAATGTTAGTGTATCTTTTGGTGTTAGAAAAGACTAATTCTAACAATCCTAATGCTAAAAACAGAATGTAAACTATGAAAGCTTTTAAAAAAAATTCTATGAAGATAGCACCATCCCCAGAAATGGTGCCAAAAATGTAGAGTCTAAACTAATGTGTTGTAAACTTGGTAGAACCTACGCAATTCAGAGGTTTATTTGGCTGAACAGTTCACTTAACATTGCAAATACTACATTAAAATGTTAACCCAAGGTTTATAAACTTGTGATGGTGCAACATTATTTATGCCTTCAGAGACTCAAAAATACCTAAGCTATCCTATTCAAGTTATTCTATGTGCTAGAAATTACAAAATTGTATAACAATGAAAGCATAAGCTAGAACTAATGGCTATGGGTACCTATGACTGAAACTATAACTAAACTGTTGTAAATAAAAGATCACTGTATCAACTTAAAACTAATCAAAACTAACAACTTATCTAATTTAACCTCCAAATTACTACTGGTTAACCATTACATGCATTTTCTTGAACATTCACTAACAATAAGAAAAGTATGAGATTCTAGTTTATCTTGCATAAATTCCATGAAGTAATGATGAACAAAAAAAGGTTAATTAAATAAAGACAACCAACTAGAAATTGAAGTGAAGAACAGTTACCTTGAGTGGCCTGCTCAAGTGGTTATTCTCACTTAATTGAAACCAGATCTAACTAACAGATTCTACACATCTATTGAAGTTGACTTCATTCATTGTGTATCATGAAAGATTACATAAGATCTTCTCACAAATTGTATTCAATCATTCTGAATATCCATCATGTCTTGAAACTAAAAATAATTGATAATGAGAAACTAAAAACAACTAACTTATCTATGGGTTCAACCATTAGCTATATACAAGTTTAAGGGAATCTTATTCAAAGAAAAAAATAACCATAATCATTAACTTCCACTCCTATATATCAAAGCATACAGTTAAGATCAAATTCTTCAAACCATAATTGAAAAGAAAGAAGAATCCTAATAGGACTGCAACTCTATAAAATAGGATTGCATGCAAAACACCTGAACATTTGTCAAAATCCTATCAGTAAAGGAGTCCTTTTCCAATGCTTATTAATCTTGTCATAATGATGCATGTTCCATCTCCAACAGGTTTCTTCAACAATAGTTGTTACATTTCAAATTAATCTGGAACTCCCCTGTTTTGATGTTCCAGTCTTCCTTTTTCTACGGGTTCAGCTTCTAACAGCTACATGCTACAGTTCCTCCTTGGCTACAAAAAATTTATTTCATAAAGCATGTACACAAGACTAAATACCATAATTAAAACATAAGTTTACTTCATACATATCTACATATAAACCATGCAACACTACTATGCTATAACCATATTTCCATCATTATATTTTAGGTCCAAGTCTGCATAATAATTATGAAAAGGTAGTATAAGATTGGAATATTGTCTAGAAAGTATATCTAAAAATGTCTGAAAGTAGGCATGAAAGTAATAGAAAGCAAGCTAATAACTAGACCCATCAGTTTGCATGTCATTAAATTAGCTAGGGTCATCTTGGGACCCATGTGAATGTGGAATTGGTTATAAAAGGCATAAATAAGATCATTGAATGAACCAATTGAATTATTCAGTAAGGAGAAAAAACACTCTAAAGTAGTATCCTTCAAGGATCTAGGAAATAGTTTAGCCAAAAGCTTATTTTCAAAGATGAAATCACTACATAGGGTTGTATAAGCATAAACATGGCTGATAGGATCTCCTTTCCCACCACATTTCTTAAATATAATAACTTCTATACCTTGTGGCATTTGTGTTCTCAATATCTCAAGGGATAACGGGTTGGTTTTGATGTATTGTGAAGGTTGACCATTGTTTTTTTGAGTGAGGATTGCAACTTGTTTTTGAATGGATGACATGGTTTGGGCAAGTGTGTTAAGGACGGTATCATTGTTATTAGTGTAAGGTGGAGGGGAATAAGGTGGAGTAGTGTATGTATGCGAAGGGAAAGTGAATTATAAGTTTGTGAAGGAGGATGGTTGAGGATATATGGTATGTGAATGCAAAAAGCTAGAAGGATTCCCTATGGAAATACCTAAGGAAGTGTTGACATTGCTAGTAGGTTGAATGGTTGTGGTAACTTGAGTACTAGTGTATGTGGGAATGGAAATTGGTATTATAAAAGGGGGAATTCAAGTTCCACCTTGGCTTTGGGTATACCCCAAAGCTTGAGTAAAACTAGTGATGGTAGGGATGGTGTTGTTAACATTATGCACATTGGTTGTAGGAAGGGAAGTCATGGGAAATGAAGTATGCAGACTATGATCCATAGGGGGTTGATTATCAACACTATTAGAAAGAGAGTTAGAAAACCCAAGATCCATGATGAATGGTGTATCGTAGGATGACATAAGTTTCAAACTATGCCTCACAATAGTATTGCTAATAGGACACCAAGTTGTAAAGCTCATACAAGTTTCACAAACTTAGTGTGCAAACCCAAAAAGGAAAGAGGCTTAAAATGCAATGCAATGACCTAAAATGCAATGTATAAATGCAATTTTCAGACTCTAAACAAGGTAATTTACTTATTACACAATGCAACAACCTGAAAATGAAACCTTGTAAATGCAATTTTGAAATTAGGCAATGCACTAAATATACCAAATTAAGCTAGATATGATCAAATTAATGAAACAAAAACTTAGAAAACTAAAACATAAATCTAATAGCAGCAAACAGAAGCACAAAAATGAAGATTTTAATTTCTAGAAATGCAAATCAGGACCTAATTAGGGACTCTTTTTCCATATGGCGAATGTCCCCTAGATGAGGTTTTTGAAACTGATTTTTACATATTTTCAATTTTTTTCCAGTGGTTTTCAGATTTAGGTTTTCTATAGTAAGTTTTAGGTTGATTTTCTATAAATGAAATGTGAAATGCAAGTTGAAAATGTGACAAAATGATGACCTAAAAGATATGCAAGATGACTAATTTTGTTTTCAATTTTCAAGTGCAAGTTTATGTGATGTAAATGATATGCAAGATGACTACATTTTTTTTTGTATTTTTTCAGATTTAAAGAATGCAAACAATTCAATCCTAAAACCTTTAATGAAATGAAAATTTGAATGCAAACTAAACACCCTAAATGAGATCTAATTCAATGCAAATGAATGCAAGATCTTAATCTAAGATGAAAAGGACTCCAAAATCAGAAAACTACAATGCTCAAAAAGTCAGGTTCACCATAATGAAACATAGGAAAATAGGTTCACCAAAATGAATTAGCAAAATGATGAACCTAAATTTCACTAGTATTTTATTCAATTATGAGGGTTATAATTCATAAATGAGTTACATAAATCAATCCTAACCCAAATACCCGTAAAGAGGCAAGTTTTATGAAGGTAAAATGTTGTGTACCTATTGCAAAAAGTGATTTTTTAGGCCTCACTGAGGACTCATTCGCCCTATGGCAAGTGGGTCCTAGCTAGGGTTCTGGAAAATCAATTTCTAGGTTTTGTTCTTCAATGTCTGCACTCCTAGATGCTAATCAGAGACTGTCAAAAACACAAAAAATATAGTGTAGCTCATTTTTTGTGATTTTACAAGAAAGGTGACAACTTTGACAACTTTGCAACTTTCTCCAATTTTGATCTCCAATTAATCTTCAACCTAAAGCCTACAATCAAACATCAAAGAGGAGAAAATGTTGTTTGTTAGGGAATAGGGGTTTTCCTTGGTCAAACCCTATTTTGGTAATTAAACCTTGAAATGCAACAATGCATAAAGGAATGATGAATAAACAAAGCAATGCCACAACTTACCACACCTCAATTGAAACCTTGGAGTACAAATCAAGAATCTTGCATGAAGTGGTCTCAATGGATATAGATCTTGATCACAACACTTGATTGGAAACAATTCCTTGAATATGCTTGAATTTATCTTCAATACTAAATCGACATATTAACTCAACAACATGAATGATGCACTATGCCTTTGACATGATTAATGAATATTGATTGCTACAATATTACTTCAATAATCTTCCCTTGAATTCCTTAGAAATGATTTTGAATGCTCTATAATGCTCTTGTAAAACTTGCTTGATCTCATGAAAATATTCTATGTGAAACGAAGTGAAATAACCTTGTATTTATACATAACTTAAGATTAAATCCTGAAATTCAAATATCACAAGCCGACATCAAATTTAGGATTTGAAATCATTAAAATACCGCCAAAAATATATCCCAAGGGGGGGTCCTAAGTCTAAGTGAGGACCCATTTTCTATGTGGTGAATGGCTCCTAGCTCACTTAGCTAGGACACACTTCAGGGATTGTGAAATGTTATGTGAAAATAGGGTCCTAAGACCTAGTGAGGACCCATTCACTAGGTGGAGAATGGGTCCAAGGTCACTAAACTAGGACACACACCTTCTAAAATTAAGTGTTGTGAAATATCATTTATGAATGCCGGGCTTTATCCCTTAGAATCTCCAATTAATTAGGCTTGGATTTGAATTAAAGGGCCAATTAAGGAAAATTAAACCTCAATTAATTAATAAAGCCCTAGATTAGTGTGAAAGTGTAAAGATACACTTTACAACACCCTAAATAAGGCACCATTAAGTCCATTTTATTAAAAGGGGGCCTAAACTTAATGTGAATGTGTAAAACACATTACAACACTAAATCAAGACAACATTAGGTTCATTTTAATATTAATTATTCCCAAATTATGTGTGAAAAAGGGATACTTTTTTTACACTACACTAACTATATTATATATCATTATATAAATATATTAATTATTTAATACTATAATATTATTTATATAATATTTTATTTTTGTATATGTATATATTTTATTATATCATATTATATAACATTATATATAGTTTATGATTATATTATAAATAACATAGTATAATTATTAAATATATTTTAAAATATTAAATATAATTTAAATAATAATGTAAATATATTAAATATAATTACAAGATAAATTTAAATATTCAAGTTTAGATACAATATATAATAATTAGATAGGATATTTATACGTTAACTGTGGCAAGAAAGTTTAAGTGACTAGAACGAAAATGGATTAGCGAATGGAATTGAAGTTTTAAAGTGGGCCTCACATGAGACAACACACTAGTCAATGATTAGTGTGCGTTGTTTAAGCCTAGTTCAAATTATGCCTTAGTGACTTTGACATAATGGATATTCTTTAATCCTCAGCTCTTAGTTGAAGAAGTTCTAGCCTAAGACTCATGCTCCCATATTGAATAACTAAACGATTCTATGGGTTTGATATAATATTCTCCAATAAAAAATATGTATTTATGACAGACATGTTAAAAATATGGGTAAACCCAAAGGTGTTTGGTGTAGTGGCCATAGTCTTAATTTTACAACTTTGTTCAATATATATATATATATGAAACTCAACTGAAGGTCATTATTAGCCTTTAACTCCCTTATACTTTTGAAACTCAAAGATTTCATCTTTACTTGGTCACTTCTACGATTTTTTATTTTTTAACATTGGACATGTATCAACATCTTGTTCTATTTATCCTTTAAAATCAATTATTTTTGTCCTTTGGTTTTTATTTATAGTTTTTCTTTGAGAGTCCACAAGTTTTACATCTCACAACTTCTTGTTATATCTCATCTAAAAATTATGAGCTTTGATGTCATACTATTGTAAGGTTTTATTTTGAATATGGACATGAATTAACACCCATCATTTCTTGAACTATAATGTATGAACTTGTATTAACACCTATCATTTATTTAACTATAATGTATAAGAATTTACACCCGTATTCAAGATGGTATTATAAAATTTGTTTATAAGGTGGTGTACAAGGAGACTTTGAAGCTTGGGATCATGGCACAAATGGTGACATTGCAAACACAAGGACTATTCATAGAGAGAAAAACCCTATAGCATTGGGTGCATAAGGGTTCACATAAGGACAAGAACACCACTTGGAAAGAAACACTAAGGAATGTCCATGCAAAAGATGTGGTAAGAGGGGCCATGCTAGGAGCAAAGTTCGTGGGAAGATATTATTGTGCATACAATATAATATGTTTGCAAAAAAATATAGCTCATACATAAGGGAGTTGACCTACAAAAGTCTAGGACCTATCAAATATGCAAATGAAAGTTTGAGACACTTGAGTGTAATCATGGTCTATGGAAAGGACTCGTGTACCAATTATGGGGATTCTTCATAGAGGAATATTTGAAATGGCTTCACAAGTAGTTGACTCAAATTTAAATTGTAACATGTATATAAGAATGGGAAGTTAAATCAATAGAGTTGATGTAAAGATTTCTAATGTAATGCTTGAAGGAGAAGGGAGTGAAATGTTGGGAATTAAGGTGTCTCAACCTTAGTATTTCCTATTATTGATTTAATTAATATTTTATTTATTTATGCATATATATTTTCTTGTTTATCTTATTTTGTTATCTAGTATGACTTGGCACGGTGAGATGTCATCATGCTAGCAGGTGATATGGGAGGTGACAAGGATGTTTGTGTCCCTATATGGGAATGTAGGCATCCCATTTTACGGTAGATAATATTTTCCAAGTGTTGGTATCTTGTAATTACTGTATGATAGATTCTTATGACAAGTTGTGATGCGTAAGAACTAGATTCTATGATAGGTTGGAAGGCTTCTTTGCATGGGAAATCTAGGTACCCAGGTTGAGTTATGACAAGTTGTAAGAGAATTATATATTATTAGTTATTTATGATTTATTTTCTTACAACTATAAGTGTTGTTAGTTATGAAAAATTCTATGATAACTATAAGGTGTGTAAGAGCATTGATGTCATACCTATTTTGAATAAAAATGGGGCACCCAACTTTGGAGGTTTGAATGAGGAGTCAAATAATCTTGTACAAGTGTCCATTACATGCTTGGAGATGGTGGAAAATTATTCCAAGTGGATTTGTATTCCCATCTCTTGTAGCTTCCTCTAGAAGTTACCTTCATGCTTGTATTCTCTATATATTGATGTCTTGGAGTGGGTTATGTAAGGTTAGTTTTTGTAGGTATTTTTATGTTGTCAAAATAGCTCTAGAATCAACCCTATATACTCCTGGAAGAAGAATTTATTTGCAAGATTGTAAATAGTTTCTTTCCCCATGTATATCTTGTGTTATGTAAATTTTGATATTTGCATGTGTGTTAGATTATCTTCATTGTACCATGTTTCTCATTATTTTAATTGTTTAAAAATAAAAAATTGTACAACTTGTTAATATAAATAGTGTCTTTATCCATCTAGATAGGATATCATCTTTCTATGATTGACCTATTCACACCTAGCTTAATTTTATTTAAGATTTTTTACTTTTGTCTCACTTCATATGGTTGAGACATGCATCATCATGGCTTGAGACACCTATTGATACTTACATACTTTTCAAGTGAGCTCACAAGTGTTCCATCTTTGGAGGTGTAGTCAGAGTTTCACTCCTACCTTCTCACCTTCTCATCCTTGCCTATATATGCAAGGCTTGATAATTCTATTTACACACTTTTCATTTTATATTTGATAGAAATACTATTGTGTTCATAGATTCACTTGTGGAAGGTTATCAAATTCAATCTCTTTGATATTGGCATTCTCCAACAAGTCAATCCTAGAAAGGCGATATCCTATCTAGATGGCTAAAAACACTATTTACACTAACACACCCCTTAAGTACAACTTAGGGAGTAATGCATGCACTAATGATGAGTCCTGAATACTAGGCCATGTTAGGTACTCATGTACAAATATCTCATAAAGTGGAGTAAAGGATAAAAAACCAATCGGAAATAAAAAATCCCCTCCAAAAGAGATGATGCAATGAAATGAATAAAATGTACAAGTGAAGAAGATATAGAAGGACTCATGATGACCCCCCAAGGACTAATAGCACAAAGTACAATGAATGTTCCCCCATATGAGAAAAAATAGACAAGGTCATGTGACCCCCCTAGAAAATGTAAAGTTATGAACTCCATGTGAGGAAATGCTTCCTCCCAAAATTGATAGTAGAAGAGAAACCATGCAACCTCCCCTTAAAATGATGCATGTAGTGTTGGTAGATGCTCAACACTAGATGTTGAAGATGATCCATGATTTTTGAACAATATTTCTCCCCTAGTGAAGAAACAACACTATGAATGTGTGCAATATGACTTCTTATTCCAGATAAGAATATGTAGGAAGTAAGGTGAACTTTTATGAATGATGTACATGATCCAAAGACAAAAATGGTGCAAATGATGCCTTCAAATGATGCTTAAAGATATCTAATATAATGCTGATGTGTGAAAAATATTGATATGATGGATCAAGTACCATAGAAGATTTTGGAATAGAGACCATGAATGTATGGTTATGTCTAGACTCATGTGAAATTTATAATGCTACAAATGATGATAACTGAGTTGGATAGGTTAACTCATGAATTTTTGCACAATTTTTCACGATAGAAGCCAATGTAGTTGAGGCAACAACAATATCTAAAGATGGAAATGATGTTGCAACTTCATCGACGATAACATCAAATAGAAGACAAATTTCCTCAATAGTGTTATCTAAATCAGCAAGGTGGGATTCTACAAACAAAGATGTTATGTAGATAGATTTTCATCCCAAGGTGGTGGATTTGGAATGACGATAACAATGTATTGATACAAAGAATCATGAGAACTCATGAATGAGTTGACATTAGATTCAAATGTAGCAACAAGCAATATAGGAAATGAGATATCAATGCAAGTCATGGGACTACATTGTTCATCCCCAAAATGAATGTTTCGTACAAGATGCCTTAGTGAGATTATTTTTTGCAAGCTCCAATAGAAAATTAATAATTTGATGGGAGGCATGAGGAAAAAATTCATCCACATGTTAATTGCTCCCATAATATTTGTACTTCTTTTTACTTTTTCTAGACATGGTCTAATTTTAAGCAAAATATCAATGTGAAATGCAAGATTGACCCCCCCAAAATATTAGATTTGATTGTAGCCCCTTAGAACAATGTGCAAGAAAATCTTACAAGTTATGAAGATCGGATGCCAAATCGACCATTTATAATGTATGATGATTTTTACGAAATGGGCTATCGAAATCTTATTTTTACATTCAAAATCATATTCCTTGCAAAATTATGATAGAAATAAAAAAGAAAAAAATTTCAATAAGTGGGGTGAAAGTTATATCCCGTCAAAATTTACTTAGAATATTAACTTCAAAGGATTAAAAATGCATTAAAAAATAACAAATAAAAAGTGTCAATGCTAAAATTTTAGCACCGAAAGCAACTTCCTATCTACTATTCACAATTGAAAAAACACCTCCCTATTTGCAAGTTATGGAAAAATGAAAAACTCCCCCCCCTTACAACCACTTGATGGTATGGATGTTACAATATTAATAACATTAAATGTTAATGTTAACTCAAAGTGAATGTAACACGAAAGATAACAATAAATGCCAAGGTATGGATGATGGAGTTAAGAGGAGTTGTAAATCCAAAGTTTTTGGTGTGGTGGACAAGTGGAGGTATCATTGTTGTGGATGGAGAAACCACCCTATAGATGTGGACACTGATTTATTTGCAATGATACCATAAAAATGCCATGTTTGATTGATTTTTCAATGCCTTTAAATTCTTGATTACAATAGATAGATGTGGCATGACTTTATTGATGGCTTGTGACAACTGAAATGTTGACCACTTGGTATGAAGCCAGTTTGAAGAGAAAAATAAAACTTAACTCCTTAATCCATGCCCATATGCAAGCACAAAATGTTGTATAGGAAGAAAGAAAGAAAAAGAATCAAGAAAACACAAAAAGATAGATGGAGATGTGCAAGCCACTAAATAGATGTGTTACATTTCTCTTTAGAATATATTGGCTAGTCCACTAAGTGTAAATCAACTTTTACGCTTTTCTTAATGCAATTTCCAAACAATTGTCTAGAAAATTCCAAATAATTGGCATGACTGGTTAATGGAAGTCCCTTGAGAGTAATAAAAGCTACTAAAAAAAATTCATTGTGGAGTGTCAACCAAGTGGAGGTTGAAAAATTCAATCAGATTCCTAGGATCCTTGCCTCTGATTTTAAAGTTCGCAAGAATGAGATTTGTTGAAAGAAACACTTGACAATATTGGAAGGGAAGGACCAAAAAAACTTCAAATGGAGAAATAATTCTCCAAAGAGGCCGAATAGGCCAAATGAACTGGTTGGAGGGTGTTGGTAGGTGGATTGTTTGTGCTACCTATGAAGTGATCATGTAGGTGCAAAGAAATAAGGCTACAATTCGAAATGTTGGAGATGAGGTTGTTTTCTTCTCTGGAAGATGGCACAAGAGGGATGGAAATAAGGGAGACATTGTGGTTTGTGGTGAGCACCAAATTCTCCAAGGTTCGGTGCTACACCAACAAAATCACAAGGGCAGTGACAACCAAGGCAATAGCAATTGGATATGCATAGCCATTAACCACTCATAGTATCAATGAATCTACTTGATATTGAGAAGATTAAAGAGTTTATGCAAGTAGGTTGATAGACCCAAACTCTGCAATGATACTATTTAATTCTCTTTAAACAGGTCGAAATGGACCACAAACGACCAAACATTTCTTTCAAAAATAAGTTGAATAGGTCAAATGTCTACAAAATGCAAAATCTACCTTAACGAGTAAATGAGTAGAGGGTAGATTGGCCCTCTACTTCTTTTTTTCATTTTTTATAATTTTTTGAAAATAGGCTCAATGGTCCAAAAAATTGAAAATTATCAAAATTGATGAAATAAAAGACATTTTTTGTTTCCCAAGCCTTTTGGATTCTATGATGGTATTTGATTGGATCTATGATGCTCCATTTATTGGGCTATGTGCGTGAATCACCTCAATGCAAAAAGGAATGTGCTCTCATGACTCTAATACAATATTGGAGAATGCTAAGATTAGAGAGCTTGAATTTGATAACCTCCTTATGTTTTGCTTGTGGAAGATTATCAAATTTGAGCTCTCTAATCTTGAAATTTTCCAACACAAATATCCTCATTAGATTGGCATAGGAAGTGTGTTCCACATACCTTTCCCCCTTTCATGAAATATGCAACATAAGTGAATTGTGAAATAAAATGCCTACAATAGATGGAAGTGGAAGCAATGGCCTAAACAAATTGTATGTAAGAAAATCAAAGGCTAATGATGGAAGAGGAAGTTTTTTTGGAGGTGGGATAATATTGTGTATAGAGTGTAGAGCAAAGGGATCCATTAGAGAATAATTGTGGATACATCCAAAGGAAAGAAGAGATCCTCCATGTAGGATGATGGTTTGAAAGGGGGCCTTGATAGGTATTATTTTATGGGATCCTCACTAGAAAAAAATGCATGGTTAATATTTGGAAAGAAGGTTCTAAGGGAGCTTCGATCACCCATAATGGTACAACAATGGAATTAGATCTATTACAAAAATGAGATATTATAGAATTAATTGTACACAAATTATTTAGGGTCATCGATCATGATCCAAAAATAAAATTTTGATCTCTCACAGACTAAGGTATAATAGGGTTAGTCCCATGGCTAGCTATATGGAAATTTTGTATCTCTCTCATGGACAAGGAATTGTAGAGGACATGTTGATAGTGGTAGTCCTATGGTTGGTGAAAATCCCAAGGGAAACCGTACTTAACTATCAAAAGGTTAGTAGGGTATATATGAACAAAAGAAGCCATATACACATCAATGAAGGTTAAATAATTGAATATCTTGCTCCAATAGGATCGAGCAATGTTGGTAGTAACATAAGACATTTTGGAGTAGTGTCCTAATTGGTATTTAAAAACACTCATGGATGGGTTCACTATCCTTGAGAGTCTATGTAAAACTTATATGGAAACACATGACATAGGTATAAATTTATAACAATTAGACATGGAGAGGGAGAAATATTATGGTCTTACAAAGCCAAAAAAGAGAATTTGGTGAATTTTTGGATCTCTATGAGATGTCTTGTAGAGGATAGTCTATGGGAAACTTTATTGGGTTGGTGAAAGCGAAAAAGAAAAGAAAAGATAATGTGTGTCCTTGAGAGTGTGACCTACATTGAGAGTTTGAAGGTGAAGATTGAAATCTATGATATGTGAAACACAATAGACTAGTTTTTGATTAGGGGTAAATAGGTTTTGATGGGACTTGAAACCAAGTACATAATAGTTTTGAAGGGAACCATCAACCTATCAAAGAAAAGAAAGCTGCGAAAAAGATAAAACACAAACCATCAGTAGCCCAACAGTAGCCTCTAAAAGATAGACATGACTACACAAGCTGCATCAAACAAACAAACAAGGGCCCAAAACCCTATAAAAACCTAGTTTCAAATGGGACCAGAAACCCTTAGATACACAAAGAACCCACCTGCATCTGCCATACGTCAACAAACTAGCCGCTCATGGATGACACCACTAAGCCAAGAAAGATAACCTTCTTAATGGTGTAAGACACCATCAAATCCCTAAGAAAAACACTAGAAAATCCAAAAACCCCACCTCAATAGAGGAGTTAGAGAGTACAAAAAACCACTAGACACAAGCTTCAATAGAGAACCATTGAATCTAAGGGGCTGAGCCCACTGGGACAAAGAGAGAAACTTAGAAAACCACCTAGCCTGTAGCAAAAAAAGAGAAGTTAGAGAACCCAAATCATCCATGGATAACTCCAATAGAAAAATCTCTTTCGAACCACTCTAGTAATAGGAAACTAACTCCAAAACCACCTCTAAAGGAATGAGCTCCCCTCTATTGGAGAGGATGATCAACAACACCACCGCAACCAAAAATTACCAGCACCCTCAACCTCCACCTCCATCAGAGAACCACCCACCTCAATAAGAATAACAACTAAGGGAGGTCCACCTCCGTAGGACTTGAGGGGAAAGACAACACAGTAGCCAAGCAAGCAACCGTAGCATCCTTCGGTAAACACTGCACTAGAAGAAAACTATGGACCAAGAAAAGAGTCTTAAATAAATGCCATAGGTCTACCTTAACATCTTTCAAACTAGAACTCATCTGGGTTTTGAAAGAAAACTTGAACAATAACCTAGCTAAAAGCCCGTAGCTCACCCACTTTTGAGTCTTCAAAATAAACCAAAAAATATGAGCCTTTAGAATAAAGACATGAAGTATCTCAACCCAAGAAAAAACCTCAAACCCTAGCATCATCAAAGCCATAAGAGAGACCAACATAATCCACCTATGGGACAAGAGGAACATCAACGACCTCAACAAAGAGGGTCCAAAGACACTCATCCAGAGAGAACAAGGTTGAGACAGACACTCAACCAGAGAGAACAAGGTCGCAGAGAACACAACAAAAAAAGAAACACAGGCCAAAGGACCACCAAAGGAAGAGACCCAATCTTAGAATGATCGAGAACAACCAAACCCCAAGAGGAACAGGGGGCCCCAAACAGGACAAAAATAAGAAGGGCTAGCAAGAAAGAACACCAAGCAACCCCAACATGCTAGTCAGAGCCAAAGATGGGCCAAAACTCCATACAACCAACTAGAGGGAGACAATACCACTCCATAGAGAGGGGACAAGAAGAACCCAAATCACTCAGAGAACAAAATCCCCCAAAAGAGATCCACCAAAGAAACAACATGCAGAAGTGAAGGATGACCAAAAAGAAGCAAGAAGCAGAATAGGCTAGCACAAGGATCCCCCAAGTCATCCTAATACGCCAAATATGAGCATAAATAATCCCATTCTTCAACCGGTCTTCCTCAGAGAAACCAACACACACCCACTACAAGGAAGGTAGCTAGATTAAAAGAAGGGCACCCGCACAAAACCCTTAGACACAGAGTTTTACAGGCCAACACCCATCATCAACCACAACATCATCTTCAGAAAATTCCACAGAGGATCCACCTCCATGTTGGAATCAATGAACACTGAGAGGGGGGTGAATTAGTGTTCTACAATTTTTAACTTTATTAATCCGATTCTTAAAGTACTGATAACATTCAACCAAAATGAAGATGCATGAACATAAGAAAAATAACCACAACACCATAACACAAGGATTTTTATGTGGAAACCTTGTTAGGGTAAAAACCACAGTGGAGGTCAATCCACAATATTGTTTGAGTATACTCAAAATGAAAGTTTACAAAATGGGAATGCACTTGCATTCAGGCACACTGCCTAGAGCTCACTGCTCAAAAACTGAGAGGCTTACTACCTTATAAAAGTTTGAATAACTTCCAAAGGATTTGAACTGAGAAACTAGCATCTACAAATGTCTGATTATAGTCCTGGTTAGGCTCATTGATTGAATTCTAGACCTTCTGACTGATTCTGCACTTCTGCTCTATTCTACTTCAACTCGCATAAAAAATCCTTAATGCACAAGTGAAACTATGCATAATCGCTCTACTAACCTTTTGACATTCGCAACATACATCAACTCACTTCTAGAGCATATCAAAATGATACAATCGATCACTTATATATATCTACTACCAACGATTTAATCGCTTCATGTCGGCTTCAACAAAATGAGAAATATTTACAAATTGTCAGCTCAAATCATGCATAATATTCAATACGCATCCAAAAAAGTTGGCCACAACATAGTGAGGACCCAAATAAAATTTCTCAAACACAAAAATACTTAAACAATAACTCCTCAAATATTCGCGACACGCTACATTTACCAAGTTGTCCTTCATACACTAATGAACAGAAAATTAGTCAACCGGATCTTCTAATTTACACTCAAATCGATATGAGGCATCAAGATTTTCAGATAACACAAATCATGCATTGAAAAATCCTCCCTAAGTTCCACAACACAAAATAATAACAAAAAAATTGCATATGAATCGAAGAACACAAATCTCCTGGATGCTCTGTTCTAGCTTAACAGATAATTACTGATCTTCAATCTGTCTACTGGTATGATCAAATGATGATGTGTGGATCGACTTACTAACAAGGGTTTCCATCAATGACAACATCAAAAAACATGTGCAGTGTCTCTTGCCAACAATATACCCCTTTGGTATTGATGGCAACACTTGGTGAAAAATGACTAAGTGTCAGATCAATACCAACATAAATACACTACCAACCAAAACTCCAAAAAGATCTTCATCCATATCTCAAAACTACAACCCCCCCTTAAATGAATATACATTTTTCACTATTCTATTCTCCCCCTTTGACATCAATAGAAAAGATGGGGAATCTGCATACACAACTTCTATAAACAAACAAAAACTTCAAACTACATTTGTACAAACTTGTTTCAACAACTTACACAAACTTGAAAATATCTGCAAAATTGGTCTTCAACAGGTTCAAGCTTGTGTCCCAACCCTTCTTGAGACTCTCCAAAATAGTCATGTGACCACAAAGTAAATAAGATTGCATTTCTATAGATTCAAGGTTCACTGGATCACTGACTTCCATAACATCTTGAGCTTCTTTCAAAGCATTCAACATAGTTTCCATCTTCAGACCAATTAGACCTCTAAGTTCACAAGATCTTTCCACAACTCTGTCATTATCATGCTTCAAACTCTTTATCTTGTCAATTAGGGATATAACTTGAATTTCTTGCTCACCAATAGAAAAAGTTAAAGGATCAAAAGTATTAGAAATAATAGCTAACTATTTCTCGTGATCCTTAATCTTCTTCTCATTGTCCTCAGTAAGTTTAGACAAAGACAAATGTGACTTATAGATCTTTCCACCTTCAGATAGTGCACTTTGAACATTCTTCACAAAGGTAACTAACAGAGATTTATCATTAGCTATCATTCCTTTCAATCTACTGAACCTTTTGACATCAAATTCCTTTTGTACCTTGACCACAACTGACTTCTCAAGTGACTCAAAATGAGTACTTATAGAATTAATAAGCTTCTTCAGCTCACCGGAGGAAGAACGAGATGGATCCTTAACATGAGTAGGTATGATCTTATCCAAAATACCAGATGCAAGATTTAATAACTCACTATCCTCGATGTGAGACTTCAGAATTTCTTCCCTAGCCTTAGCCTGTGTAAATGATGCAACTTTCATTTTCTGAATTGGGGACAAAGTAGAAAAATGAATAGGACCTTCTCCCAACTCAAGGTCGAATTCTTCCTGTTATTCTTCTAGAATTTTCTTCACTACCTCTGTAGTGTGTCTTGCTTCCACATGAACTTCCTTAACTTCAACCTTATTTTCCTTAACCACTATTTCCTTAGCCACAAATTTTTGCTTGTCTTTTGGAATTTCAGTTTCTTCAACTGATATCTTCTTTTCTTCAATTGACACAACTTTAGGAGCTTCAGTCTCCATAGGTACTTCTGTATCATGCAAATTAGGAGGAATTTGAGTGTCCTCAATTGTAACTTCTTCATTTACCTCTTCATCCACTGGACCAGATGAGATATCTTCAACATGCACTTCTTTAGAGACAACATTAATTATGTTCTTTAATAAAACTTCCTTCAGAATTGTTTCAGTTTCTTTTGCTACCTCTTCAATCCTACCAATCATAAGTTTGTTAACTATTGTTTTTCTCTTGAAATCTCTTTTTGCTTTATTTAGGATTGACTCCATCTCCTCAATAGACATTACCGGACATAGATCTACAAGAATATGTTCTCTCAACTACTCTTCTTCAGTTCTAGCACTAACTCTCCTCATCTCCAAAATTTCATACAGTTCTCTAGGCAACTATGCCATTATCTCAACAAGATTCATATTGAAATTGTTCAAATACATTATTGTAGCCTCTTCAAGAAATATTTGACCAAAATTATCAAAGGTACCATACATTTCACATAGGCACTTGGGATTACCATCCTTGATTATGCCTTTCTCAACTTCCTCTAAGACATACCTGGTATGTCAGTTTTCACCTTCTTCTTTGCTTTCTCTTTTTCATCAAAGGGCTTGTCCTTAGTGACTGTTGTTGCTTGGGTGCCCATATGCTTTATTTCTCTAACTTCATCATCAGATTTTTTCTCTTCATCTTCTGGAACAAATACATACACTCTTGTCCTCTTATCCTTCTTCCTCTTACTGGATGCCTTTACTTGATTTTTTACAAGGGCTGACTTCTTTGCATGACCGGATAAGGGTGCAGAGCTCCTTGTTGATCTAGTTCAAGTAGAGGATGTTGTTAGACTAGCAGATTTAGTTCTAACAGGCTCTTTTTTAGCTTCAACTTGTTCTCTCTTCCTTATGGCTTCTCTTACAGCTTCTGCAGATATACCCATGCCCTCTGCACATACTTCCACTTCTTTCCTTACTCTCTGAACTATCATTGGTTTCTTCAAATGCTCATGGAATTGCATATTATTTTTTGCATATGTTCCAAACCTCTCTTCAGACTGATCCAAGGGCTTACTCAACAAATTTTGTGCATATAGTTCCAATATGCTCTCCTCAACTTCATAACCCATTGGCATAATCCAAACCATTCTAGGATTTGTAGCTTCCATCAAGCATTGATCAATGTCAACCATAAAACAAATTGAGTCCTTGTACTTCTCCACAATAGAAGTAGGAATTATCTCTCTTGCTTACATCTCATTCTGAAAATTCTTGAAATATCCCCAGATAACAATTTTTCTTATCTTACTATCACCAATTCCATACAAGATATCTCTAATCTGAATAGCTACAGGCTTATCACTTTTCCAATGCACTTTCCCAACTCCTGGAACTTCATTCATGAAATAAAAGAATAAGAACAACAATCAATTACCATATTTAAAGGAATTATTCTTGTATTTCTTGATCTTACCAAGATTCTCCATAAGCTAACTTCGAAGCAACTCACATAAATCATACTTTGCATTCTCCTTCACCATCTGATATGTTACATATATGGTTGTGTTGGATAGAAAATTTTCTCGACTGGAATGATATATCTTGTAACCAATGACCATCGAGGAAAATTTCACACCCACATCAATAATATCATCAACTATCATAGCTCTTTTATCAAATATTGAACCAGTTGCATCAATGACTGTCTTATTCTTCACAAACTTCAAGATCGGCAATCCACTAGAGGAATTTAAACCTATAGTAGCACTTATGGCTTCTTTTGTAATCTTGAAAGGTCGACTCAACCACATAAATTCAACATGAACTCAACTCAAGATATACCAGACCCATTCGTTTTCATTAAACACAGGGAATTTCACAATCTACGTGAATTTCTTCTCCTCTAGGATTTTGAATTTGGGCTTAATACATAAATCCTCTCCAACAATGTGATTGGAATACAAATTCAACAACTGCGAGCTCCCTAATTCCTCAATATTAGCATGAATGTATGTCCTAATGTATTTAATATGCTAGAAATCGTGTGAAATAGACAAAAATGCACCTAAGGGCTCGGTCTCAACATATTTGAAAGGATGCAACTTGAATTTCGGACGGGGTCTATCTTTGACTTCAACTACCAATGGAGTAGCCATTTTCACAAATTCACAAGTTTACAAGTTTTCTTGATAAATAATTTTTTTCCAGATTAGGGTTTGATCTTCGAATCACCTTCACACTTGAATCCTCCCAAATTTTGCCAAAGTTTACTTTAGAGCTCTCCAAACTTCTTCTTCTCAAAATGAAAAGTGACAAATGAAAGATAGAAATGACCTTTTATCATTCACACACCTAACCTTTTTGACGCAATAAATTCTTTTTCCCTTACTCATCTAGATAACTTGTTTCCATACACTGTGAGAGATAATTATGTAGTGCCCCTCTAGTCGTTGCTGCTATGTGTTTAGATTTGTTTATGTTGTTAGACAATACCTTTACTATGATAGACCTTGATATTTGTTATTGTTTATGATCGCTGGCTTTAGAGTGATGTGGACGCTATTCTGTGATGAGATGATGCATTATATGGATGTTATGTTTCATGTTATGCTTTTGATTAGCATAGTTGTTAATATTGATATATGTTTATCTGTTGATTAATGATGCTTTACTTTCGTCAGTCTTGATGTGACTTTATAGGTGAAGGAGATGGGATTACATCACTCGCATGCAAGCGCCCTGTAATTATGTGATCTCTTTTCACGGTGTGACTAGTATGTTTATCCATGTACAACATTCATTTTGATTACAGGATTGCAGGTACAAGACGTCATCTCCACCTAGTTTCACAGGTTTGAGCATGTCCATATCCCAACAGTATTGTTGATTGGGAGATAGTAACGAGGTTCCCTTGTCAAACCACAACCATGTCATAGTGTGTCATCAGTTTGTGTCTGGTATGTTGTTGAGTCATGTAGTCTTTGGTGTTTTAATAATTTGTTATCGGTGGGAAGTATATGTGAAAATTAATATTTAAGTGGTGGAAATGTTAATTTATGTATTTAGATTAAAATTGTTATTTAATTTAGTTAATTTAATTTTATTCATTTAGTAAAGTAATTTAATTCTAGTGGTTAAATTTATTTTATTAAGTCAATAAACTAATTAATTAAATTTATTTTGTTGAGTAAATAAATTGATTAATTAAACTTATGTTGTTGATTAAATAAATTAAATAATTAAATCTTAGTGAATTGATAAATTAGTTAATTAAATTATAGTTATTGATTAAATAAATTAAATAGTTAAAGTTGTTTTGAAAAATGCATAAATTAAAATATTTAAATTTAGTTGAAATGAATTTTGTTTTAAATCATTTAAAAGGAAAAATATCTTGTGAATGCATGAAAAATATCTATGGTGGTTAAAAGGGAGGTATTTGTGAAATTTTGACTAAGTGTGGAGGAAAGGAATGCAGATATTTATATTTTTGGAAAAAGAAAATATCTTTAATTTTCTTTTTGGTTGCAAAAATAGAAGAGGGTTTTTCTTTGTAGTGGGGATTTTGGATTTTTAAAAGTGGAGATTTTGGAAGGAAGGAAAATTGGATCTTGCAGGGAAGCTCAACCCCAATTCTCAATTTCTTCAAACTTCAGAAAATCGGTTTTTTATTTCTTTATTGTTAGAAGCTTTGATTTTTAATTTTGAAGATGTTTGTAAAACTTGCTGTAAATTTTTAAAAATCTTTGTAGAAAAATGGAGAAAACAACATAAATTCTGGAAAAACAAATTTTAACAATAGAAAATTGAAAGAGGAACAAAAGAAATTAGAAAACCTCGTGTTTAGATTTGGAAATTTCCATTATAATCTAGAAATGGAAATTAAGAATTTGTGATTGAAAATGCTTTTTGTTGTAGTTAATTCTATAGAAAATTTGCCCAATTTGGCTGTAAAATGGATATTTTATTGTATATATATATTATGTTAATATATATATACACATATTTTTTATATATAAAATTTATAAATTGTTATGCTAGGGAAATTTCTCTGAAAATTTATGTGAAATTTGTATCAGGGAAATTATTTAATTTTTGTATTAAAAAAAATTAGTTTTGAATTTCTGGAAAAATCATCGTACGACGAAACGAAACCATGGAGACAGGGGAATTTTTTTTTTAATAAAAATTTAAATGTAAAATTTAGGGGGCTAGGGGAGCTACCCCCACAGCCGCCCCCATTATGGGAGGCGCTGTGGAGGCAACGACCCCCATAAGGGGGAGGCTATGTAGCAGCACCCACAATAGGGGCAGGGTTTGACCTTGCGTCCCTGTGGGAATTCATTTTCTATTTTTAAAATAGTTTTTTTTTACATATAATATAAAATATAAATTTATATATATATATATATATATATATATATATATATATATATATGTATTAGTTTATTTATTTAGTTAATAATATATGGATAATGTGCATATGGCTAAATAAATGAATATTTAAATGCGAGAAATGGATATTAAATTTATGTAGAAACATTTTTCTTATTTAAATGAATATTTAATTAATAGAGATGTATATGTTCAAATATTTATTTTATAATGAAATGATTTCTATGGGTAAATGGGATTCTTATACTTAAATATTATTGGGAAACTGAAGTAAACCTATAGATTTAAATTTATTATTGCTTGTCAAATGCCCAAGTAGTTATTTAATAAGGGAATGATTTTAAGGGAAATGATTATCTGTTTTAAATGAAATGGAAATTTTTAAGAAAACGATTTTATGATAGTTTAAATATTATTTGGTTGCAAACAAATTTATGATAAGACTAGTAATTTTCATGTAATGTGTAATTGGGGAATTATAGAATTAAACAATTAGTTATGATTTATTCTTATCTTATGAATAAAATTGTCTCAAATTAGAAATAATTGAGCAAAGTATTATTGTTGAAATTAGATTTAGGAAATCCGAATATTAGATGTTTTATTTGCCTGAGTTGTTTTAACTTGTGTTTCTTCTATTATGTCTATTTGGAAAAATGGGCTAATCGAGTGAGTAAGTCTTCCAGAGGAGTTATTCTATGTTGGGATGTTTTATGTGATGGTTTGATTTGTGATTTGCTTTGGGTAGTGCACGTGGATTTAGTTATTTGAGCACCTGGTTACTATGAACGGGTTGTGTGAGCTTATGTCTTAAGGTTGATATTTGTTATCATTTTTGTGCATCTAGTCTACCCATGGTATTGTGGATTTGAATCGTGTGTTGTCAATAGGAGAGTGGCTCTTTGTGGGGGTCCGACACACAAAGGGGCGCCAGGGTAACTCACTTAGGGTTTAATTAAGTGATAACTTAAAAATAATTAATGAAAAACTTTCAGACTAATTAAGATAATGAATGCCTCCCATGACTCATGCGCTTATTAAGGCTTGAGATAAGACGAGAAGCATAGTTTGTATGAGGGTCTGGCAGCCGGTAGAGGCAAGCCAGGGTAACCCAAGATGGGGGTCCGGTAGCCTAGGAAGGTTGAGCCAGGGTAACTCATAGAAATTATGTGTGACACTCTTCCTATGACAATCGTCAGTTAGATTGTTGTATTGTGCAGTTGATCATTGTTATCTTGAAGCATTGTAGCCATTTTGTAAGTTCGTACTTGAGTATTTTAGTATTGTTTTTCCTATGTCTAGAGGTTGTAGGCTTTTCCTTGGAAAATTTTTACTATCTCCTAGCACGAGGGTTGGTCCTTCGGGTACCACATAGTTGGATGGAACATGCACCTTACACCGTTGGGTCCCCAATTATTTTTTGTGATGACGAGTACTTCATGATTGGAGAGTTCGTGTGTACCAGTGAAATTTGTAATTCTATCATGTTCTCTTTTGTATCATTTGGATACCTTGTATTTGTATCACTCCTCAATTGTATTCGAGGAGAATCTTTGTACTATGTAATTGTAGCATTTTTTGTATAAACTATCTCATTTGGAAATGAGATGTAATTATAATATTGAATGGATGCAATGTATGTATGGATCATTATTGTAATTTATAGCTTAAGTGATGCATTTTAATGTTAATAGATGTATGATCTTTAATTCATAAGTAATAATCTTATGTTACATTTAGTAACTTTTGTTAGTAATGGGTATTGTATGTAAGTGTCATCATGTACCTTAGAGAATGTATGTGTAAATGTAGTTTACTTTACTTGTTTAATTACACTTAAAAAAAAAAAAATTGTTCGCTTCCATTATGTTTGTAACATTCTCTAGGTTTTCATGGTGGGCATTACAAATTCTTCTGCGGACCTTCAATTCTACATAAATACACTCTCTGACTGTTCAATAGCATCTGTACATCATCAATGAAATCACAACACTCATCCACATTTCGGTGTCAATTATCGACAGGGGGGTTAAATGATTTTCTTTTGATAGCTCCCCCTAGTCCAGAGGTCTTAATCTAATTCCCAGAGGAATTACTAGAAGTTGATTCTAGCGCTGGCTCATTTCTTGCAACAGAGGGACTCTTCTTTACCCATGTCTTCTTCATTTGCTTCTTGATCTCATCTGTAGTAATTTTCCCTTTTCCTTTTTCATCCTTCTGCATGTTTCTTCTTTGATTTACTGAACCTCTTTTGCAAAATCTAGCAATATGACCGATTTTGTTGCAATTGTAGCACACCACATTTCTTTGTCCATACTAGTTATTCCACTGATTTTCTCTGGATCTACACTGGTTAGCAATATGGCCAAATTTATTGCATGCATAGCATCTAACATCTCTATAAAAGTTGTTTATCATGTTTATGCATTCATTTGACTTATGACCATACTTGTTATAGTTAAAGCACTGACCAGAGAATGATGGACCACTTGAATTCATTCTACTCCTACATTGAGCTGCCATATGACCAAATTTATTGCAAACATAACAGTTACCATTAAATATTTGAGCATTAGGTTGTCTTACCGGATATCTTTCAGGTTGATTCATTTGATTTCCTTGTCTAAATCTCCTTTGTCCAAATCCAGAACTTTCTCCTTTCTCATATCCAAGTCCTCGCTTGTCACCATCAGTCCTCTAACTTTTAATCGGTTCATCAAGCTTGGCTGAGCTAATATTGAACTTCTTCTTGAATTCATTTTTCGTAGCAAGTTCATCTCTAAGATCATCAATCTGCTTTTCAATCTCTTCTTCATTGTGTTTGGATTAATCTAACTCAAGTTCCAACTGAATGAATCCATCAGTAATTCAGCTGCATTCTTCAGATTTATTTTTCAAGGATTGAGCAAGCTTTTCTTCATTCTTCTTCCTATCTTCAATCTCCTTGGTCATCCTCATCATAATAGATTCCATCTCATGCTTCAAAACTACATTATCCCTGAAAAAAATTCACATTCTTCTGTCTTTTCCTTTAGGGCTTGACTCAGTTGTTCATATATAATGCGTTTACTGTCTTCCTGCTTGATCTGATCACAAAGTTCCCTTCTCTTTTGCCTAGAATTATTGATTTTTTCTTTCAATGACTCAATGAATCTCTCAACATTCATGAGATTTTCTTGTAATTCTCAGACTTCAGATTTTGACTGATCAAGATCATCTAGGGCCACCATAAGTGGTTGTTGAAGACTACTTGAATCCATTGAAATACTTTCCAAGATCTTCCTCAAGCTTTTAAACTTCTTCTGAGAAACCTTACTCTGATACCAATTGTTGGAATCAAGGAACACTGAGAGGGGGGGTGAATCAATGTTCTACAATTTTTAACTTTATTAATCTGATTCTTAAAGTACTGATAACATTCAACCAAAATAAAGATGCATGAACATAAGACAAATAACCACAACACCATAACACAAGGATTTTTACGTGGAAACCCTATTAGGGGAAAAACCATGGTGGAGGTCAATCCACAATATTGTTTGAGTATACTCAAAATGAAAGTTTACAAAATGGGAATGCACTTGCATTCAGGCAGACTTCCTAGAGTTCACTGCTCAAAAACTGAGAGGCTTATTGCATTACAAAAGTTTGGATAACTTCCAAAGGATTTGAACTGAGAAACTAGCATCTACAAATGCCTATTACAGTTTCAGTTAGGCTCATCAATTGAATTTTGGACCTTCTGACTGATTTTGCACTTCTACTATGTTCTGCTTCAACTTGCATCAAAAATTCTTAATGCACAAGTGAAACTATGCATAATCGCTCTACTGAACTTTTGAAATTCGTAACATACATCAACTCACTTCTAGTATATATCAAAATGATACAATCAATCACTTATATATATCCACTACTAAGGATTTAATTGCTTCATGTCAGCTTCAAAAAAATGAGAAATATTTACAAACTGTCAGCTCAAATCAGGTATAATATTCAATGCACATCCACAAAAGTCGGCCACAACATAGTGAGGACCCAAATCAAATTGCTCGAACACAAAAATACTTAAACAATAACTCCTCAAATATTTGTGACATGCTACATTTACCAAGTCAGCCTTCATACACTGATGAACAAAAATTAGTCAACTGGATCTTCTAACTTACACTCAAATCAATACGAGGCATCAAGATTTACAGATAACACAAATCATGCATCTAACAATCCTCCTTGAGTTCCACAACACAAAAAATAACAAAAAATTTGCATATGAATCGAAGAACAAAAATCTCTCGGATGCTTTGTTCTAGCTTAACATATAATCACTGATCTTCAATCTATCTATCGGTATGATCAAATGATGATGTGCGGATCGACTTAATGACAAGGGTTGCCATCAATGACAACACCAAAAAAAATGTGCAGTGTCTCTTTCCAACACTCCAAGGCCACTTCCATCACATAGACGAAGGATGGAAGTAGAACATCCACCATTCAGATCATCATCCTCATCACTATCGGCATTGTCTATAGAATTCAAACTACAGTCTCCTACCCGAACCCCACCTAATGCCATTGTTGGAGGAATTTAAACACAATAGACTAGTTACTCATAGATGTAATAATATTTCTTTCTATTAATAAATAATTATCATTTTTAAAAATAAATTCTTTTATTATTTTCTTGTGTTGAATCTTTTTTATGATTACAAGTATTGTATATTTTTTGTTCTTTAGTGGACCAACTATGACTAGATCAAATCATATCAAATCATATCAAATCAAGTTGTACCTTAGAACTATGACAAAGTTGATTCCTCAACCCTACAACTCTCAAGGATCACCTACAATCAAACACTTTTCATACAAAGAGAGAAAACCAAAGCTATGTAGGCCAAGAGCTATTGATCCAAAAAAGCAAGAATCATTTTGAATGTGCAATCCTTGATCTTAGATTGATATAATAATGAATCCTTATAAAGAAAAGAAAAAAAAACCATAGAGAAACCCTAGATAAGGATAAAATAGATCATGACATGTGTGATCTTATGACTTGACACAAAAAGACACATGAATTAATTAATCTTAAGATGCTAGTGTAAAAAGGGACCTAACTAATTAAATAATTAATTAAGTAAATACCCCTTTACTCTAACACACCCCTTAAGTGCAACTTAGGAAGAAGCTAAAACCTCTAAATGATGAATGCATAAAAAAATGGGTCCTGAAAACTAATCCTAATGAGGTACCCATGTACAAATGAAAATATTTCTCTTAACCATAGAAAAATGAGAAAACCTCATGGGAAAAATTTCTCTCCAAAAGAGAGAAAGGTATGAAGGACTAAAAACCTCCAAAACAATGTTCCAAAAATAATAGGAACATGAAGAACACCACTGAAGCATAAAGATAGATACTATGAACAAATATCAAAAGATGACTACTATAGTGCTAAAATTGAAGAACTTCGTTTGAAATCAAGATGAAGATTAGGATCAAGAAAAAAAAACCTACATGAGTGTCCCCAATGAAACTACTTTAATGTTGATTAGATGGAAAACAAAGGCAACGATTTGATAGTTGAATATATTGATGGAAAATCAACCTATATGAGTGAGCCTAATGATGCTAGTCAACTAATATAGATAATACTACAAGTCAAAAATATATGTGCCAATAGTTAAATAAACTGATCAACTGAGGATGAAAGGTAGCCTCCATAAAATAAGAATACAAGAGGGTATGTATGGTAAGTGTTCCATCTCATTGAAATGTATGGGAAACCAATATTTGTTGCATTTTCCTAGTACATATGAACAAAAAATAGATACATAGCTCAATTCAAATTGAAACCAAGAATTAGCACCAATAGTATGAAACAACCCATAATGCTAAAAAGGGAGAGGGATGTCAGGTCAAATAGAACTATTTTTTATAATGTAGAGCATGAAAGGAGAAGATATATTAGGAAAACATGCACAAGAGAGTACCTACAACTAAAAAGGGGTGTACAAAACAAATTGCACATGCATGAAGGTAGACAAGGTTGTGTTTGCAAGTTCATAATTAAGAAAGCACACACATAAAACCTCCCATGACAATTTATAAATGAGTGTGAGTATAAAGTATGAAAAAAAAATATATAAATCTTCAAAAATTACACAATAGAGTTGCAATTTTTCTTAGCACATCTACAAATGAAAAAGTGCGTTCAAAAGATGCCTATAATGCCTAAAAATGACATACTAGAAATATATATAGAATAATTCAAATGAAGTCATTTCACACAAACAAAAACTTTCCAATTGCCAAAATTTTCAAGTAATCAACTTGTATGTGAAATAATGACAAATTGAATTAAAGATTCATTTGGCATAATATGGAAAAACTATATGGATAATTGTGAAAATCTTTGAAATGTCCTTCCAATGTCACAAAAATCATGAAAATTGGAGTTCTAGGAAAAAAATTATGATCTTAGGAACCAAAAAGGTAGATCTAACTTTGATAGGTGATATAATATACCAGTAACAAAATTTGACAAAAATTACCGTGCCACTAGATAGTGCTTATAACTAGTTTTTTGATGATATCTTATTTTCCAAAATTTGACATTGTATGTCCAAGTTATGCCAAAAAGAAAAAAATAGCTCCTTTAGGATAGATTTAGAGTTTGTGTGGTAGGCTAGGTGCAACTGTTGATGTCATGGTGATGTTAAAAAATTAAATATGCTACAATGAACATAATATTCCTTGCATGATAGAAATTCTAGTTTATTGAAAAACCACGTAGATGCCACAAAACTACAAAAAATAGCCAAAAAATGTTTTGAAAAATCATAGGTGAGTGCTATAATGTCATTTGGTGAGGAAATGGAAAACTACCTATATGAATTTCATTGAAATGAATTAAATATTTTAGATTCGTATGTTTTTCTATGAGTATTTTTTTTGTTTGAAGAGGTTAAACATTTTAGTGGTGATTGTGAAGATCAAAACCTTGATTCGAGGTCTTGGTTTTCGGCTACATCAAATGGTATCAGAGTAGGTTGATCTTGTTGGGGTGTTAAATGTGTTGAGTATGAGTTTGTTGCAAGAGCTTGTTTTGGTGAAGAGTGAAGTGGTGAAGTTGCAAGAGAGAGAGTTGTGAGAAAGTAGTTTGTTGTAGGGAGGACATGTGACTGCAGAGGGTTGATACCCTGAAGTAAGAGAGATTGTTGCAAGGAGGACTTGTAACTGTAGAGGAACTTGTGAGTCTCTGAAAATGGCTTTGAAAAAGAAGACAAGATGGGTCACTAGAAGACCCATGAGGATGTTATTTTGGGAAGAGTATTGGGAAAAATTGAGAGAAAAAAAGCTCTTTGCAGAGTTGAAAAAGATAGAAGTGAGATTGGATGTCCTTGAGGAAAGCTTGGGAATGAAGAAGCAAGCTATAGTTGAGGAAGATCAAAAAATAGATGAAGTTGAGTTTAATTGTTTGTTTCATGAAAAATTTGCAAGTAATGATTTATGTGCAAGAGATGAAGGAAAATAAGTTGTACTAGAGGACAACAAAGAGAAGAAAGAGGAAAATCAAAGGTTTGACAAAGAGTACAGTGAAAAGGAGAATGTTGAAGTGCAGTGTTGCAACCCTATGGTGGAAAGAGTATGGAAAGAAAATCATATGGTAGCAACCCACACAAATGCAAATGAAAGGAAGCAAGGAAAGAAGAAAGGAACAAAGAAAGAATGGAGAAAGAAAGAAGTAGCAGCAGATGTGCATCTTTTTTATAACATAAAAGAAAATAAAAATGAAGTTGCATGCACAAGAAAAGAGGTTGCAACAACAAAAACAAAGGTATTATCTCCTTCATTTGAGTTCTGCAAAGTAAATATTGATTTGTATGAAGAAAAGACAAAATAATATGGTGATTGTGAAGTTGGGGCAGAAATAGAGAAGCAAGAAAATATCCAAGTAAATAGTCATCCATATGATATTTGTGAAAGAAAATTTGATTTGAAAGAGATACATGAATTTGTGCATGAAAAAGATAGTATTGTTGTAGAAGATAACCATGAAGTTGCAACGAAGTTTGGTCCATTGAAGGACTTGGAAACACTATTTTTTTTGGGAAAACAAAGTGAAAAAGAGTCTATGGAGAAGATAGTGAATAAGGAAATTGAAAGAGTAGTAGAAAATGAAGAAGGTGACTTATTAATACAGATTGCAACAGTAGAGAAGGAGTGTCTTGTGTTAACAACAGGTGAAACAAAAGTTGCAAAAAATATTGAGGTAAAGTTTGAATTTTTAGAATTATTTGTTGATAAAGAAGAGGTTGATTTATATGAAAATGACATGGTTTACAATAATGGATATGAGATTGATACACTAGTAGGGAAAGAGGAGAAGATTGAGATATTTGTTGATTTTTTAAAATTTGTTGAAGTTGATGTTCAAAATGATTTGTATTTTGATGAATTGGTGAAAGAAAGTGAAATGGAAAAGATGGTTAGGATCAGAAATAGTAGGTCACAAAATGAAGAACAACAAGGTATGATAAATTTTGTTGACATAGAAGAAGAGGAAGATGAAAGAAGACAAGGTGTGAAAGCGGTGCAAATAGAATTCTTTGATTTCTATGAATTTTTCAATGGTAATTTGTATGCAGGTGTTGACAGTGAAGAAGTAAGGTGGAAAGAACAACATTGGTATTTTGAAATAAATTTTATGAGGGGGAGAAAGAGAGGAAAGATGAAGGAAGGAGAAGATAGGAAGTTTCAAAGCATGGTGAAGAAAAAGAAACAGTAGATAAGGAGGAAAGATGGTTGAAGAACAAGCACCAAATTTTTAAATGTTCATGAGCTCCAACTCATGGAAAATTTCTTCTTACCCCAGATGTTTGATGTAGGAGCATCCAAGGGTGCCAAGCAATCCTATATCCCCAAAAATATTTTATTTTAATTTTGCTTTTTCTATGTGGTTTCTTGTTGCAAGCAACCTTTCAACACTTGATTTGGGGACACTTTGAGCATAAAAAATATTATTTATTAATTTTTTTGGGTAGTTTAATGCTTAAATATTATATTTGGGAAATAATTGTAGTCAAATATTTGCAACTAGTATTTTATTTATTGGCTTAAAATCTGTAGTTTGGTGGTGTTGTTAGCTACACATTTAATGTGCTTAGAAATCCAAAAGAAATGAAATTTGAAAAAAACCCAACTCCCCAAAGTTGGAATTTAAAATATTTAATGATGTAAATTAACATTGGGCTCAAAATAAAAATCCCATATGTTGTTGAAAAATTAATTGGGCACCATACATGTTGCAGTAGAGGTTACATGTAGTAGGGGTTACAGTCATGCATTTTTTTTTCAATAATTGCAGGAGGTTTTCAAGACCATATTGGGAGTGGTTTTAAAATTAATTTGCAGCTCCAGATGTGAAAATCCAATTCCCAAGAATAGAGAAATATAAATCTTGAAGGGGCTGCAGCAATGAAGATGGGGGAAACCATTGTTCAGAAATGAGATTTTTGAGATTTTGAGTCAAAAATTAGTATGGTATTGTTGATAGAAAAAAATATAGTGGTCTTGTATTATTGTAGATGAAGGTGTGATGTTCTATTATACAAGTTTTCAGGATAAATAAAAGAGGTTTGCATATTCAAAATAATTTCCAAAATGTGTTTTTTTCAAGAAATTTTTGTGCACATTTGCAACAATTTAAATAATTTGAATTTCATACCATTTTGGATTCATATGTTTTTATATGTGTATTTTTTTTGTTTGAAGAGGTTAAACATTTGAGTGGTAGCTACAAAGATCAACACCTCGAATCGGGGTCTTGGTTTTCGATTGCATCACACAGGTTGCTAGTGTGGATTTGGATGTCAATCACAATAAAATGGGTCAACCATATAAAAAATCAATCATAGAATTTGAAAAAAACCACCACAAAAAATGAAAAATACCCATCTTAAACAAAATATGTCCATCTATTTTTGTAAAATTTAATCGAAAAACATATGAAATGTCAAAAAATGTAGGAAATCACTAGAATGAGCTAGAAATTATAGATGCAAGTGCTATATAGAGAGGGTATGGATTTGTACAATGTTAAGGATCCATACGATTGTATGGATTTCGTATGACATATATTTTTACCTTAAAAATTTGTCTAATCCACAAAAAAAATGCTTTTTTAACTACTCAGATTTCATTTTTTTAACTATGCAGATACCAACACTATCAACACCTCTTCAGATCCGCAAGACCAAAAACAAAATTGTGGAGAAATGTAGAGCAAACATATTTCTCCTAGACACCTCTGTAATACACTGTTCCCACACTGGTAAACACAATTTCTTCTATACAATGAATCAATACACCAATTTTTGAATACAATACCTCTAAACACCTCTTATCAACATATCTAAAACACACAAGTTGATCTTCAACCTAGAAGAAACGCAGTGCAACACTAGAACACTAATCTGCAACCCAAAATAACACTGCAACACACTGTTTCCCTATTTTATCATTTTTTCTCAAAAGCACTTGGAAACCAAGCATTTGAGACACATCTTCATCACTTTCAGTACTTCCTCATCACCACCAAGCCAACTACAACATAGCAACTCAAACATATATGCATAGACAAAAGATTATCAAAGAAACACTAGAAGTTTACACCAATAGCTTACTAATGACAACATAATACAACTAATCAAAGCATCATCAACAACTACACATACTCTTGCAACCATCTTCTTCTCATACAATTGACACCAATGACAACATAGGCTTATTGAAATCAATGACAACACCAATTTTCTCATACTTGCAACAATCTCCCCCTTTGTCATTTATGGAAACACATGATGTGAAAAAACATCAACAACAAACAGCTTTGCTCCATACCTATTTCCTTTTCTCTTTTCTCATTACTCATTCTCCCTTATTCAACTATAGTGTTTTCTTCCCCTTTCTCAACTAACAACTAAACATTTTTCACATGATTCTTTCTACCCATTAACTGTCTTCTTTTTCACATGTCTTATTCCCCCCTTTAACATCAATGGCAAAGGATAAAGGATTTGCATCACTTAAGTTTTTCCTTTGACATCAATCAACCTTCTTACAACTATTCTACAACTTTTATTCCTTTACCGCTTTGCATAATCCCCCTTAGGAGTACACACACCATACTACACTAATCAACAATTACTGCATAATGACAACACATACTACCCTTGATTGTAACAAACAACAATGTCACTACCTACTCCCCCAAAGAGGTAGCCGCCAACATCAGTCTAGACAAAAGAATGGATCTTAAAATTCATTGGATTGATGCATCTCCTTATGCGTCTAGTTCAAAGAAGGAGGGGAAATAACCCCCAACTTCTCTTGAAAAAACTCAAATGTATCCTTAGGAAGAACCTTATTGAATATATCAACAACCTAATCCTTTGTAGGCACATACTCAAGCTTAAATTTAATTTCTACAACCTTCTCTCTTAGAAAGTGATACCGGATTGAGATATGTTTTGTCCTTGAATGCATTACCAAATTCTTTGAAATATTGATAGCACTTGTATTATCAAAAAAGATGGAAATTGGTCCATCATATACCACCCTAATATCCTTCAATGTTTGTCTCATCCTCAACACTTGTGTGCAACAAGATATTGCAATGTACTCTACTTCTATAGTAGATAAAGAAACTGAACCTTGTTTCTTACTTAGCCATGACACTAATTTGCATCCAAGAATGAATGCGCAACCACTTGTACTTTTCTTGTCATCCACCCAATCTGTATCTATGTAGGAACTCAGAGTAAAATTAGTATGCTTTGGATACCATAAGCCATGATCAGAAGTTCCCTTCAAGTATCTGAATATCCTCTTCACTGCTATAACATGTGACTCTCTAAGATCTTCTTGAAATATAGCCATGAGACAAACTGTATGCATGATATCTAGTCTAGTAGCAATTAGATATAGTATTCCACCAATCATTGATCTATACTTTCTCTAATCATCCTTAGGAGACTCATCATTCTTACTCAACTTGCAACTAGTAACCATAGGAGTACACACTGGTTTAGAATCTTCCATTCCAAATTTCTTCAACATTTCTTTGACATACTTTGATTGTGAAATGAAAATAGCTTTATTTTTTTGATTTGTTTGCAATCCAAGGGAGAAATTCATCTCCCCAAACATAGACATTTCAAACTAGATTTATGCATTTCTTCTACAAACTTCTTGCACATATCTTCATTGCCTCCAAATATTATGTTGTCAACATATACAACCACAATCAAGATTTGATCTTTTTCAACTTTAAAGTAAATATTGTTATTTGTAGTACCTTTTTTGAATCCTTGATGTATCAAATACTTATCCAACCTTGCATGCAAATCTCTAGGGGTTTGCTTCAAGTCATACAATGCTTTCTTCAATCTGTAGACCATATTTGATTTATCTAGCAATTGAAATCCTTCTGGTTGTTCTATGTATACCTCTTCTTCCAATTCTCCATTCAAGAAAGTAGACTTCACATCCATTTGATAAAATTTGAAATCCTTATGTGCTAAAAATGCCAAAAACATCTTGATAGCTTCCATTCTTTCCATAGGAGAAAATATCTTTCAAAATCTATTCCTTCAACTTGTAGCCTTTACACACAATCCTTGCCTTGTTCCTTACTACTTCTCCATTCTCATTTAGTTTGTTTCTGAATACCAACTTAGTTCCAATCAAATTTGTTTTTGTTGGTCTTGGGACAAGTTCCCACGTCTGATTCTTCTCAATCTACAATAGTTCTTCTTCCATAGCCTTGATCCAATATTCAACTTTGCATGCCTCAATCACTGTTTTAGGTTAAACTTTAGAAAGTAAACATAGATTTACCTATTCTTCAACAACTTTTTGATGAAAATTCAAGAGCACAAACAACTCAAACAATCTCAACTCAACCAAATTCTCACTTGTCCTTGCAACTAGGACTCAACTTTCCCTCACAAAAGCCTTGTTTCATAACACCAAAACTGAGATTAAGGCATAGAACTTCCTGTTGAATCTTCAAAATACCATAAACAACACAAAATTTACAAACTCAAACACTTTCACCAACTCTTACAACTCAAACATGTAAACTTTCAAAAGTAGACTATCCAAATCAACAACTATGACCATTTAGGCCCCATCAATAAGCAACTTCAAATCCCCAAGCCCATTTTACTTCACCAATGGAACCAACATGTAAAAATATATCTTTAAAACATAATTAGACTATTTCCCAACTTATATTCATGATATTTTATCAAACACCCAAGCTAAACCTTCATTTTGATTCCAAAAGAAGACTGTCATAAAATTGCCTTAATATAACAGTAACAAAAGTAGGCTCTATCACTCATATTATCATCAAATCCTATTTTAAAATGAATCACAATATATTTAACAATATTTTCCAATCAAATTTTCCAAAAAGGATTACCTTTTTTCCACAACAAAGCACTAATCTACACTGTACTCTGTCATTTTCCAGATTTTGCACAATTTACAGACCTAGGGCTTTGTAGAAACTTCCCAAAACCAAACCTTCAGACTTTTCAACTTTGAAATCTTTTAGAACACATCTAAAAATCCTTCTACATCAATTTATAACAATTTTCAACAGTTAAATATTGAGAAACACAATTTTTATTGCATATTGTTACCCTAGATCACGATTTCTACTCGTCTGGTGGAGATTGTCTGTAACTTTTACAAAACTAAATGGTTTTAAATGAAATAAAATGAAAAATAAAATAGATTCACAGGGATTTAATTTCCAAAGGAGGAGGAGAGGATTTATTCACAAAATATGGTCATATGTAGTGGCCTGAAATCAAGAATTTGCATGAAATTAACATATAAACAGGGGTTTTCATTGAATTTCTTGATCCTACATCAATCCCCAACCTTCCTCGAAGTGTGTGAGGCTTTTAAATGCCTTTATAAATCAAATAAAATTCCTCAAACTAACTCTTTAACTACTTTGTCTCTTTACCTTCCACCATCTTACAATCTGTTGCATTTTTACAATATTGCATTGGCAATAATTTGTCAATTTTTGCAACTTTTACATTTTAGACCCAATGACTCCAAAATAACTATAAATGACCTAAAAAAAACTCAAAATGGTATAATATACCTTATTACAACATTAGGACATTGTTTTTAAATCAAAACCTTGAAGTTTCCTCATGGAGGCATATTCTTGCTAGGGTGCACCTGCACCACTTTCCTTCTTGTCAATACACCTTTGTTCTAATCTCCAATGATTTTATTTTCAGAGTGATCCTTTTACACATACTTAGGATTTTTAGGATTCTTTTCCAGAGCTTTGTCCTCTTCAATCTGCATTTTTCTTTCCTCAACTTTTTCTTCATCTCTGCAAGAAGACTCACCTGATTCATATCCATATATCATCATTGAATTCTTTTGCAAATATTCATCAACCTTGACACTTGCACTCTGAATAGTCTTTCTCAATCTCTTACTGTAGCATCGGTAGGATTTTCTTCTAGTAGAGTATCCAAGGTAGATACCTTCATCATGCCTTGCATCAAACTTTCCTAAGTTATCTTCATCTCTTCTAATATAACATTTGCTTCCAAACACTCTGAAGTACTTAATAGTAGGAATCCTTCCATACCATAGCTCGTAGGGAGTCTTTGTGCTATTTTCTCTTTCTCAAACTCTTTAAAGTATATAAGCAATAGTATGAATTGCTTCTCTCTAGTAGACTTACAATATATTTTCCTCTTTCATCATTGTTCTTGCAACTTCTTGAACAACCCTATTCTTTATTTCAATGACTCCATTTTGCTAAGGAGTCATAAGGGTAGACGAGTGCCTCTTTATGCCATGATTCTCACAAAAGATGTTAAACTCATTAGAGGTGAACTCTCCACCTCTATCAGACCTTAAACATTTTTATTTTCATATCCATTTCATTCTCAACCATAACTCTGAATGCTTTAAACCTATCTAAAGCTTATGATTTTTCTTTGAGAAAAGTAACCCATGTCATTCTAGAATAATCATCAATTAATAGCATGAAATACCTATCACCTTGAAGAATTCTTAGTCTTGTAAGGCCACAAAGATCCATATGTACCAATTCCAATAGTCCGATAGTATATTGTTCTTTGACTTTGAAGCTTCTTCTTTCTTACTTTCCAATTTGACATTCTTTACAGGCAACATTGATAGGATTTGTAATATTTAGCAAATCTCTTACAACTTGAATTGAACTGATTCTTACTAAGTTATCAAAATTTATGTGACACATTCTTCTATGACATAGCCAATTTTCATTAATCTGAGTCACAAAGCAGTGAACATTAGCACCCTTAAGCTGGTAGGAATTTCCATCTATTCTTTTTCCAGCAACAATTATAGTTTTGGATCCTTTTCTGATCTCACATCTATCATCCTAAAACATAAGGTTGTATCCTTTTCTACAAATATTTTCAACACTCAATAGGGTATGCCTTAAACCCTTAACATAGTAGACATCTTCAGTATTATGCTTTCCATCAAAACTGATAGAACATTTTCCACTTATCTTAGCAAATGTATCATTACCAAATCTAAAACATCCCCCATCATATTTTTCAAGTTTAATAAACTTACTCTTGTCACCATTCATGTGATTAGAGCATCCACTACTAATGATCCAATAGTTCTTCTCATGTCTAGCATGAAAAGCAGATACCAAAGTACCTTTAGTCTTATCCTTTGTCTCTGGAGGGCTTTCCTTCACACATCTCTCAGAGTTAGCAAAAAAATATTCATCTTTTAAGGCCATGAACAGACATTCATCATCATAAATACTTGCATCTTCTCTAACATAATAACTTTTCTTAATCATCTTACCTTTGTTCTTCTTATTTTTGTTATTCAAATCTTTTTTTAGACATCTTGAAGCATAATGAACTATCTTTCCACAACTGAAACATTTGAAAGACAACTTAGCATTGTACTTACCAATACCCTTCTTCATTCTCCTTACAAAGTTAGCGTCTATATCATCAAGATCCTCTTAATCTGATTCCTTGATCTCCTCTAATTTCCCAGCCTTAAAAGTAGTCTCAGCTTTTGTACCACAATTTATTCCAAATTTTCTCATCTCAAAAGTAGTTAAGGAACCATACAAATGATCTCTGGTATAATGATTCAAATTTATGAATTCTTCAATAGCATAAACTTTATGACTATAAGATTTAGGAAGAGTTCTGAGAATTTTCTTCATCACTTCTGGTTCTTTGAGTTTTCCACCAAGAACTCTGATGGAGCTTACCACTTCATCTACCCTATGCATATAGCTTGTGACATTTTCTTCTTCAAACATCTGCAAGTTCTCAAACATGATCTTCATATTTTGCATACTAGCTTCTTTAACTTTATCATCTCCTTCATAAATGCTTTCTAACTTTTCCCAATTTTGTTTAGCATTTTTCAGACTCATAACTTTCACCAATTCAGAATTTGTAAGACTATTTAAGAGAGCATACCTTTCTTTACCATTGCTTTCATGGGTTTTGATCTCATCAATAGTACTTGGACCATTTGTAGGTTCAGTATATCCAGTCTTAACAAACTTACATACATCATATCCAAGATAAAACAAAAAGCCTTCCATCCTTGTCTTCCAAAATGCATAATTTGTTCCATCAAATATAGGGATCTCTTTCTTGTGCGCCATCCCAGATCTACCTCAAGTGATTAAGCTTTCTTCCAACGAACCTCTCTCTTATACCAATTTTTTAATGCACAAGACAACTGAGAGGGGAGGGGTGAATCAATTGTACCTTAAACCTTCAAAACCCTCATACATGTTTAGATCCACATTAACTTAATTAACCCTTAATATATTATGATAGTTTAGCATGAAAGGAAAATAGCATAAATTGAAACAAATCAACACCAAGCATAAGAGAACACCAAATTTACATGGAAAACCCAAGATGGGAAAACCACGATGAGGATTAGTTCACAATATAAAGTAATATCAACACCAAATACAATAGAGCTCACTATTAGAGGGCTCACTTCCCAAAGACAAGAAGGATCACTGCCAAAATAGAAAAGAAGATAGAGAAGAGTGTTACACAAAGAAATCCACCACAATATCATCACCACCTTCACAACATGACTAAACAATTGTAGACACCTTCTGCTCACTACATCTAGTAATCTAACACATGAAAGCTCACACCACACTTTCCAAGTTTGAACTCTAACACTCTGCAATTTGCATCATTCACATCTCTCTTGTCTATTTCTTCATTCTTCAACAACTCAACTCTTATCTATACCATCTTCAACCTTGAAACCATTCTCCAAGGTCGACTATTCACATCAACCATGCAAATTCAAATTAGGTTGGCACCAAAACACCTTTTTGGTAGATAGAAGTGAAGGCGGATCACACCATTCCTTATTTGGGACCCAAATCTATAATACCACACTACCACACGCTTCTATAAACAATAAGAATCCACCACAATTAGTGTAAACACCAAGATCAGTTGTTACCTATGTAAACACCATTAAGCTTTAAGTACACACTTCCTTTGATTCAAAAACACTTCACAGAAAACAAATTTCCCCTAAACACAATCTAAAATATTCCATAAACACCATGAAATCCAACAAACTCCTTCGCAACAACTTTCACCTAAGAAATGCACACACCCAGTACATTCAAACAATTCTACCATACATTGTAACTTAATAAACTAACTTTTGAAGCACTAAACCTCAAACAACCTTGAATAAAGAAAGATACCAACACTTTCAACACCTCTTCAAATCCAAAATATCAGAAACCAAATTGCAGAGAAACACAAAGCAAACATATTTCTCCCAGACGCATATGCAATATAGTGTTCCCACACTAGTGAACACAACTTCTTCTACACAACAATCCAACACACCAAATTCTAAATACAATACCTTTGAACACCTCTTATCAACATATCTGAAATGCATAGGTAGATCTTTAACCTAGAAGAAATGTAGAGCAACACCAGAACACTACTCTGCAATCCAGAACACTGCAACACACTATTTCCTCTTTTTATGAAATTTTCTCAAAAGAAATTGGAAACCAAGCATCAAATACACATCTTCATCACCTTTAGTACTTCCTCATCATCACCAAGTCAACTACAACATGGCAACTCAACCATATATCCATAGACATAAGCTTATCAAAGCAACACTAGAGGTTGACACCAATAGCTTACTAATGACAACATAATGCAACTAATCAAAACATCATCAACAACTACACATACTCTTGCAACCATCTTCTTCTCATACATTTGACACCAATGACAACATAGGCTTGTTGACATCAATGACAACACCAATCTGCTCATACTTGCAACATACTTAACCCATAAAATATAACCTTCATGGTCAAAGATACATAACACTAAAAATATACAAATAATTAACACCCTTTAAAGTCATAATAACTTTTCCATTCCAATTTCCATGTGATTGATGAGAGAAGCATAAAATATGTTTAAAAAACTAACTTGAAAAAGGTACCAACTCAAGGAAATTTAATACATAAATAAATTTTATGTATAGAAATATTGATCAATTGAAATCCTTATACATCATTGTTACTTTTTATAGACATATATATTACATCTATTGCAATACTTTCTTATTTTATTAAACATCATTGTTACTGTATAATCATTATCATTAACACAATTATATTTTCCAAGTCTTCATTATGCCAAAAATAATCATAAATACAATCAACTATATCCCTAAAACTACTATCATGATTATGTATAAGCTTAATACATTATAATCCTTACTCAACCTAGTAAGCTCCTAGTAAGTTTTCAATCCTAAAATTCAAGACAACCCCAACATACAATTATTGGCCTATCATGAAACCCTTACTCCTTTAGTGCAATCCTTTTATGGTGCAATATTTATATTGGTCAAATCTCAATCAAGGATTTATATTTAATCACAATGCAATCAACACTTTTCAACTAAATAACCAAGGTTATAAATATACGTTCAAGATATATTCATTTAGTACTACCATAGACCACTAAATTAAAATAAAGATTAAATACTTGTTGATAATAAGCCATGTTACAATCAACACTAACCCCTCAAAATCATAGTTAATACATGATTGTTGTATTCTAGGTCAAAATTCACTTTAAGACTACAACATATTACTCTTCCTTATCATCACACCACTTGTGCTTCTATTATTGCAAAAAACATGTTTAGTATAATTACATATATATTTATGTATATATCATTAATGTTATTGTTAGATGGAATTAAACAACCAAAATTGAATTGACAAAATTATGTAGTCATGTAGACTTGCTAGCACACACTTGGCTTGTGTTAAAATGAGAGCTTTGTAACATGGTAGAAGCATGCACATGACATGCCAACTATTTGATCAAATGCCTCAAATAAAATGTAAAAACATGCAAAGGGCATGTGACTTTATATATTACCATAACTCAATTCAAAAAGTGTTGCATGCAAGATAATTATCCCCATCCACAATGAAATTGAAGATAAAAGCATTCAACCCAAAAGACCGATGACCCAAAGACACCTAAAAAATTTGATGATATAAAATGAATCCCTTGACTAGAGAAGAGGAGGTCTTGAATCCATGCTCCACATGAATATTCTCACTCATTTTACCATCCACAAAACTTCCATTCAAAATAAAATGTTCCAATGGAAAAAGGGCATAATATCTCCACCCTTGAGAAGCCAACTAATTCCAAAACCCACATCTCCAAATTATACTTGGAACTTGAAAGAGCCAAAAAATCTAGTCACGAGGGCTTAATTTATTTTTAATTCAAAGGATAGGCCAATAAGGATCTAATCATTGCATTATCATGAAACAATGAAAACTAAAAATTAGTCATTTTCATAATTACTCACTAACATTTTTCCATAAAATCAAAATATGGATTACCTCAACCAGCAACCACATGAAAGCGTCTTACCTTCTAAACTATTTGACTTCCATTCTTTTGGAAAATACAAAATAAGGAAACATACCAAAGCTTGATAATCTCAAGATTGAGTTCCCTTTTATCATACCCATTTGCTCCTGAAACTCAACATATTCTCCTCTAGTTTGCAAACCTAGATTTATATCAATTTTCCTGCTAAAAAAGTTCCCTGTTATTCCAAGTTTGCATCCCCCTTTCAAACATACCTATGCCTCTATATCAATAGATAGAGGATATACATGCTTACCTTTCAATTCAGGGTTTCATGCTCAATTCGAAGAGTACAACTATGCAAGGTATTAAATACTAGTACTTCCTACGTCCAGGGCACATTCAACACCTAAACAAATAGTTATTCCCAACTCAACTATATTCTAATTTGAAAATATCTTATTACTATTTTTCTTATCAGCTTATCTTCAATTTCAAGTTTTTTTCTTTAATCAAAATTGTATATTTATAAAATCCCATCCATAAGTATATATCTAGTACTTAGTTTTTTTTTTTTTTTGGCCCCAATTTAAGATTATGTGACTTCTACAATTCTAATAGCTAGAACAAGAGGGTTCATATGAGATACAATTCTAATGTCATGATACCACTTCAATATTTTTTTTTAATCATTTTGATTTTTTTTTTTATGGAGGTGTCTTAGATCAAACTCTTGTGTTGGGAAATAGGGTTTAGGATAGTTATTCTGTAGCTTAAGTCAGAATCTCAACAAATCAAATTTTTTTCACATGATATCTTGAAATTTTTCATGATATAATAATGATATGATGACTACAATTATATTGAAACAATCAAATATGTAGTTTTCTATGTGAGAATAATATCATAATGTACATAAGAAAGAGTACAATAATGCACCCCAAACCATTAGTATGGTTACTCTAGAATTTATAATATAATTCAGAAGGAATATTAGATCCCATCAATACTATAAAACAACAATATAATCAATAATTATCATTTACATGTGTACACTCCACATATAGTTTTTATTCATTTCATGATTCATTGTATACCCAAGGGAACATTTGAATCCAACCTTGAAATTATCTACCTCAATAGAATCATGTTTTAAAAACTTGCATCACCTAAATAGCCACATGTGGATGAAAATATTGAATCAAGATTGAGTCAAAATGTATAGCATGTTACGATTAGAAAATGAATCATAACTTTATTGTTAGGAAAAAGAAGGTGTCTCAACCTTTGATTTTCTCAAAGATTTGATTTTTCTAAATATTAAATGTTGCTTATTTTCTCACTCTATCTTTGTGAGTTACAACTTGCGGTTTTTATTCGGATGAGAAGTCAAGTTAGAAAGTTGTCTTTTTTGTAGGTGGGGTTGTGCTTAAATTTCTTTTCTATTTTTGTGCTGAGTTTGCATGGAATGTGAGTTTTCGAAGAGCAATTATTTTGGCAAGTGCAGATTTTGCAGATTGGCATGTGGTGACAATTTGGAAACTTACTGTTGTGTATCTATAGTGTTTTTAGCGCTTTCCTTGTTGCATCTTCAACCTTTGGCAGTTATTTTAGAAACTTCTATTCTATGCATTGTAAGCTCTTATATATTGAGCACTTGTGTATTTTGGAGTAGTATAAAATTGTGTTGAGATACCGTTATGCTGCCAAATTTACTCCAAAATTGTAACATTGATAAACTCTTGTAGAAGCTTGCACTGAAAGTGTATTATAACCATTGTTTATAGATAATATGTTGTTTAGGCTTTTGGAGTGTGGGGTTTTTTTCCTGAAAGGGTTTTCCCCACATATATTTGTTATGTTTTTTTATTATATCTTTGTTGTTGTTTATCTTTAATTGTAAGTGCATCTTCTTTATTGTAATTGTTTATGGGTTTGAAACTGCAAAATTTGCACATTCTCTCCTCTGATAGATTAGTGTTGGAAGCTTTTTCGTGTACCTGGCTTCCTTTCAATTGGTATCAGAGCTTGATCACCTCTATTTCCTATTGTGGATTAAAGGGTTTTTTGTATTGGTTTTATTTGAGTGGGAGCTTGTTGCAGATATTTTGTTGACCCTGTTGTAGGAAGGAGATGGCAAGAACATCTAGTAGAATTGAGATAGAGAATTTTCATGGAGGCAACTTTGAGTTATGGAAGTTCAAGATGGAAGACATGCTTGTAGACCATGACTTGTGGACAACTATTTTTGGAACTATGGCAACGAGCATGAAACAAGAAGATTGGGATTTGATGGATTGGAAGGCTAAGGGTCTGATAAGACTTTGTTTAGCTAATTCAATACTCCTAAATGTTCATGAAGAGAAGATTGTTGCAATTCTTTGGAAGAAACTTGCTTAGATTTATCATGCTAAATCCTTGGTAAATAAGTTGTTCCTACGAAAGAAGATGTATTCTCTATGGATGAAGTGATGAGGTAAAAATAACCTCATCATAATAATACCATAAAGACTTATTTTACATATGCAAATCCCTATCCTCTACCAATTAATTAAATTTTAGGAGAAATAATTGCTTAACTTTTAGTGAGAAATTGTATAAACTTTATTTCTTTTGATTTCTTGAAATATTTTGCCAATACAGATTTAATGGGTTATTTTAAGTGTTTGTAGATAATAATCGGTCACCAAGTTGTAGATTAGAAGCATTCAACCAACACGTGCTCCAGAATAGGTTGAAGATGTACGTTGGAAATATGCTCTAGAACTTTAGGGTGATGGACCGAAGATATAGTTACTCTTTAAAGTTTTTATTTCTATTATGCTTTGAGTTAAAAAACTTTATGGCTCGACTTGAGCCTCTTAAATACTATTGTAATGGGTTTTAAAAACATACGAGTTATTTGTAGACCTGTTTTAGATATTTTCAACGGTTATCCATACCTTCTAAAATATAGGATTAGTTAGACTTTTTTTATTAAAGATGTAATCTCCATAAGCAAAACATACCATGACAAAAGTAATGTTATACTGTCAAAATATTTTTTGAAGTTTATGAATAAAGAGATTGTTATCTAAAATTTCTGAGTTATGAGTTATGAATGATAATTATGGTTGATAGAAGCATTTCTGAAATAACTGTGGATGTGAGCTGAGAACGAACGTGATAACCCATGAGCTGGCCACCCAAAGGGAGATCACTTAAGTAGATAAGTGTTTTCTTTTATTATATTGTTGTTCTGTAGAAAATTATCGAACTTACTACTGTAAAATCTAAGTTATGAAGTATTTATTGGCTTTTACTCCTGTAGTTTCTTGTTGTTAACTATTAGAATCTTTACTGTTTAAGAAGATGTTTTATGGATTGTTATAAGTTTTTTTTCTTTTATAGTTTACCAGCTTCTTAGTTTAATCGTTTATGTACTTTTTAATTCAATTATCATGCTTTCTAAATTAGTTTTCTTATTTTTTTTCAGTTTAAATATTTCTTGCTTTCTTAGGATAAATTGCTTTATAGTTTTATAGTTAGATGGATTGAAGTTAGAATTAATATTAAGTTGTTCTCAAAAGTTAGAAAATCTAAGGTAGATACTCCAGACTTCTTCTATTGCGAATTTCCTTGAACACTACCCGGTCGACATATTGAATTTTATCTTCTAAAGTAATGGGACCTAACGACAGCCTATCACTTTTTGGCGCTATTGTCGAGGACCCTTTAGCTTTTTTGCTTGAGTGTTAATAGAAGACGCCTCAAATACCTCTTTTAGGCCAAAAATACCATCTTTGGCTTCTTTTTTTGCATGATCAAGAAAAGAGGCCCTCACAGATGATTTATACCAAGGCCCCTCAAAATACGTTCCAATCATACATAGGGAGGCCCAAGACTCAGAAGACCACTCTGTTGACGAATTACTTGAGCCTAATCCACCAAAGGCTTTCCACTATTTTCCTGAAGATCATCCTATAGCACAACCTATTGTCGAGGAAATTATTCTAGAGGAGCACATTCCTCTGAACATCATGGGAGATCGGAGGGCCGAAGCTAACCGTAATGATGCCAACCATAATAAAAATGATGATCCATTACCTCAAACGTTCACTTATCCTATCACTCTGGATGCAGATGATGATACTACGATGAAAAAAATTTCTCTAGCTTTCCTTCCAACCTTTCTCAGTTTATCCTCGGAAGACCCAAACCAATTTATTTTTGAATTTAAGGTCCTTTGTCAAACCTACGACTATAAAAATGATAATCATAAACTGAAGTTGTTTCCTTCTACTTTGAAGGATTCGGCCATGCGTTGGTTTATGGGACTACCAACTGGAAGTATTACATCTTGGGAGGAAATGGAGACCATGTTCTTGAATAAATATTAGAATTATTGTAGGGTGAGTGATCATAAGGAAGAGTTGTTTAAACTTAGGAAAAATGAGGATGAGAGTCTAGAGGACTATTTGGATAGGTTTCTTTTCTTATCTAAATGATGTGGAGAAACAGTTATTAGTGTTGAGATTCTCAAGACTATATTTCTTAAAGGACTCAATGACGATGCAAGAAGAAGTCTTGATTTGATGGGAAAAGGTGACGTGTCTCAGTTAGCCCTTGAAGACATATGTGATTTGTGTCGCAATTTCTCACGTACTCGAGGAGGAATCCGAAAAAAAATCTTTTCAGAGGGAATAACGAGATAGGTAAGCTCCGAGAAGAAATATAAAATCTTAAGACGGACATACTTGTTCAATTGAACACTATGTTGGATGGTATACAAGCAAAGACACGTAACCCAGAGACTTTGTCAATCTATTGTCCTAAGTGTCAAAACAAACATCTTTTACATGAGTGTCCTTTAGACAAGGTTAATGTTTGTCAACTCTATGAGCAAAACCATCCTACCAATCAATGTGAGCTTCTTACTGATCTTAAGAATACTAAGAAAAAAAATGCTTAGGTTGAGGAAGAAATAAATGTGCTAAACCAACACCAAGGAGGTAATTTTTCTTATGGGTAGAATTCCAATCCTGCATGGAGACCATAAAAAAATTGGGTTAGTAATCAATGGAATCCATCTTGGAATCAACCCTACCCTCCACAACCTAAGTGGCAACCTCCTGAATGGACAAGTCAATCATGGGGAACTCAGTAGTGGCCAAACCAATCACAACCACAATGGTACCCACAACATACTACTCCCCAATGGAATCAAGGACATAATCAATTTTATACTAGTCCTAGGAGGAATCAACAACAAAATTTGTTACCGCCACCTCAGAATCCTCCTCAGACTGAGCAAATAAATCAACCCTAACTTCCAGTGCAACCACTTCCCAATCCTAAGAACAATCGACAGAATACTCTAGTATATACTACTGAACAAGATAATGTCATAGGAATTAATGCAATTCATTGTGGAAATGTTTAGTTACGTTCTGGTAGGACACTTCAATTGCCCACCATTGAGGAAGTAGTCGATGAACCTATTCCTCAAAATTTTGAGAAGGATACTCCATCCAACTCTACTGTACCCATGAATATTACTGAGCCTCCTTCAGCAGCAGGAGCTACTGACTTACCTCGAGAGGAGGAAGGTCGATATTTGACTGAACTTAGTAAGGATACCCCTCCAAAGGAGAAAATTTAAGCACCATTTCTGGAGCGTCTGAAATCAACAATTCCAAAAGATACTCTAGAAATGACGTTGACCTATGAAACTACATTAATTTAGGAAATCAAACAATTGCAAATAGAGGTTCCATTGCTGCAAGCGATAAAGGAAATTCCTGAGTTGAATCAATTGATCAAAAAAATGTGTATTAAAACTCCAGGAAGGAAACCAAAGAAAATAAACATTGTGTACATTGATGGCTATTTAGCTGACTTTTTGTCTAGAAGGACTGTTGCTCCAAAATATGATGATCCTGGGAGTCCACTGATAACTGTTACAATTAATGAGGTAGCAATACCTAATGCATTGGTGGATTTGGGAGCAGCTATTAATGTAATGATTGTGGATGTGATGGGAAAATTAAGTCTTATTGATTTAAGCCCCACAACTACAGTCTTACAGATGGAAAATCAGTCTATAGCCATTCCAAAAGGTGTTATTAAAAATGTTCTTGTCAAAGTTGATGGATGGGAATATCCAGTTGAATTTCAAATAATTCAATCACTTACACCCAAAGATAGCTATCAAATAATTCTGGGAAGACCACGGTTGGCTACTATCACGGCTAAAATCGATTGTCAAGGAGGAATGACCATTTCACATGGTCCAGATAGTAAACGTTTATTCTTATATCCTCCTGCTAAACCCACCGAATATAATAAAGTTTGGGTTGATGAACCAGAAGAATCTAGTGGTCAAGATAGTTTGGCCTCCTTGGCCATGGTAGTGATTAAACAACATGGAGATGAATTAGAGGATGAGTTAGTAAATGAAGTTGCACACCTTGCTATAGGCTCGTGTGAAGAGGTAATGGTGGATGTACCAAAAATTTTAGGACAATCGATTGATATAAGTGGGATGGAACAAAATTATGCTACCATGGGAATGCCTTGTCCTTTGGCCAATATGATTCCCAGAACAAGCTATTTCTTTGACAATATTACAAGATTTCACCAAATTATACCTCATAGTTGTCCTCTCAACACCTTGTTATGACCGATACATACTATCACTTTGGCTTACTAGGAACAAAAGCAATTATGTTGCTGTCGGGAAAAACATTGAATGCCAATAGTTGGTTGACAGAAATACAAGAGGATAAATTATTTAATGTGTTGGTAAGAAGGTCTAAAGATTTTGCTTGGGACTATATAGAAATGAGGGGAATTCACCTGAGTGTTTGTACACATCACATTTATAATGATCCTAATACGAGACTTGTACCTTAGCCACAAAGGAGACTCAATCCTGCATTAAAGGATCTTGTCAAAATTGAGATTGAGAAACTCCTCCGTGCAGGATTTATTTATCCTATCTCTGATAGTAAGTGGGTGTCACCTATGTTAGTTGTATCAAAGAAAAATGGGAATTGGAGAATTTGTGTAGATTATAGAGAACTCAATAAAGCCACTTTTTGAGATTATTTTCCCTTACCATTTGTTGACTAGGTTTTGGACAACTTGGCTGGGAGGAAATATTTCTCCTTTTTAGATGGATTTAGTGGTTACAACCAAATTCAGGTAGCACCAAAAGACCAAGATAAGACAATGTTTACTTGTCCATGGGGCACATTTGCATACCAATTTCTTCCTTTTGGACTTTGTAATGCTCTAGCGACTTTTCAAAGGGCCATTTTGGCTATATTTGCAGCACTTGTCAATGATTGTGTAGAGGTCTATATGGATGATTTCACAGTCTATGGGTCAACCTATGATGAAGCTCTTCAAAACCTAGATAGGTTTTTAGAGTTTTGTGAGGATAACCAACTGTCCCTTAGCCACGAAAAGTGTTTAATAATGGTGGAACAAGGAATAGTCTTAGTTCATCATATTTCCTCAGAAGGAATAAAGGTTGATCCCAAAAAAATTGAAGTCATTCAACAATTGACTATTCCTCAAACGCAAACAGATGTTCAAAGTTTTCTTGGACATGCTGGATACTATAGAAGGTTCATAGAAAGCTTCAGTAAGATAGCAACCCCTGTGTTTTCTCTTCTCCAAAAAGATGTGGAGTTTAATTGGACATCTGAGTGTCAACAATCATTTGAAATGATAAAGGAGAAGCTTGTCTCTACTCCCATATTGCGAGGGCCAAATTGGAGTCTTCCCTTTCATATTTATGTTGATGCTTCAAATGATGCAATTGGTGCAGTACTAGGGCAATAAGATGAGGATGGGGGTAAATATGCTATATATTTCATTAGCAAAAACCTGACATCTACTGAGAGAAACTACATGACAACAGAAAAATAATTCTTGGTTGTGGTTCATGCCATTAAAAAGTTTTGCCATTATATTACAGGCTATAAAGTTACAGTCTATACAGATCACTCAGCTGTAAAATATTTAATGAATAAACCTATAGTTAATGGTTGAATAATGAGATGGTTACTACTCCTTCAGGAGTTCAATGTGACAATACTTGACAAGCCAGGGATATTTAATGAGGTGGCATACTTTTTGTCTCAAATCAAACAAGAAGAGGGTGATCAAGCACCTATACAAGATGAGTTTCCAAATTATTATTTTTTTCCATCTCTACAAAGACTCCTTGGTTTGCTGATATTGCCAACTATTTAGCTACCTTTGAAGTACCTCCTGGGTTTACATCAAAACAAAGGAAGTGACTAATTAGAGAGAGTGCACCATTTAAATGGATTAATAGGATTTTATTCTGTTGTGGACCTGATATGGTTTTAAGAAGATGTGTCAGGGCTGATGAAACTTACAGTATTCTAAGGGCCTATCATGATGATCCTTCTGGGGGTCATTACTCTACAAAAAGAACTTCTCATAAAATTTTAGGCACAGGATATTATTGGCCTTCAATGCATAAAGATGTTAAAAAATCTGTTCATTGTTGTGATGAATGTCAAAGAGTGGGAAGACCAACTGCTTCTACAGAAATTCCTTTGCAACCTTAGGTAACCTTGGAACCATTCAAAAAATGTGGGTTAGATTTTATCGGCCCCATAGATCCTTCCTCTCAAGGGAAAGAATACATATTAGTTTGTACTGATTATTTGATGAAATGGGAAGAAGTTCAAGCTTTACGAGTTGCCAGCGAAGAGAAATTCACCGATATTATCTATAATAAAATCTTTCTTAGATTTGGAGCCCCTCGAACTATCGTTATAGATCAGGGACCCCAATTTATGTCCAAATTTCTCCTGGCATTTATGGACCATTTTTAGGTGAGTCATAAGAATTCATCCCCTTATCACCCTCAAGAAAATGGTCAAGTAGAGGTGACTAATAGGGAGTTAGAAAACATATTGACAAAAACGGTCTCTTCAGGAAGAAGAGATTGGGCAAGGAAATTGTCTGAAGCCGTTTGGGCGTACAATACAACATGGAAATCCACAACTGGATTCAGCCCCTATGAGCTTGTTTTTGGGAAGAAACCTCTTCTCACCATTGAGTTTGAACTCCAAACCCTACGTACAGCTATGGAGTTGGGTCTAGATTTGAAATGAGCTCAAATAGAATGAGTTTTACAGTTAAGTGAGTTGGATAAGCTTCGTTTAGATGTTGTCCATCAAACTAAACTAGTTCAACATCAACGAAAATTTTGGCATGACAAATACATTAAAGAGAGAGAGTTCCATAATGGTGACTGGGCCTTGCTATTCGATTCAAGATAAAAAGACCATAAAGGAAAACTCAGGACTCATTGACTAGGGCCATATGAAATTTTTGAAGTAAATGACATAGTTCAACTAAAACCCATTGATGACGATTCACAAACCCTCTTAGTTAATGGTCATCGCCTACGTATCTACCATAAACCTGTTAATAAAGAAAAATTTACAAAATTGGTAGAAATGCAAGGAGAAATCCAATTCATTGACCCTGCCAGGGCAAAGTCTACTTGATTCAATATCTAAAAAATAAAAAATAAAAATAAAATAAAAAAATGATGATGAACAGTTGTAATAAAAAGACATGTGTACCAAATTTTTTTCATAGCATTTTTCATTAATTTTCATTTTTGACTTAACACGTGTTTTCATTTTGCAGGACTTCTCATGAAGGAATAACAACTTTAAGAGCACCTTTCTAAGATGCTTAGGAACTTGATGGTCCAGCTGTCCAGTGCTCTGGAACCTGACAGTCTGAATGCCTGATGCTCTGGAACCTGCTTTTCAGCCCACCATGTTAGAAGGATGTTCCTGTAGAATGATATAAGCTCCTGAAGTTGAGTTAATTTTTTTTCACCATTTTTCTTCTTTTTGGCTGCATCTTTCGACGATGCTCCGGAACTTTCATTCAGTTGCTGCTTCGGTTGCATCTTTCGACGATGCTCCGGAACTTTCATTTGGTTGCTGCTCTGACTACATCTTTCGATAATGCTCTAGAACTTTCATTTGGTTGTTGCTCTAATTGCATCTTTCAACGTTGCTCTAGAACTTTCATTTGGTTGCTACTCTGGCTGCATCTTTCGACGATGCTCTGGAACTTTCATTTGGTTGTTGCTCTGGCTGCATCTTTCGACAATGCTCTGAAACTTTCATTTGGTTGCTGCTCTGGCTGCATCTTTCGACAATGCTCTAGAACTCTCATTTTGTTGCTACTTCGGCTGCATCTTTCAACGATGCTCCAGAACTTTCATTTGGTTACCATTATGCCTGCATCTTTCGGTGATGCTACAAAACTTATCCACTTTCTTTGTTTCGAATGCATGCCTTCCGCATGCTCCAGAACTTATCTTTTTTTCATTCTGCCACTTCCTTTCTAATTTTTTTTTTCTTCCTCAATGCTTTGATTATCATACATTGGTACACATGCCTTCTTTTTCTTTTTCCATTATAAATAAAAGCCACCATAATAGCTTGTCTTCATTAATGACTTCGTCATCCATAAGCTTCCTCATTCATGTCATAATAACTAAATCGTCACCTCAGCCAATACCATTGCATCACCCTGTCAAATCGGTAAAGGTATGAGATCTTCAAGCGATCATAGAATGTAAGTAAGTACAATTTTTTGCTTTAAATAAGTAGTTATATTTTAATAAAATATAATAAAATATAATTGATTGGCAGAAGTTTCCTTTCCCAATTTAGTAAATTGAGCCACTTGGTGATTGATTGCTAAGTATGTTACTCTTTTTGCGGCCCTTCATGCAAATTGACATTATTACACAACAAGCTCTGAGCAAAAGTAGAGTAAATAATTACAGTTTGATCATATTTTCAAAAATATCAGTGCACAAGTTTTTGGAATTATTGAAATTTTCAGCAGGGTGGTAGAGACAAGACAAAAACGGGCAGTACAAAGAAGAAATCTGAGTCAGCTTCTGTAGAAAAATTGTTGGGGTTAAGTAATATTTATGGGTTTTTTGAGGAAGTCGGTTGGTTGGATTTTATCAGAAATTTCAAAGGGTATAATGAAAAGCTGGTGAACGCATTTTTGGAAAATTACTCTAATGGTCAGGTGACACTGCATGGGAAGCATTTTAAGGTAAGCCCAAAAATTATCTCTTCTTTTTCAAGGTTAGAAAATTTTGGCATTTAAATATCAGAAACAACACAAATAACATATCAGAAATTCTCATAATTGTTTCTTAGACAAGGGGACCCTCAGCCCATGATAGTTATCAGTATTAGGGGACAAAATAAGGGGTTTCAACGAGCTTCTGTATTAGAACCCTGGGGTACTGTAGTTGCATGGATTATTAATTATTTTACTTGTGAAGGTCAACTTACTACTGTTGTAGGACCTACATTCCACATGTTAATACATTTGCGGCATGGGAAGGAAAACCCTGCTCTTAGGGTTAATTTGCCTCACTTCTTGAATGATTATGTTAATTCTTCAATAGAAAGATATAAAACTGGTTCAGGGCCATTAAAGCATCATGGGTTAATTCAATTAATTTGTAAATATTATTTCCATAATAAACCTAGAAGCAAATGGGAATTTTTTTTGGGGAAGTTTGACAAGTCTACACCAGGAAGGAAGTTAGAACTAGGAGAATCTTCAAAACAAGTTGCTTCACCTTCTGGAGAAACTTCCCCTGAAGACCCTAAGGCTCTTGAAATCCAAATCCCACCATTCTTGGTGAGGAAGTGCCAGAATTTAAAAATGAGGAGTTTGAAACTCCAGGCCAGTCAGAAGATGTTGAGATAATAAATCCAAATGTAGATACTAATCCTGTTAAGAAGAAGAAATGAAGGACTGTTCATCCTTATCAAAATGCTCCAATAATTTTAACTTATTAGGATACTCCTCCTTTAAGGTGGAGCAAAAGATTATCCTCTAAATCTATAGGAACCTCAGTGCAGAGTAGAGGGAATAGATCAAAATCCAAAAAGCAAAAGAAACCCTTGGAAACTGAGGAGTAGATTCACCAATCCTTAGAGAAAGAAATTTTTGTTGAAGAAGTACATTCTCATTTAGTGTCTGAAGAAGAAGCCCTAGACCAAGAAAAATAGGAAACATGAAGGGGAAAATCTCCACTTCCTATGGAGGTTGATGATAGTGTGTTAGGAAATTTGTCTCTGGTTATCAATAAAGTTGTTGAAATAGTTGAAACTGAAAATATTAATGCAAAATTGGAAAATTTGAAACTAGAAATTGAAGAGCTAAGAAGTCAGTTGCACAAAAATAAGGAATATATGGGATCACAACAAGAAGAAATAATGGTATACAATACTGTAATAAGAAAAAGGGATCAGGAAATTCAGGATTTAAAATTGGAAATACAGGGAAAAGATACATTTATTAGTGAGTTGCAAATACAAAATCAGAATTGTAATCAGGAAAATAGGGTACATAGAGATGGTTTAAATAAAGAAATTCAAGATTTAAAAGAAAATTTTATGCTTATGTTTTCAGCCTTTGAGGAAGAAAAGAAAAGACGGAAAGAAGAATTAAATGCTTCTCTTAGTAGAATTATGGAATTAGAGCAAGACTTGCAGGAAAGCACAAGTAAACCAATGATGGAATCCAAAGAAGTTCATACCGAACCAATGGTAACTGAATGGTTCCAAATTCAAATTCCTTCATTATTAATGAAATGAATGGAATGGTGCTATTTCCTAAGGAATGCACAAATTGAAAATAATAGATTAAAAATGGAAATGGTGTTATTAAGAGAAGCATTTCATAAAGCCTATAGGGGGAAACAAGATGCATGTCAGATAGCAGAATTTCTTTTATCTTGTAGAAGACCATCAAGATTGTATTCAATGTTTTTAAATGAACAATGTTTTAGATGGAAATTGCTCAGAATTTATAATGACCAGCCTCATGAACCTGATGATAAAAATTTGTTAAGATATTTGTAGACTTAAAGCCTGAAGAGCAAGATATGCTCTATGAATTCTTTACTCATGATATTTTATTAGAAAAGCATACTAATTTCTTTATTAATCTTTTTGTGGGAGAAGTGCAATTAAGATATTTATTGTCTACTATGCGGAATCAAATTCATTGGCAAGAATGTAACAAGGAATATTCCCAAGCAGAGAAAAGTATGGGACTTCAAATGAGATCTCCAAATAGTAGACCTGCAGCTTTCAAGAAGACATTTGTAGCTCTTCTATTAGATGAGAAAATGAAGGGAAGATATGATGAAAGTCTTCAAGTTTTTCATAATCATTTCATAGATCAGGGGCAGAAATTGGTTGGCAGGGCCTGGCAGACATGTGAAGAGAGATACACTCCATTACCTGTATACCTAAAGAAAAGAGAGGTGATCTCTCCTCTTAGCATCAGATGGTCCTACAGAAGAGCAGATTCCTTGGCCAAAATTTTGGGAGATCTCATAACAAAGTGGATAGGAATGAGGTACATACCTCCCTTATTGCTCTATCAAGCCCCTGCTTTCCATGTTAATACATATCAAGATGATAGAATCTTCAGTGAATGGAAAGGGGGAGTTGCTTTTCATAGAGGCTTCCACCATACCCCTGTAAATTTTGATGTAACAACAAGAGATCTGTATGATATTAGTGCAAAATATGAAGAGTGAAACAAAGGGCAGAGTTATAATCAAGGGACAGGAGGACCTGCCAAGAATTAGGAAGGGGAGGAAATGATGAGGTAAAAATAACCTCATCATAATAATACCATAAAGACCTATTTTACATATGCAAATCCCTATCCTCTGCCAATTAATTAGATTTTAGGAGAAATAATTGCTTAACTTTTAGTGAGAAATTGTATAAACTTTATTTCTTTTGATTTCTTGAAGTATTTTGCCAATACAAATTTAATGGGTTATTTCAAGTGTTTTGTAGATAATAATTGATCATCAAGTTCTAGATTAGAAGCATTCATCCAACACGTTCTCCAAAATAGGTTGAAGATGTACACTGGAAATATGCTCTGGAACTTTAGGGTGATGGACTGAAGATATAGTTACTCTTTAAAGTTTTTATTTATGTTATGCTTTGAGTCAAAAAAACTTTATGGCTCGACTTGAGCCTCTTAAATACTGTTGTAATGGGTTTTAAAAACATACGAGTTATTCGTAGATCTGTTTTAGATATTTTCAATGGTTATCCATACCTTCTGAAATATAGGATTTAGTTAGAGTTTTTCTATAAAAGATGTAATCTCTAGAAGAAAAACATCTTGTGACAAAAGTAATGTTATACTGTCAAAATGTTTTCTGAAGTTTATGAATAAAGAGATTGTTATCTAAATTTTTTGAGTTATGAGTTATGGATGATAATTATGGTTGATAGAAGCATTTTTGAAATAACTATGGATGTGAGCTGAGAACGAACGTGATAACCCACGAGCTGGCCACTCGAAGGGAGATATCTTAAGTAGATAAGTGTTTTCTTTTATTATATTGTTGGTCTGTAGAAAATTATTGAATTTACTACTGTAAAATCTAAGTTCTGAAGTATTTGTTGTCTTTTACTTCCATAGTTTCTTGTTGTTAACTGTTAGAATCTTTACTGTTTAAGAAGATGTTTTATGGATTGTTATAAGTTTTTCTACTTTTATAGTTTACCAGCTTCTTAGTTTAATCGTTTCTATACTTTTTGATTCAGTTATCATGCTTTCTAGATTAGTTTTCTTATGTTTTTTTTAGTTTAAATATTTCCTACTTTCTTAGGATAAATTTCTTTACAGTTTTATAGTTAGATGGCTTGAAGTTAGAATTAATATTAAGTTGTTCTCAAAAGTTAGAAAATCTAAGGGAGATACTCCAGACTTCTTCTATTGCAAATTTCCTTGAACACTACTTAGTCGACATATTGAATTTTATCTTCTAAATTAATGGGACCTAATGACAACCTATCATGAAGGAAGGAGGATTTGTCACAAATCACCTGAATGCATTCAACATGCTTGTTGCCTAGTTGAACTCTGTTGGTGTGAAAATGGAGGAGGATTGTTGCATGACTTTGCTATGTTCACTTCCAAATTCTTGGGACCACCTTGTCATGGCCATTGGAAGTACCACTACCCCCTTTAAGATGGATGAAGTGGTTGCATCATTGCTATTTGAAGAGATGTGAAGAAAATCTTCTGAAATGGCTAAGGAGGCTTTGGAAGTTCAAGGAAGAATGAAAGAAAAAGGAAAAAAGAAGAACACGAAGCAAGAAATGTCAGAATTTGAATCTCGTGGGAGATCTAACTCCTAGTAAAACCAAGACAAAATGTTGGAATTGTGACAAACTTGGTCATTTGTGCAAAGATTTTAAGGAGGAGAAAAAGAAGAAAAAGAAGACATTCTCCAATTCTGAATCTGACAAATCCTCTTAGGATGATGTAGATGCTTTTATTGCTACCTTGGCAATGCATGCATCACAAGATGTGTAGCTGATAGACTCTGGTGCTTCTTTCCACATGACTTCGCATCAAGATTGGTTTTCCAAGTATGAAAGTTATGATGGTGGAAAGGTGTGCTTGGGTGATGACTCACTTGAATATTGTTGGTCATGGAAGAATCAAGATAAGATTCCTAGATGGTAGAGTGAATGGGATCAATGGTGTCCTACATATCCCTGGTTTGGAATGAAACCTTCTTTCTATAAGTAAGTTGAATGATGTGGGTGTGCAAGTTGTTTTCTTGAATGGAGGATGCAAGATGACAAGAGGAGCTATGGTGCTTGCTAAGGGTGTTTGAATAGGCATTCTATTTCAACTGAATGAATACACAATTCAATGCAATAGTTCCTCTATAGAAAAGAAGAAAAAAACTTTTGAGTCACTATCCTCACCATTGGAACCAACAACAAAGAAGACAGTTGCATCTACTTTCGATGGTCATCCTTTCTAGGTACCCAAGGGTGCTCATGCTTTGGAGATGAAGTTACCTACTAAGAAGACAATGCTTTGGCACCAAATACTTGGTCGCATTGGTGAAAAGGGTTTAAGAACTCTGAAAAATAAATTCTTGTTGAGGGGCTTGATGATTGTAATCTTGAGTTTGATTTTTTCAAACATTGTATTATGGAGAGCAAAACCATGTTTAATTTTCTCACAGTTCTCACAAATCTTCAGGGGTTTTGGACTATGTGAATTCTAATATTTTTGGTCCTATGAATGTTCCTTCATTATAAAAATCTATATATTTTGTTTCTTTCATAGATGATTACAATAGAAGGACATTTATTTATTTTCTCAGAAGTAAACTTGAAGTCTTCAATCAGTTTAAGGAGTTTAAGGCTTTGGTAGAAAATCAAACTAGTAGGAAGATAAAGTTCTTGAGGACTAACAATAGTGGTGAGTTTTGTCCTACATAATTCAATAATTTCTGTAAAGAACATGGGATTGAAAGGCATAAGACAGCTCCATATACCCCTAAGTAGAATGGGGTTGTGGAGAGGATGAACAAGATGTTGATGGAGAGGGCTAGGAGTATGCTAATTGCAACTGTCCTTGAACAAAATTTTTGGGCTGAAGCTATTTCCATTGCATGCTATCTAGTAAACACATCTCCTACATCAATTCTTGTTGATAAGACACCTATGGAGGCATGGTCAGGAAATAAGCCCTCATTGAGACATCTTCATGTGTTTAGTTGTGAGGCATATGCTCATGTGCCAAGGGAGAAAAGGTTGAAGTTGGAAAACAAGGCTATCAAGTGTATCTTCATTGGATATGGTATTGGTGTGAAAGGGTACAAGCTTTGGGATCCAATGGCTAAAAAGGTTCTCTATAGTCAAAGTGTTATCTTCAGAGAGATGAAACCATCTTCCACCATTTTGCAACCTACAGAAGAACAAAAGAAAGAAGATGTGGTTCAAATTCCTCTTGACTCTAATAAAGTTGAACCTGAAGCCCATAATGGACTTGATGATGAGGGGAACTTGAGAAGATTTGAAAGTTTTGAAGAAGAAGAAGAACCCTTAGCAAGTAAGGAGGTCTATAAGAGATAGGCGACAACCTGATAGGTTTGGATATTCACCTAAAAGGTTTAGTTATTCATTGTTGGACTTTAGTTCTATTTTTGCTTTGATTGCTAACATTGATGAGCCTAGGACTGTTAGGGAGGCTATGGGTATGAGTGATGTAGATTCCTAGATGAAAGCCATGGATGAAGAATGAAAACCCATTGGATGTAAATGGGTGTTCAAGTGATGTAGGTACATAGGATCTGGTACCCTTTCCTGAAGGATGAAAACCCATTGGATGTAAATGGGTGTTCAAGAGAAAATCTAGTCCAGATGGTAGTTTTGAGAAGTATAAGGCACATTTGGTCACTAAGGGATATTCTCAAGTGGAGGGAATTGACTATGGTGATATTTTCTCTCTAGTTGTGAAGCTGACATCTATCTGGTTCCTATTATCAGTTGCAGCAGCGTATGATATAGAAGTGGAGCATATGGATGTGAAGACAACGTTCCTTCATGGTGATTTGGAGGAAGAGATTTATATGTCACAGCTAGAGAATTTCATGGTTAAAGGTAAAGAAAATTTGGTTTGCAAGTTGAAAAAGTATTTGTATGGTCTTAAGCAATATCCTAGAATGTGGTACCAGAAGTTCGATACTTATGTGTTGTCATTGGGATTTCTGAGATCTAAATCTGACCATTATGTGTATTACAAATCTGATAATGGTCACATTCTCATAATTGTATTGTGCGTAGATGATATGTTGTTTTTTGGGAATGGTAAAAGTTTGATTTCAGATTTGAAGTTTTGGTTGTCAGCACAATTTGAGATGAAGGATCTAGTTGCAACAAAGTATATTCTAGGGATGGAGATCAGAAGAGACAGAGCTAACAGAAAGCTTTGGTTAAGCCACAAAAAATATGTGAATACAATGTTGGAAAGGTTCAACATGACAACTTGCAAATAGTTAGTTGTTCATGTAATGTAAGGGATGAAGCTTTCTATAGAGGATTGTCCAAAATATCCTACTGAGATGGAGGACATGACCATAGTACCATATGTGAGTATTGTTGACAGTCTTATGTATGCTATGTTCTATACAAGACCAGTCATTACCCAAGCAGTGGGAGTCCTTAGTTGGTTTATGGCTAATCTTGGATGAGTACATTAGGATGCAGTGAAGAGAATTTTTAGATATTTGTGGGGTACTTCTAAGTATTCCTTATGTTTTCATGGTTATGCTTCTGGACCTCAACACTAAGTGAGTATTCATGGATATGTGGATTCAGATTAGGCAGGTGACATTGATAGTAGAAGATCCACTAGTGGATATGTATTCATGATGTATTATGGTGCTATCAGTTGGATGAGTAAGCAGTAGGCTGTAGTCGCTTTGTCCACTATAGAAGTAGAGTACATGGCAGCAACTCATGCTTGCAAGGAAGCCATTTGGCTTAAGTGTTTGTGTTCTGATATTGGTTTTGATGTAAGGCAGATTACTATCTATTGTGACAGTCAAAGTGCCATTTTCTTGGTAAAGAATCCTACTTTCCATGCCAAAACAAAGCACATTGATGTTCAATTTCATTTTGTTCGTGATATGGTGGAAGATGGAAAGGTGAAGTTGGAGAAGGTTGACACCCTACGAATGTTGCAGATGCATTAACAAAGCCAGTGAGCACAAAAAAATTCAAATGGTGTTCAGAGTCTATGGGCCTCATAGCATATACCAGTTAAATCTTGTTACTTTCATTGTCTCTTCAAAGGTGTTCGACAAGTGGGAGAATGTTAGGAAAAAGAAGGTGTCTCAACCTTTGATTTTTCTGAAGATTTGATTTTTCTAAATATTAAATGTTGCTGATTTTCTCACTCTGTCTTTGCAAGTTACAAAGTCAAGTTAGAAAGTTGTCTTTTTTATAGGTGGATTTGTGCATAATTTTTTTTCTATTTTTGTGTTGAGTTTGTATGGAATGTGAGTTTTCGAAGAGCAATTATTTTGGCAAGTGCAGATTTCGTAGATTGGCATGTGGTGACAATTTGGAAACTTACCGTTGTGTGTCTACAGTGTTTTTGGTGCTTTCCTTGTTGCATCTTTATCCTTTAGCATTTATTTTAGAAACGTTTATTTTATGCATTGTAAGCTCTTATACGTTGAGCATTTGTGTATTTTGGAGTAGTATGAAATTGTGTTGAGATACAGTTATGCTATCGGATTCACTCCAGAATTGTAACATTGATAAACTCCTATAGAAGTTTGCATTGCAAGTGTATTGCAACCATTGTTTATAGATAATACATTGTTCAGGATTTTGGAGTGTGGGTGTTTTTTCTTGGAAGGGTTTTCCCCGTGTATATTTGGTGTTATGTGTTTTTATTGTATCTTTGTTGTTGTTTATCTTTAATTGTAATGTGCATCTTCTTTATTGTAATTGTTTAAGGGTTTGAAATTGTAAAATTTGCACATTCTTTCCTCTGATAGATTAGTGTTGGAAGATTTTCCACATACCTAACTTCCTTTCATTTACTAGCACATGTTTCCAATACAACAATAATCAATCTTGTGTACATGAAATCTTCACTAATTTTTGTCAAGAGGGTGCTTCAAGAGAGGGGCATGATAATAATTTATAGTTTTCTACAAAAACTACAAAGATAATAATTGTATTAAGAAATAAGTACTTACACACTTTAAACTATTAATATAACTAGTGAGACCTTTGACTAGGTCTAACATGTAAACATGAATTTTCTTGAAATCTAAAATATAATTAGCCACACTAGTTTACTAATTAATTTATAGTTGGAACCTTCACCTCCATTCTTCAATATGTACTTCACTATCTCATATCTATTTTCCTCAACCATTTTCTTTCCACACTCATGCTTATAATCCTCATGAATACAATTTCTAAATTTTGAAAACCCACCCTATTCTAAAACCTGTCATTTGGATAATCATTTTATAGTAAAGACAACTATCTACTTTGTTGCATAGGAAGAAATTTAATAAATCCACAAACGATTTTGGTGGTTGGACTATACCACATACCTGTAATATTTTTTTAGTGTGCAAAGTAGAATAATATAGAACAATAATTAATGACACCTAGAACACCCCACTTGGTATTTGCAACATGCACTACACACTTTGAAAAGAACACAATAGAAAGGTTTGCAAAATTTAAATGTTATTTGTGCAGCCATGAATCCTAGACATGTCTCACAAAATTGCTTGTGTAACTTAGTTTGGCTACATTCCATGTAATGTCCCTTGCTGGAAATTATATTAGATTTGCAATAAAATATCCCTTGCTGGAAATTACATCAGATTTGCAATAAAATATTATCTCACTTAGATTTCCAATTTGCATCAAATAGTGAAATCGGGTATGAATTAAACTTCACCAAATTATGCAAATATGAATCAATAAAGTGTGCAACTATCATATGATTTTGTATTACTTAACATATCATAGAAATTACATCATATTTATGTCACAAGCAGTAGATAAAAACAATGCTAAAGTTGTAACAAATTACAACAAAAAATACCAAAATTGGAAACCAAAACTAGCACCAAATTGCTATCAAACTCTCACCACACGCCAAACTGAAATATACTAAAAATGAGAAGCAATATTTATGATGGAGGAAAATAAATATTATTATAGTTTCTTAAACCTACAACCAAGCCAAAACCTGAAACCACAACACACTTAGATACATTGGCAAACCCCTACAAATCAGGTATATTGAAACAAACACCAAAAAACACCTAACTAAAAAACCACATATTTGGAATGAAAAATACATGAGAGAAACACATCCAATATAAATATTGAAACAATGGGAAAATGGATGGGGTGATGATGTTGTGGGAAAAATGTTATGAAAGGGGGGTTCACCACAAAGACCTATTTCCCTAATTTCATTCAAGGAAATGAGATCCAAACAATGAAGTGACTAACAACCCTTAAGTGAGTCAAATCAAGGAATGAATCAACAAATTTTCTATCTATGCAAGGACGAGCGTAAAAGCTAAATAAAACTTTGGAGAGGAAGATCAAAACCATCAAAAAAACTCCAAAATGCAAGCTATAAAATACAAATGAAGAACAACAATTAAATTTGATAGAAATAGTAACCAAAAGGAAGATCTGGAAAGAGGAAATCGATGTGTACCTTTCACCAAAATCACTTTTTGAAGCTCATTAAGGACTCATTCACCCTATGGCAAATGGGTCTTGTCTAGGGTTCCTGAAAAATGCTTTTTGGGTTCTCTTATGCTAGATCTACACTCCTAGATTCCCGATGTTCACTATCAAAAAGTCAAAAATAAATTATGTAGAGGAATTCTCATGATTTGACAACTTTGTAACTTTCTTCAATTTTTCTCTTCAAAGTATCTTCAACCTAAAATTTGCAATCACACATCAAAGAGAGAAAATTTTTGTTTATTACACAAATGGGGGTTTTCCTTGGTCAAACCTCATTTTGGTGATTAAACCTTGAAATAAAATAGAAAAGCATCAAGGAATGATGAATGAAATTGATACTATGTAACAACTCACCAAACCTTATTTGAAGCTTGGATTACAAATCTGCAAACTAGCATGAATTGGATTCAATGGATGTAGATCTTGATCATGAAACTTGATTTGAAACAATGCCTTTGAACACTTGAATAAATATTGAACACTCCAACATATTAGCTCAAGCAACATACATGATGCAATAAATCTGCCCTTGAATTCCTTGAAAATGCTCTTGAATGCTCTCTTGATCATACAATTTTCTCTAGAATTCAAACACTTGAAAATATAGCATGATCTCTTGAAACTTCTAGGATGAAACATAGTGAAATAACCTCTTATTTATACATATCTTAAGATTAATTCCTGAAATTCAAATATCACAAGTCGACATTAAATTATGGATTTAAAATCATTAAAATACTGCCAAAAACATAATTTGAATTTAGGTCCTAGGTGCAAGTGAGGACCCATTTTCCATATGAAAAATGGGTCTCAGGCCACTTGCCTAGGACACACATTGCTCAAT